>CM042089.1:14517964-14865561 GCA_023512835.1 Taxillus chinensis | reverse complement strand
AAGGACGACACCTATTGCCATCACAAAAATTTAAGCTCATCACTGTCGTTATTTGTAGAAGCTCCGCCGTCATCCAGGGTTTATCGCTGCATTGCCACCAATGTCACCTGATGTTGTCTCTCCTTTCCGCCCAAGTCGCAAGCGCCGTGGGAACCCGCTTCCAAATCTCCATTACAAAATAATTTTATTTATTCAAAATAAATAAAATTAGGGTTTTAGGTGTAAGAGGATGGGTCTTCGGACCCGATCCGTGTCCACAAAGCTTGGTTCGCATAAATTTTGGTCCATGCGAACCAGTCCGTATAGGCCCATGGTATATATGGACTGAAATTATAATGGTCTTGTCCGCTCCAGTCTGCATAGTCCACGGATCGGTCTGGACCAACAGTCCATTTTACACCCCTAACGTGACCCCCGCTGAAGTACTGCACCCTCAAACTCCCGTTAACCGAATCGTTGAGAGTCCTTACTTAAACACACAAATGCCAACTCCTTAAATTCCCAAACATAGGTCATTACAGTAGCAAATTAGGAATCCACTAGTGCTTCTAATGTTGAAATGAGGTCCATTGCATGGAGTCCAACAAACTTCTTCACATTGCTCCTCTCGGTTAGCTAATGATAATTATTTGTGGCCATCTCATCTAAAAGTCCTGTTCATTCTATTGTTTTTGTCATTAAAGAACCTAACCTCTTGCAGCAGCATCAACAATCACATGGATTTGTCTAGTTAGTCCTTTATAAAATATTTATAGTTGAAGCTAATTAGGCAGCCTATGTTGAGGACATCTTCTAAGTAGGTCTTTGAACCTCTCCCATGCTTCATAGAGAGATTTCATCTCATGTTGCTTGAATTCTCTAATCTCAGTTTGAAGTTGAGCAGTCTTGGCCTGAGGGAAAATTTTAGCAATGAACTTCTTAGCCATCTCCTGCCAAGTATATATACTTACAGTTGTAACCACAATCTAGCCTTATCCCTTAGTGAGAATGGGAATAATTTGAGCCAAATAATATCTTCAATTTATTCATTTTCATAGTGTCACTTATCTCTAAGAACATTGTCAAGTGAATATTTGGATCCTCGTGTGGTGTTCTTCTATAAGTATTATACTAAACCATAAAAATCAAAGCAGGCTTCAACTTAAAGTTGTTTGTGTTAATAGTTAGCCTCCTTATTCTAGAATAGTTGTCAAAAATCATTGGTCTAGCATAATCTTGTAAAGTTTTTATTTGTAATGGTTGTTGCACTACTTGCTGAAACTGCTCATTTTGATTATCTACCATCTCACCTATGCCTTCTAAATTGTCAAGAACCTCTTTTTGAGCTCTCTTGCTATTTCAAGATCTCTAAAAGTCCACACGTTCTTTAAATCGAAAGAAACAAGATCAAAACAGTGCATCCAATTGAAAAACCTAAAAGAAACAAAGGTTAACTGCAAAAACAAAAGAAAAACCTAGTGTAAACCCACACAACACATAAAATAAAAGCAACACATGAATAAAAAAAATCATACAACTACAACACACCAATTAAATAGTACATATTAATACATAATATCTAAATTTATAGAAACTTATCCAAATAATACATTTACAACTACTATTTACAAGTTAAAAGTGAAAAATAAACATATGGAAAATATTACATTATCTACATCATATACATTACACATGATAACAAAGACAAACATGTAACAAGGGACTACAAAATAGAAAAGAGAAAAAAAGAACTAGTCTATAAAAGGAAAAGGAAAACTCCATCAGGTACATTCTTGTCATGTGTATATTTGCTTTTAGCTTTGTTTTTCTTATTTAATTATAAATTGCCATGTTGTTCCGATTCTTAGATGGTGTACTATAGGCTATAGTCTTATTAGTATTTGCATGAGTTTTATTTATTCTGGTTACCAGTGTTATTACCAGGTCTTATTTATTCTTATTTATTTGCATGCTATAAACTGTATTTTGGATCTACTTTCCTTTTGTAATTTGTATTTTAAAGTAAGTAAGGTTAAATTAGTCTTTATCTTAGTTATCTTTTGTGATAGGTTTCTAATTCCTAGCTACTAATCATGCCTATAAGTAGGCCTTGTACAAGTAACGAATGAATCATCTTATTGGCTTTTAATCGGTAATAAACTTTTAATTAGAGATTTATTCATATATTTTGACTTTTTCAGTTCATTACTTGAATTATTTGAGGTAGAGTATATGTATTCGGTTATCCTTCTTTAAATTATTGTTGAATCTCTAATCAAGGTTCTCGGCATAATCCATGAAATAAATAGAAGTCCCATTGTACCACGATGAAAATTACCAGAATAAGGCCTCTTGGATTGCACCCTTTCTTATAAAATCTCTCTCTTCAATCCAAGTCCAACCTTTAGGCCCAGATCCTCTCCAAGTCGTCCAATAATTGAAAAATAACACCTATTAATACACCTTGTTGGCGAATTAGGGCTTCACAAGGCTGGTGCCGACCTAGTGGCAATGACATTGACCAGTTTCTTGCCTCGACCATCTAACCCTGTCGATCAATTGTATTGCATTGTAAATTCAAGTGGATCCCTCAAGTAGATGTCAACTGAAATTGGGTTGACATTGACCAACAATGCATGTCGACCGTGAGCAATGTCGACCAAAGAATGGATCTAGTAGATAGTGAGGTTCCATGTTGGCCAATTGTGGTTGAGCTTGACCAAATTAAAGCCATGTCGACCAAAAACCTTGCGTTGTCCCTGTCATCTAGACTAAAATGCTCACTACCTTTGTTATTCTTTAAATACCTGTAATTTAACTTCAAATAATTCCAAAAAGGCTTAGAAACACTCCAAACATTGTTAAGGCTCAAATAATCATATAAATGTTAAAATCAATAAAGGATAAAAATGTTTCTTTCAATTTAAGCTCAAAAGCTTTATAATAACATGCATAAAATGCAATGTTATCAATATTATAAAGTATATTAGATACCACAATCATGAAGTCTTAGTGAAAGATACCAATTTTAAAGAAAAGTGGGAGGAATATTTTGATAAGCTCTTTAATGGTCACAATGTGCAAGATATTAATGATGTGAATATAATTCCAAAAGAATTAAAATATGATTTCCGATAGGTCATGAGAAGTTAGAGAGAGCTTGCACCATATGAAAATTAGAAAGGCAATAGGCTCAGATTAGATTCTTATCGAGGTTTAGAAATATCTTAATGAGTTTGGAGTTAACAAGATTTGGTAGAATAATAAGATGTTTGATGAATGGAGCAAGAGTACTTTGGTATCTTTATATAAAAACAAATGTGACATACAAGATTGCTCAAATTATAAAATAACATAACTGATAAGTCATACTATGAAGTTATGAAAAATAACTATTGAGCATCATTTAAGAAAACATATTAAAATTGTGAAAAATCAATTTGGTTTCATACTTAGAAGATCTACTATAGAAGTAATTTATATATTAAGAAGACTTATTGAGAGGTATATATAATAAACAAAAAAATTATATGCAATTTTCATAGATTTGGAGAAAGTTTATGATAAAATACCTAGAGATATACTTTGGTGGGCTTTGGAAAAGAAAACAATTCCTCCCAAATATGTATGTATAATAAATGATATGTATGAGGGAGTTATTATAAATGTCCAAACTAGTAGTATATTAAAGGATTAGTTTCCAATTACAATAGATGTGCATTAAGGATCGACTTTAAGTCCTTTCCTCTTTGTAATAGTAATGGATTAAATTACTAAAAATATTCATGCGGGCGTACCATGGTGTATGTTGTTTATTGATATTTTTTTGGATTAATGAAACTAAAGAATGAGTTAACAAAAAATTAGAGTTGTTGAGACAAATTCTAGAAGCTCAAGGATTTAAATTAAGCAGATTGAAGAGTAAACATATAGAGTGTAAGTTTAGGAAGAGAATGAATACTGAGCAAAGTGTAATTTCACTTGATGACCAACAGATGATGGTCACAAAATGTTTTAAGTACCTAGAGTCAATAATTCAGAGAGACAAAGAGATGATGGTGATGTTAGTCATAACATTAAATGTTAGACTTTCTTTGTTATATAAAACAAAATGTTGGGCTAACAAGAAATAACATACACAAAAGATCAGTGTAGCTAAGATACACATGGTAAGATGAATGTATGGTAAATCTAAGATGAACAATATTAGAAATGAAGATATTCGTTGTGTCGTGGGAGTAGCTCTGATTGAAGATAAAATGCAAGAGAATCATTTACATTGGTTTGATTATTTAGGACATAGACCAATAAATGCACTTGTTAGAATGGGAGAGAAGATTGACATTGAACAAAGTAAAAAATTAAGAGAAATACCAAAAATAACTTGGATGAAGATGATAATAAATAATATGCGATTACTAGATTTGGAAGAAAAGATAGTAACTGCTATGGTTGTTTGAAATAGAAGAATCCATGTACTAGATCGAATGTAAACTTTTTGATTGTCTTAGTTTATATAGTTAATCCTATTTTATTGAGATTAAGATTGGTTTGATTTGGTTTATAAATTTTAATATAATATAAGTAAAATTATTATTTTGTAAATAAAGGAGTGTTATTTTAATTTACAAATATAAAATATGCATGACTTTTTAAAATAATTATATTGGTGAAATATTAATGTGGAACATTTATTTATTTTAATTTTAAAAAAAATTAATTTTTTAAAAATATTTTTAGAACATATTATCTCTAATATCAAATAAATTTAATTTTAAAAATTTAGAATTCAAACTCAATTCAAATTATAAAACTCAAAAAAAAAAACATTAGCGATGTTTGGTATAATTAATCATACATAATGTTTTTTTTGACAGCAGACCCAATGTGAGTCTATTTCAATTTAAAAATAATACAAATTTAAAAATTATTTTAATTAATAATTATAGTTTTTAATTATTTTTTATTTTTAAATTTAAATTTAATTATAATTAAAAAAACAAAAAAAATTATTTTTTTTTGTTTTTATTCTATCTTCCTATTTTATTATTTAAATTCACTAAATATTTTTAAAACTTTTTTTATGAAAATTAATTTAAAAAATAACACCCTCTTCCAAAACAGATTCTTCTTACCAAATGTTTTTCAAAGTACTGCTCAAACCAAATAATTCAGAAAACACACACTACGGAAACAAAACTCGTGCCTGGGAGAGAGAGACGCTTGGTGCCCTAATTTTTTCCTGCTGCTGTCTTCTGTGAGTTTGGAACCACTTTTGTCTCCTCCAAGTCATACGCTTCCCTCTCCTCCACACCAAACCCTGAATTCGATTTTGTCCCAGGGTCTACCTACGCACCTTCCATATTCCAAGTTTCATTAGTTCCTGAATGTGAGGTACGCCGCTCCTCCTCCTCCTCCTTCTCCTCCTTCTTCTTCTTCCACTACTACTATTACTTTATATTCTTAACTTGTTCTTCGTAACTTTATGCATTAAAATTTCTATGGAATGGGGAGTTCTTCGTAACTTTATGTATTGAAATTTCTATGGAATGGAAAGATTAGTTTTTTTTTTCCATTTAGCGAGAAAGGAGTAGGAAATGTTTAATGTTTCTATTTACTTATATCTATGGTTTAGGAGAATAAACTAGTTAAATGATTTTAATTAAGTTTTTCATCCCGACCCACGTCGTGAAATGGATCTTAAAGCAGCTCTTCCTTCCCTGCACATTATTATTATTATTTTCTTAAAAAAATGATAAGTGGACATGCCCATAGAGTGGTAGAGAAGGCATGTGAATCTTTACCTTTTATTTACTCCAATTATTTTTTTCTGTAGGGAAACTACCAACAATAGGGGTGGCTAAATGCTTCAACATCTGCCAGCGGTGGCCCCTGGTTCATGGAGTCTATCTCAAAGGGGTGAATGCTCAAAATTCTTTCTTTTTTCAGGGCCATAGAATGTAACCAACTTTAAATTTTTTGGTACAACTTCAGTTGAATTAAATTTCAACTGATATAACATTGAATGCTCGGAAGAAACTGAATTAAATTTTAGTTGATATAGCTATGCTTTACAGTTCATAGACTGTCAAAATTTTAAATGCAATTACAACAAGTGTCTAATACATTCGAAAAAAACATAATGCTATTATATGATTCTCCATTGGGTTTCTGTACTAATTTTGATTTATACTTTTCAGGTCTTTTTATCCAAGCATTGGATTTCAACCTGCCTCAATCATATGCGTTGAGGTCTTATGCTCACAAAAAGGTATACTCTCTTTTTGGTAGCATTTCTAAGTTTTGTTTTGTTTTTTTTTTTTTTTGCGGATACAACACGTGTGTATAATTAATGTTTTATGTTGTGCACAGGCACAGCTTGCTCCATGTCCACAGTCAAAACAGGATCACTTTTAAAAACTGTTCACTAAAATTTTCTAGCACTCTTTTACGTTTATTATAGTTATCAAAAAAAAAAAATGTTTGTTATATTAGCTCTGTTGTTGTTGCTGCTTCAAAGTATAATGGCTCTCTGGATGTTATTGGTTGATGGTTTCTGTTAAATTGTTGTTCCTTGTTCTCATGGATGCTTGGTTTTACTTTGAGTTGCTGTATGGCCTTAAACAGCTTCCGATGGGCAAGGGAGATTTTTTGAGGCCTATCCTCTCTTACAATCAAAGATGGGGACGAAATGAAATGGCTAACAAACAAAGTGCGTCTCCTCAAAATGTGGATCTTCCACCCGTAATGCCTAAAAATAAGAAGAAACCCTATCCGATCCCATTAAAGAAGATTATGCAGGCAGCAAGGGATAATAGAAAGCTTGCAGAAAAGGGAATAGAGACACCCCTGGAACCCCCAAAGAATGGAATAGTTGTTTCTTATCTAGTTCCCATTGCTTATGAAGTATTTGATGCGTGGAAAGTCCTGATCAAAGGCATTGCACAAGTCTTGCATTTTGTTCCCATATATGGTTGTAGGTAAACTTTATATATTGCTTTTAGCATTTGGGATTATCAGTTATGCCCCTTTGGGGACTGTTGCGTTAGAGAAATTGAAGTGTTTGGTCTTCTGCAGTGAATGCCAAGAAATTCATGTTGGCTTTACTGGTCACCACATTCGGAATTGCAGTGGTCCAAACAATTCTAAGCGGCGTGGCTTGCATTCCTGGATAAAGGGTTCTATCAATGATATATTAGTCCCCATTGAGTCATATCATCAATATGACCCTTTTGGTAAACGTGTTAAGCATCACACACGTTTTGACTATGATAGGATTCCTGCTGTTGTGGAGCTCTGCATCCAAGCTGGTGTTGAGATATCAGAATACCCTTCTTGTAGAAGAACCAGGCCGATCCGGATGATAGGAAAGAAACTGATTGATCTTGGGGAATTTGTCAGTGAGCCATCACCAAGGCAGTCAGCAGAGTCATCCTCAGCAGTTCCAGATTTTGATACACATGGTTTTTTAGCGCAAAGCCCACCTCCTCAACTGTCAGAGGTACCTGGGATTGCCCAGGAGACCATTGATGCATTTGAGATTGTGAGAAGGGGAGTGAGGAAACTAATGGGTAAATATTCGGTGAAGGCGTGTGGGTATTGCCCTGAAGTTCATGTGGGGCCTTGGGGTCACAATGTTAAGCTTTGTGGTGAATTCAAACACCAGTGGAGGGACGGGAAGCACGGTTGGCAGGATGCCACGTTGGACGAAGTCTTTCCCCCAAATTATGTGTGGCATGTTAGAGACCCTAAAGGGCCTCCCTTAAGGAATGAACTCAGGAAATTTTATGGTCAAGCTCCGGCCGTGGTTGAGTTGTGCATGCAAGCAGGTGCGCAAATCCCTGATCACTATAGGCCAATGATGAGGCTTGACATAGTAATTCCTGAAAGCGATGAGGCTCGGTTTGTTGCATAACTAACAAATTCACGATAAGGATCAATTTTATAGGCAGAACCCATCTTCAATGTTGAGGGCCTGAGGCTCAGTGTGTAGCTTCTGATTGTGATGCATGTGTATAGAGAGCATGTAGCTATTAATGTGAATATGTACCTGTCAGACTTTATGTGAATATGTACCTGTCAGACTTTTTTCTTTGGTACGAGCTTACTGAATTTAAGATTACTGCTTACTACTGTCTTCTGGGCCATATGTTATCTCTAAGCAACACTGTCAAGTGCCTGTATTTTTTGATGACCCAATGTTCAAATCAGTTAGAATTGGGAGGATTGCTACAGCAGTTGACGTTTTTAGTAATTTCCCCCCTATGCATGTTTGATAGGGGAGAGTATGGGGATAGTAATTTTTAGTAATTATTAAAAAAGTATTTTTCAGCCGTCCGAGGTTTATACGGCCTTGTTTCTTTAGTTTTTGGAGAAAAGATAGGTCAAGAGTCATGTTAGAGAAGTGTCAAAAATACAAGATATTTTTTACCGCTTAAAAAAAGTCATGCGAGATTTACTCCAGAGTATGTTAGGAAACAACCTAAATCGTAATGTGAAGTTAAAGCCCCTGTTCTCTCGAAAAATCTGTGATGAAGAAGTAAAGAGCATGTTTGTTTATATATATATATATATATATATATATATATATTATTTTAAAAATATAATTACTATAATAACTGTTTTTGGATACAGAAAATTAAAATAATAAAATATTTTAAAAATAAAATAAAAAATAAACAACTATTAACTGCTGTTTGGTTAATCGTTTTAAAACTAAATTTCATATTCGAACACATAAAATTGCATGTTAGACAAGCGCATACTATTTAAATGATGTTTTAAATCTTAAATTAAAAATTATATGGGTCACATGACTATTTTTAAAAATAAGTTTCATATTTTAAAATTCAAACTTAATTTTAATTTTTTAAAATCTCTATTGCACTTTATTAACCAGCTCAACTTATTCTCCCTTAGGCTCAATTTAAAATAAAATTACATTTTTTAAAGTTATGATTTCAACCAACTAAATAATAACTTTTTTTACTATAAAATTTAACTTATAACTTTAATAAAATAAAAATTCATGAAAAAAAGAAAGAAATTTACTTACAAACCAATCCAACCGAACCGAGCCTTAATCTCAATAGGGAAGAAAACTTACACCCACTAATTTTATAAACACATCCAAGAGAAATAATTAAAATATCTCTTAAAAAAATAAAAATATGTTTTTAAATACTAATATAATATTTAAAAAACAATATTCAAATATAAATATTATACTGTATTATTTGAACAAAAATCAAATGTTCAAATATCTTTTTTTGAATATTATATTTATATTTGAATATTTGCTTTCGAACAAATAGTTATAAAAAATTTAAACTAGTGAGTTCAAAATTTTCGCTGAACATAAATACAATGTTTGAAAAATAATATTCGAATATTTAATTTATGTTATAATATTAATATTCAAATATCATAATAAAAAGAACTCTTTTAAAAAATATTTTTATCATTTAATACAAAAAATAAATGAGGATTGGTATGTACAAGCTCGTTGTGCACTCCTTTTGGGTACACCTGATGTGAAAGGAAATATGATATGAGACAGAACTGTCACGATATTGTTTGAATGACTTCATTATGAGACAGAACTAGTACGATGTTGTTTAAACAACTTCAGTTTAGTATGAGATAGAAGCAAACTTTGAGAGAGAATTATAAACTAAAGTAAATATAAGCTTCGGTATGAGAAAAAACTGACACGACATCGTTTGGATAACTAAGTAAACACAAGCTTTTGTATGACACAGAACTGCTACGATGTCATTTGGATTCAGTTCGATATGAGAAAGACTTCCAGAAAACAATTATAAACCGAAACAAACATATACCACGTTGACTAGTAGACATGTAAAACGGGCTCAAGCCCGTGGGCTTGCGGGCTTAGAGTGGACCGGGCCGATCAAGGCTCGGTTCATTTAAAATGCAGACCTAAACGGGCTGCGGACTTTTTGTTTTTGTTTTTATTTTTTTTATCCCTAAATGACTTAAAATTTAATGTATATATTATATTATAAAACTTTAATCGAGTAATTAGATTTCATATTTTATACAAATAATATATTTTTTAAAAATATAAAGAGACTTATTGACATATATTTGATTACATATAATATATTAAAGTTATTTAATATTATATAGGTAAATATCAAATATTGAATTACCCATCACACAATATATGAACAATTATAAAACAAAATTAAAACTAATATTGGTTCGATTCAATTGTATTAATTAATTTTAAATTTAAAAAAATAAAAAAATCATGTGTTACCCTGCGAGTCCCTGCGGATCGGGCCAGGACGAATTCTGTCCAATTCATTTATAGGAATGGCAACGGGGCGGGTTTGGGACGGGTCACCCCTATTCCGAACCCGTCCCATTTAAGAAACCAATATTCCAAACCCGACCCGATCCCGTTTAAGCTGACCCGAAACCTGTCCCATTAGGGTTGGGTCGAGACGGGTACCCGTTAAACCCGCTATTTTACCTTATATATACGGATTTGGGCCGGATTATCCCGCCCCGAATCCTAACCGGGTCGGAGATACCTGTCCCAAACCCATCCCGAACCCGACTATACTTATCCCAAACTCGTCCCATTAGGAGCAGGACGGGATGGGCACATGGTATAATCGGCCCATTGCCATTTCTATTCCATTGCAGGCTGAACCGCGGCTTAGGAGTGAGGTGACATATGGCACGTTAACTTTGGTTATATGGGTAAAATGAGCTTGCAAATAATTTTTTTAAAATAAATATATTTATAAAATTGATAGCTGCGAGTAATTTGAGTATTCTCGCAACTCCGAGGATTTACATGCAACTTTAATAAAAAGTTTTCCATTATCAAGCCTATCACGTTTTTATTTTAATAATATTCTTGTGTGCCTTGTGACACGGCACCTTCCTCACTTCACCCTTCCCTCTTCAAGTCTTCTAGTCCAACCATGAAGATTCTTCACATCCCCAGCTTGGAAGACAACTATGCTTACATGTGACATATTGTTATTGGGGTTCTTGTTCATTGCTTGATTCACTCACTGATTTGCTTTCTACTTGCAATCCTTAAAATTCGCGTCTCTGTGTCGCAGGATCATTGATGAGGCTTCCAAAGAGGCTGCGGCCGTCGATCCCGTGGAGCCCGAAAAGGTCGTCGAAGCAGCACGACAGAGCGGCGTCCAATTGAAGCTTGTTCTCACTACGCACCGTCATTGGTATTGTATTGCTTTGTTTCCTTGTGGATTGTGGACCCAGTTTAGCGTAGGCTCTGAAAATGGCTTGTAGGTGAAAGATCTTTTTAAATTGAGCTACCTTGAAAAAAGCTTTTCTTCAAAACAATAGATTGGCTTCTTGTTTTCCATTCAAAGAAGAGGTACAGGGAAAATAGTAATAAAATAATACTGGAGAAGCGACTCGGAAGCTTGAAAGTTTTTTATTACGGGAAAGCCAAAAATAGCTTTATGAAAGCTTTTTTTGTTTTGTTTTCGAACAAGTTTATCCAGCTTAAAAACTCTTTATATAAGCCCAAAAAACTGGGCCTTAATATTGTTCTTCTGTGAGAAAATTGTGTTCCACCGTTATCTGATTGCTGTCTGCTAAACTGTGGTTTGCAAATTGTCATTTCATATTGTCCTATGAATTATATTATAGGGATCATGCCGGTGGGAATGATAAAATAAAAGAGCTTGTGCCAGGAATTAAGGTCTATGGTGGTTCCCTTGACAATGTCAGGGGTTGCACTGATGAACTGGGGAATGGTGATACGATCTCTCTTGGGACTGGTGTCAGCATATTGGCTCTCCACACACCATGGTATTCCAGCTATAAATTGCCTTTGAAACTTCATGCTTCTACATCGGTGTGTTTAAATTTCCATTTTGCAATTTGATGGGTGACATTAAAGTTTAGTTGATATAAGGATTAGCTTCGCTCCTTCACACAGAAAGGCACCAGTCAGTGGCACATTACAAGCACACACAAAGGCTGAGACACAGAGAAAGGTTTGCACATAGTTCGGCTAGAGTTTAGTTGATTTAAGCATTAGCTTTTCACTCACACAGAAAAACACCACTTAGTGGCACATTACAAACACGTGGATACCAAGACATAGAGAAAAGTGTGCACATATTTCAACTGGAGCGAGGTTGATATAAGGATTGGCGTCTCACACTCACAGAAGAACACCACTAAGTGGTACATTTCAAGCTTGAATACATATCAAGACAAAGAGAAAGACATGCACATATTTTGACTGGGTAGTGGGTAAAGATTAATCAGAAATAAACTGAATTTGTACATGTTAAGTTCCCACTCTTTAATTCATTTTCGATTGGAAGTGGAGTGGGGTACTGTGCTATACTTAGCTGAGGAAATCCATGGCCTAAGATCAGGTTGTTGCATGACCATACAATTGGGATTATTGTTATATAGCATGTCCTTAACTTATAAAAAACATTATTTCCGTGAACAATATAATGTTCTAATCTACAAATGGAGTTTTTTTTATTGGGCTATGCATGTGCAATTTTATATTTCACTACTTCTGCTATCGGTAGATGAATTTTATCCTCATTCCTCATTGTTCCTATGTTCTTCTTCTCAATAGCCACACGAAAGGTCACATTAGTTATTATGTTACTGGCAACTGTGGAGAGGATCCAGCTGTCTTTACTGGTGACACTTTGGTAAGATGATGTACACTATTTGTTAATTTTTGTAGTCATTGCCTTGAGGAGATGAGTTAATGAAATGGGAACAAATGGAATCTGCCATTTAAGCTCATTTAGCTCTGAGTTTGTCCGCTGGTGCTGAAATATTTAATTGCTAGTTAATAGATAAAAAGAAATTGGTGAAATATTGCATGGAAAAATCAGTTGGCAAGTGGCAAGGACCTAGTTCATCACTCAAGCACAATGCCACATTCCCAACTCTTGTAACACCAAGAGTGGGGTTAGATGACTTTTCATGTCTTTACCTAAAAAATAAGGGGTTGGTGACAAGCAATAAGAGATTTAGATGAAGTTGGTCATATCCCGAATGTCCATCTACCCAAATCTCTATCCCATGCATGTAACAATCACAACCCTTAAAATCAGTTTTGGAAACAGGAAGCATAGTGTTCCAAAGGAAAATTTTATTTGATTAATAAAGCTTACAATTAGAGTTAAAACAGGGATGTAAGCCCCACATTTAAATATGGCTTACAAAACCGAGTTTATTTCACAAGATTTTAACCAGTCACAAAGTAAGATGCTCAGGTCAAACTGGACATTCACTTCTAATACCACAGTTTGATACAACAGAGTAAATCAGCTTGTAAAAAAAATGTTGAAAAAGAGTAGCTAAACACTTCTCGTCAATACAACAACCAGGCTTCTGCCTAGGTTAACCAAGCCAACAGTCAGGTCTGGTTGCTAAGCTTATTTGCAGTCCCCGCTGAATGGGGAAATAAAAAGGGGAGTGAGCACAATGGCTCAATAGGGTGTGAAATCCACCTCAAGGACCATGCCACCTACTGCTACATGTGATGTGCAAGTGTGACAATGTAGTGTAAGACACAGTAAGCATAAACAACATCAATAAAATTTCATCGACCCTCTGGCCATGGCCTAAGGCCCAACAACAGTTAATTAGGTCAATGTCCCCTGTGATTCCCTCAACAACAATCCAAAACAAATTAAACTGGTTCTAGGTTTATCATATTGTACTCCAGCTAGGTAAGTCAATGAATTACCCATCTCCAGTGAACCTCACGCATTACTACAATTTTGAGCAAGCATCCCTTCATAGTGGACCCCTGCTGCTCATTTTCATGCCGTCATACCACTTTCTATTGCCATACTTTGCTCTGCGACCTTCTCATTCGCCTTATATCATTTTCGCCAGCCAAGTCTGTCTGTGAGTTTGTCTACACGACAAAATGGGTGTACTACCCTTGCATTCAAACTCCTACAAGTTTCGTTTAAATGATTTAACAAAATCACATTACTTTTGTCTATAAACTATGAGCTTTGTCTACACGACTGCTGTAGTACTTATCTACATACTCCTCCTACAAAGCATTTACTTTTTTTTTTCCTGCACCATCACTGGACTTAAGTTTCCTCTGCAAGACCTTTATCCATGTATTTTTTTTAATAAGTAAGACAAATTTTATTAGATGAAAATCACACATAAGAAGCGTGTGAAAAACATGCGAAGGCATAATTATAACAAAAAAATAATAACCAACTCAAAAGGAACAACTATTGATAACACCTCACAAGGAAGAACAATGGAGTCTACCCAAAACAGGCATCTAATCCCCCAAACAATATAAAAAATACAAGAAAGTTTGGCGACAAGTTTCTCCCAATTATCAAATACCCGCTCGTTTTGCTCTCGCCAAAAACTCCACAAGAGGCAATGAGGGACAACCCCGCTACACCTCCGAACGCTGCCCTATACTTCCTAGCCAACATGCAAAAAACGCGCGAAGAGATGACGGTATCACCCACTGGAGGCCGAATAGGCCCAGGACCATATCCCACAACCCCCTAGCATACAGACAATAAACAAAAAGATGATCTATGGACTCCAACGAAGCTTTGCACATGTAACACTTACTGACAAGAACGAAATCCTTGCGCCTCAAATGATCGGCAGTCAGAATCTTACCCAAGATCGTTATCTAAGCAAAAAAGCTACCCTAGATGGCGCCTAAGCCTTCCAAACACCCTACCAAGGAAAACTCTTAGTGCGGGCAGGAGTGAGAAGGGAGTAAAAACTCTGGCCCTGGTATCCTTGCTCCCGATTGGGGCGCTAACACAATCAACCTGCCTCAAACCTCACCGGGAGAACTGAATATAACATATAGAAAAGAGAGGAGAAAACCTCTAATTTTCAATCTTGCGCAGTGCACGAAAATAACCCCTCCTACTACATGGAAGTACCCAAAGGATAATGAACATTGGCTACAAAAGCATCAGGAAGGCATGCTAGACAGCTCTGGTTACACAAGTTTCAAGGAAGAATCACAGCACCACACATCATGCCAGAAACGGATCCCCCAACTCAAACACTACAAACCAGGAGAAAGAATCCAACCTTGTGCGGATGAATTTCCACAACCTCGTGCCATGAGGACCACGAGACACTAAGGAGATCCAACCCCCACTGACAACCCATATTTGGTCGCAATCACCTCCCCCCAAAGGGCCCCCCGCTCCGCTCCAAACTGCTATAACCATGTCTCGAGTAGAGAAGCATTAAATCTACACAAGTTCTTAATGGCCAAGCCGCCATGAGAAAGGGGATGACACACACTCTTCTAATTAACCAAATGAATCTTTGGCATCCACACCTTAGACCCCCAAAGGAAATTCCTTTGGATCCGCTCTAGGCAAGAAGCCACAACTGCAAGAAAAAGAAACAGAGAAAGATAGTAGGTCGGAAAGTGAGAGAGGGTACTCCTAATCAAAGTGAATTGACCTCCTTTGGAGAGATAAATGCGTTTTTACCTGGCCAAACGACGCTCCATCTGCTCAATAATCAGCTTTCAAATAGCGGTGTTCTTAAATGATGCCCCCAACGGAAGACCCAAATACAAGAGGGGGAGCTGTGCAATCTGACACTCTAAGATATCGGCCAACTCTCACAAATAAGGCACATCACTGACTGGAACCAAAACAGATTTATCGAGATTAATCCGCAACCCCAACGCCGCCTCAAACCATACAAGGATGGACCACAGATGAAAAATATGTCCCAGATCAGCCTCGCAAAACACGAGAGTATCATCAGCAAACAAAAGATGTGAAACTGTAAGTAAAACCCTATTCGGACATCCAGCGAAAAATTCAGAAAGAAGCCCAGCTCATGTGGCCTTGCCCACCATGTGACTAAAAGCCTCCATAACAAGGACAAACAAGATAGGCGACAAAGGGTCTCCTTGTTGGAGGCCCTGGGAACTCGAGAAGAAACCATAGGGGTTGCCATTAACAAGAACCGAAAAACGGACAGTGGAGATACAAAACGAGATTCAACGCTGCCACTTGGACGATAAGCCACATCGCTGAAGAACATAAAGGAGAAACCCCTAATGAATATGATCATAAGCCTTCTCCAAGTCTAGTTTACACAATACTCCCGGAAGAGTAGTCTTGATGCAACTATCAAGGCACTTGCTTGTGATGATAACTGAATCTAGAATCTATTGACTAGGCACTAAGGTACTCTGAGCGGGAGAAATTAGCTGCCCCAAAACAGTCTTTAACCGATTAGCAAGGACTAGCAATTATTTTTTACATGCTCTCCACCAAACTAATAAGCTGGAAATTTTTCAGGTCATCCGCTCCCGACTTCTTAGGGAGGAGAGCCACAAAAGTCGCATTAAGACTCTCAAACCGGCAATGTTCCTGGAACTCTGCGTAAACACTCATGACATCACACTGCTAAAAAAACCTAACAATGTTGAAAGAATGCCAAGGCGAACCCATTCGGACCAAGTGCCTTGTCTCCCTTGCATCCCGAACCACGGACTTTGCCTTCGCCTCCTCAAACGGACAATTAAGCCGCCCGACATCCTCTGTGGAAAGGACATCAAACCGGATCCCATCAAGAAGAGGACGAGGGTGTTCCTCCTCCCGAAAAAGAGACTCATAAAACTCTACAACGTGGTCCCGGATATCCTCTTGACTTGTAGAGACGATATTATCAATGTGAAGCTTGCTAATGGTGTTGGCATTCCTATGAGAGTTAGCCATACGGTAAAAGAATTTAGAGTTCTTATCCCCCTCGCGAAGCCACAAGGATTTAGATTTCTGCCTCCAAGAAATCTCATCCATCAAAAGAAGCTGCTCAAGAGAAGAGGCTAACATAACCCTGTGCCCCCTCTTCTCTTTCGATAAAGGACTAAGCAAGACCACCTCATCAAGAGCACTCAAATTTGCCATCAAAGTATGCTTTCGAATGCCAACCTATCCAAAAACAGCATCATTCCATAGCTTCAAATCCCCCTTCAACAATTTCAACTTAGAGGCAAACACGTGGCTCGGAGTTCCCACAACAAAGTACGACTCCCACTAAGACCAAACCAGGTACACAAAACCATCTGCCAACAACTACATGTTCTCAAACCGAAAAGGTCGACGGTATGGTAGGGAAGGACCACACTCCAAGAGAGCGGGAAAATGATCAGAACCCCACCGGCTCAACCTCGATTGACGGAGATGCACAAACTGCCTAGCTCAATCTGCGAAAACCAAAAACTAATCAAAGGATGGCTGAATGCGGTTATTAGACCACGTGAAAACCCCACCAATCAACGAAAGATCCACCAAACCCAAGGCATCAGTAAACTCAAAAAACCGAAGCATCGAAGGAGTAAACCCCGTCGAACCTGTCTTCTCATAAAGGAAGCGCATCACATTGAAATCCCCTCTGATACACCACGATACCACCCATCAATTGTGCAAATCGGTAAGCTCATCCCACAGCAGACTCCTAACATGAGCAAGGTGAGGACCATACACCCCAGAAAACATCCACACACTATGATCCTCAATATTTTGAAATTTGCAGGACAACAAAAACTGACTTACAACATCATCCAGTTTGCGAATAACACGGCTGTTCCACATCAACAAAATGCCACCAGCCACCCCCATTGAATCAAGAAAGATCCAATCCACAAAACGAAAAGCTTCATGAGGTCCTTCGACACAAGCTCCAACTTAGTTTTCTGCAAACAAATGATGTTAGCCTTCCACTTCTGAGATAAATTGCTAAGGAAAAGGTACTTTGCCTGATTATAGAGTCCCCGCACATTTCATGATAGGATTTTCAAACTCATTGGGATAAGTCAAGGTCCCTCCGAAGAGCCAACACATTTATCGGCCCCATCCGTGAAGGCTAAGAACCTCCTGCACCATAGTTAATCGAAGAAGCAAGCCCTCTGAGCTCTCGCACACATTTAGGACCCGTGCTCATAGGCTGCCGAAAAGGGGCAGCAACCTTTCAGGATGCCAAGCTTCGATGTCCTACAACAAATCAGAAATAGCATGTTCATACTCCTCATAATTCACCCCTAACACCTTACCGATGACCTTATACTTTCATAAGACCCACTTTGACTTTGTCGGAGAGCAAGGATGCTTAAAGAGAGCATCAACGAGGACCTGCAACAACAAGAGGTTGAACGACTTGGCCACTCTATTGAGAACCAGCACAAGCAAAACCTTCCTCCCTAGCCTCCGAAACAGAAACACCTCCCCAAGACGGAGCACAAACCCCTGGGTAGACTCCCCTCCCCCCCCCACGAGTGCCAGCCTTAGTCGCCCGGGTAGCTGGCATGGGCATCCCCCCTAGCCAGATAACCCCTGCCATAGTCACCAACAGCAGCAACAACCTCTACCCCCAACGGATGGGCTCCCACCCACTCACCAGGGGCTACGCCTGCTACCATCCCTCTGCTCAAAATGCCATGGACGAGGCGACCCCCAGGAAAGGATGCCCTCACCAACAGCAGTAGTCGCCTGCGCCCTTAAAGAAGACAACGCTATCGCCCCCTTGCCCAAATGTGGGGAAACAAACGGCTGCAACGACTCAGAAACCACCACAGGAGGAGGCGCCAGAGGAGAAACGCCACCCCTAACCAACTGCGCAGAAATCACACCCGCATCAACCACGTATCAGTCACCCTGAACCCCGATGCCTAGCTTCACCTGGATAGACCTGTCGACACAAGCACCAATGCTGCTTGCCGCTGGCCGATCTGCATCAATGTTGCTGGACACCACTTCACAGAACGAGCGCACATCATCGCTGCCGGACAACGCTGCTTGCCGCTCTGAGTCACGCCCATCGTCGCTCGCAGAGACACACACTGGGATCCCCACCACACCGCCACCACCCTGTCGTCTACCAAGCCCCTCATCTATCAAGTCGTGTAGCCCAGCCCATCTGTGAGCACTGCAGCCAGCAGGGATGAATAGTATCCCCTTAGATGGGGAAGGACCGACAACCAAGAAAGAAATGAAGCTGCCGTTCTAGTTACGCCTACTTTGAGCCACATAAATCATGGCGCCCTCACGGAAACATTGCATCTCGAACTTGGCTAGAGGAAGGCTGGCCATCTCTGCAAGTACTCGCCCTAGCCAGGCTGCCACTACCCGAATGCATGAGACGGCCCCGGACCACGTCCTACTCCTCTCCACAATCCGAACTGCCCAACTTGGAATCTTCACCTCGAACATCTTCGGTTCCACTCGGAGGACTCGCGACTAGCATCTGCTGCGATAGGCCTGATGACACCATCGTGAGGAACCAGCGCAACCTGGCAGTTGTCGATGCGTAGCCCTATGTCACGCATTGCCCTCATCCATGTCTGAACTTTCTTCTGTGAACTTTCATTTGTTTACACTTTCTTCTGCTAGTCTCTGTTTGCTAGACTATTTATACAAACCTCCATTTGTTTGAGTTTCTCCTGAAAACTTCCTTTGCACGGGTTTCTTTTGCAGAGTTCATCTGCATTAGTTCTTCTGCAGAGTTTCTTTGAAACCTTAACGTGAAACCCACTAAGTATTGAGGTTGCCCTCTGACTGTTAGTATCTACATGTTCCCCAGTCTCCCTGTCATCCCATTTTAATGTGACTATGATATCACCGCTATACGCAGGTTCAAAATCATTTTATGCCTAGGTTGTTCATCGTACTTTCCTAATTGGGATATTAGTTTGAGGTTTTCATATCTTATCATCTATGGGACATGCATAGTTCAAGTGTTCCATTTCTGGGTTTTCGGATCATGTCCTACTCTACACAATGGCATGTAACAAAGGTGGTGTAAATATTAAGGGAGTTCTAGGGATCCCTACCTCAAGAGTTGTTCATGGTTGGCACTGAACATTCCTTTCCACTGGAACTTCCAGTCACAGTTCTGCCTTCTCACTCACCCTATATCTTTCATTTCTAAGAATCAGTAACCAGGGTATTGTCCAAAAGTTCTCCACCAAGTGCTTTCTTCCCTTTAAATAACCTTCCCTTGCCCTGGTCAACACATTGGTACTTTCAACCCTAACCAATGCCATTGGCTTCTCGTGCTGTTTGTATTGTTTGGTGTCTGGGAACTTTGTAAGGTGCGCAATGCATGCCCTCATCATTAAACATATGTCAACTACTTATCATTAATGCAAGTCTCAATGCCACACTTTCTGGATTCTATGCACAGCTATAGTTTTCTCTACAAACCCTAAAATGGTAGTTTTCTCCACATTTTAAAATATGTATGCACCACTTGAGTATTTCTGCAAGATGAGTTCTCTCTTCCAACCCATTAAAGTCCCTGCTTCAGCCAAGTAGCCCTGACCATGGCTAAATCCCCACGGATCACACTTGAGTATCCTTTTGCCCCCAATCTGGGTCAGGGTCATTACAAAATGAATTGAACATTGATCTGCTGCCATTAGGAAATCTTCAAATAATTTTTTTTCATGAAATTGACCATTAAACTGTAGTGCTGTTGGCTGTATGTAGTTCGTTGCTGGGTGCGGAAAATTTTTTGAAGGCACAGCAGAGCAGATGTACCAATCTCTTTGCGTGACATTGAGTTCATTGCCAAAGGTGACCCAAGTTTACTGTGGCCATGAGGTTTGTAATGTTCTGTTGGCGTATGTAGTTCAGAGTCTAGAATGGCAATAAATTGAATATATGTGGAATGCTGGCTGGTCTGTTTTATGCAAATGCTTTTACCGATTGATTAAACCATTTGGGTTCTTGGATGTTTCTCATGTGTGATGCATATATTTAGCATAGAAGAAAGTTATGGCTGTTTCATGCAATTGTTCTTATGTTCTTCTAATTTCCTGTCTTAAGATTGAATTGTGTGCGGAAGCATCTCTTTATTGTAGAAGAGAACTACTCCTGTGAAAGATGGTATTTTCTATTTCATATATAAATGTTACTTGAATGAGTGAAGTCATGTGGATTGTATGCTGATTTCTATGCAGACATGCTTTTATGGGTTTCTTTTTCCGAACTATGCTTTAGGAGCCTGAAATGCATTCATGTCTTAGCTATATGTTCAATCAGACTTTATAAGTAGGCTGTTGGTACTTCTCTCTTGTAAAATTGTACCTGCAGTCAATGTTTTTTGTATCATCACATCCATTAGGATGTTAAACATGATAAGAGAATTTAGAACCTCTGGAGATGGTTAAAGAGTGGCCTTATCTATGTATGCATGTGGTTTTATGAAATGTATAATTCCATCTCTCTTGTATTTTGTGGTAGATAATTAAATGGGTTTTGGGTTTCATCTTTTTTCAGTTCGTGAATCTGATTCTCCTGTTTTGTGTTTTGCCAGTACACAGTTAAGAACTTGCAGTTTGCTCAAACTGTTGAGCCAGACAATGTAAAGATAGGACAAAAGTTGTCATGGGCTCAGAAACAGCGGGAGGCAGTCCTTCCTACAATCCCCTCCACCATTGAGGAAGAGATGGCTACAAACCCATTTATGCGGGCTGGCCTGCCAGAGATTCAGGTCCTTACATTCTTGCATCTAAAATTTTAATCTTCATTATAAAACATTATATATTGGTAATGGTGGTTATATAAAAGCAAGAAAAAGTAGTCCAAAGCCTATGCAGTATCAAAGCACACCCCAAATGATTATTATTGCTTGTTGCCTCTCTGGATAGTTGATAGTTGACCCTTTAAAGTAAACTGCCTTTTCATATGCAGAAGAGAGTCGGTTGTCCGTCACCCGTTGAAACCCTTGGGGAATTAAGACGACGAAAGGACAACTGGAGGGGTTGAGAAGGGACCCAGAGTCTCGGAGGCCTCTAATCAAATTTTAATGTCACATGCACATTAGAGGACTTGTTAATAATGTAAAAATAAGGCACTGTCCACATTGTGCTGTGCTGCGCAAATAATGTTTCATGTAACATTAATATAATGAAACTTGCATTTGCTCCTTTCCTTTTCTCACCTTTACTGTCAATATCAACTGTTTTCTCATTGAACCATTGAGTCTGTCATCTACATATACTAGCCGAGAAAGGGAGAGGGAGAGAGGGTTGGGTAAGAAAAGGGCAAACATTAAAGGCGAGTTGGGTAAAGGACATTAGAAGGCCTGCCCTAAAGTGTAGGAAAAGGGCAAGCATGCATTGAAGGCCATACGCAGCTATGAAATGGCTCAGGTTGTGCATCTGACAGGATAAACACAGTTGTTCGTTAAGACGGCCCGGCAGAGGGAGGCGTGATTTGGATATAAATTTCAAGAGTCTCGTGATTTGTAGGTAAGGAATACGTACCATACCTAATTCTATTTCTGAGATATTCTCTGAGATTTTAAGGTAGTCTCATCCTTACAGTGGCTATTATTATATTATGGTGGCATATCACGAACCATTGGTAAACCAATAAATATAGTGATAATGAGGAACTTGTGTACGTTAAGATATTTTAAAGAATTTTTAGTAAAAA
Source organism: Taxillus chinensis (assembly GCA_023512835.1). Taxonomy (NCBI): domain Eukaryota; kingdom Viridiplantae; phylum Streptophyta; class Magnoliopsida; order Santalales; family Loranthaceae; genus Taxillus; species Taxillus chinensis. The sequence continues at coordinate 14,843,104 of CM042089.1, read as the reverse complement.
AAATGTATACGATTATCCACTTTATTAATCCCTTGCCGTTTGTTGGTTCGTTTCTTGCACGGTAAGGCATCCATAAATTTGTTAAAAATTATGTGAGCCGTCCGTCGCCGTTGAATGACAAGGCGTATCTCTGGATGAACTTATGCGACGGCCCAGAAACTTTTCCCAATGAGAGGAGAAGAAATGCTAAACCGTGGAGTGTATGATCTGTTAATGGTGTTTCCAGTAAAAACTTGAATTGGGTACCAAAAAATCAGTTCACACAATCACAACCTGAATTTCAACTCGCATATGCATTTGGAAATTGGATGTACCTAGCGAGTATGAAAAATTGTTTTCTAAATTTATGGCAAGTATCAGACTTACTCGGTCTATGCTTTTACGAGGAAATCGCCTTGTGGAGTCGAATGTGGTATCACCCATTTATAAAATTGGCCATATCAGCAAAAAAAATTAATGATGCCTTGTTAGAGAAATGGCACATGTGACTATGTTTGATAAGCTGATAACATATCTTGGAATATAAAAAACTCACTCCAACAATCGACCAAGGTTGTGTACAAGTGCAAGTTGCAGGATGGACCTCTTGCTAATGTTTTGAATAGCTACCTGACTTGATAAAATGTTTGATATGATTAGGGAAATAAAACAAACAAATAAATGTTTGCGGCATCTCAAAAAAATGGAGGAAAAAAATAACAGATGCGAGTGATTCATTAATCAATCCCCAAAGGGTTGACTACTATATGCTGTAGAACTTGCTAGCGTTTCACTGTCGTGTTCGCAATCCCTTCATTCCCTGCCAGCATCAAGTACTTGTCTCTTCTGGTGAGAGTGGTGCACTCAAATCCTAGAGCACCACTCAGCTGCTTCTGCACCAAATTGGCCACTTCAAAGCTTGATCTCCCCCCAGCACAAGTTAGCTCTCTGGGTAGCTTCCCAAGGATTTGAATGTGGTACTCAGGTCTTGGGTTCATCAGGAAGAAGATTGGGTCCAAGCACTTGGACCCACTTGCCGTGCTGGTCCCATAGAACATGCCCACCTCAGCCCTCATGGCCACTGGCACAATCTCATCTGTTAGCTCAGCAAATAGGGAACTGAACCGCAGCAAATAGGGCTCCCTACAGGTGGTGCCCTCTGGGCAGACCACAAGGTCCCCTTCACTTAGGAGTCTCTGCATGGTCTCACCATCCTGCCTCCTGTCCCTCGTCAGCCGTACTGTCTTTATAGGGGAAATAAGCTCAGAAACCTTGCTGACGCTGTAAGTGACTGCAGTGAGGTGCTGACCCAGAGCTGTGCTGAGGAAAACTGGGTCAAGCAGGGTCCTGTGATTGCACACATAGAGAACTCCTTTACTTGACCTTCGGTTTGAACCAGTGCTTACTGTTGTTTTAGGGGACATCCCCTTCACTCTGATGGTCACTCCCATGTAAGTGCTTAGGGAGATGGCTAATTTGTAGGGCAGGAGGGTCCCAACCATGATCCTGAAGATAGCAAGAGTGAGCCCAAGAGGGAGGTACAGAAACATGAGGAGAGTAGGCACTGGATTTGGTAAAAAGGCCAGTCTTCCATCATGGAAGACCAGTGGCTTGGGGTACTTTTCCCTTGGCATTGCACTCCAACTGCTCTTGCCGTCTTCCAACTTGTTAACCACATAACCTTCCTGTCACAATCAATGGTCTATACATATTAAATAACAAAATATCAATATGCCATAATTAAAAATACACATAGCCTTCCTGTCACAGTCAATGGTGTAAACATATTACATGAACATTACCAAGATGGCATAATCAAAATTACATGTGATAATTGCATTGATATTCTTACATAATGCAAAACTAAAAATGAAGTAGAAAAAGATAATTAAAAATTTTAAAAACTTCGGGACTACTATCTATGCTAACTAGATTTCTTGAATTCAGTTCATTCGCGACCATTTTCGCGTCAGAAGATTGTCGGCAAAGATCGAAGGGAAAAAAAACTTATATCTATTACTCATATTTCAACGCATTGATATTCTAAATCCCATAAAGCATGAACCAAAATATAAAAAAAACCTATATTAAATGTAGTTAATCATATAGGTAACTAGCAGTGGAATATAATAAAGGGTCAGGGAAGCCGAAGGGAATATGAACATTAACTGTAGGACCGCTTTTCCATGCAAATGTCAGAGCACAATCAATAAACCACTTCCTCGAGGTGGCTACTAGACCAAAACGGATGGAAAGGTTTCAAAAAAAAAAAAAAAAAAGAGATTCCTACCGGGAAGAGAAATTGGAAAGAGTACGGTTAATGTGAAATGGTTTTATTTATTTATTTTGTAGAAATAAATGAATTCCATTAATTTTACCAACACTAAGAAATTCAAACCACTCACGACTCATTCAAAGACACATGAAGCAATAATTAAAACGCTGATTAAAACTACCTTGCAGAGGGAGATGAAAGGGTGGTCAGCAGGGGACCCAATGCCCACATCCGGCATTTTCTCTCCAAAGACATCCTTGAGAGCTATGTGCTTCACAAGCAAACCAGACCCAGAAAGGAAGCCGGTGAAGAAGCACCCTAAAGTATGCAGTTCAGTCCCCACAACATCATCAGCACTCAGATACTCCTTCAGAAATGTCTCTACCATCACTCTGGGGACACTTGTTAGTACTGCCCGGTACCGTGCCGAGGCTACCACTCCGTAGGCCTCACTGTTAAGGGTGTCCAGGAAGAACTTAGGCAGAACTGCACTGCTCACGCGCTCCACGCTCCTAATCCTCAACCCACAGAAGGAGATGAAGATCATGACCCGTAAGCCGGCTTTGTAGTCCAACACCCAGTAAATGAGGGGGGAAGACAAAAGGAGGAGGAGGGCTCTCATGAGGCTGCCCCCTTCAAAGGCCACCAGCATGAAGAAAGGGAAGAAAGACTTGGGTGTGAGGAGGGCACCCTCAAGGTCACATGCCAGGGTTTGGGATTCCCTGCCTTCAGAACCACACTTGGACACACACGGGAAAAGAGGAGGCTGTTGGGGTGGTTTGTGAAAGAGGTCCTTCAGAGGGGAGCCATAGTCTTTCACTTTCCTATCAATGAGAAATCCATAGTTGGGTAAAAACCAATCTGAGACTTTTAGAAGCACTTCAGGAAAGACCATTGTTTTGGAGGAAGAGAGGGGGGAACCAGGGAAGGGCTTAGAGGGAAACAATGGGTGGAGGAAGTATTTATAAGGAGTCATTAAATGGGGCGTGAAGGGGAAGTTGACCTGAGCATCTGGTTTCTCACACCGGCAGCATTAATTGCAACATAAGACAATTTTTTTCCTGTTTAGTGTTTTTATTTAGGTGGGGTTAATATGCGTTATGTTTTTCTATTTTGAGGGGAGAACCCAAATTTCATATTTTCTTCACTGCCAGCCAACAGTGGTTAGGTTTGGATGTGTTTTGTTGGTCACCGCTCCTGCTGTTTTGTCTTTAGTATTTGCCTCCGCTTTTTTTTTTTTTATTGACATTTCACACGCAAATTTCAGAAGTAGTTACCCGTATCACCATGACAAATACGCTATTCCATCTTCCACGAAGCACACATGGCACAGATGTAGGTGTGAGATGTTATCCTTTGCAATTACTATTAATGCAAATCACACATTCAAAATTAGGATACATTAAATTGTAAAGAATGATATGAAATAATCAGGACACGTGAATTATTAGCGTTATTATTTAAACTGCAATCTTGTTCATGTGTCACTATTATACGCGTACATGAGTTAAGTTAATATAGCTTAATGGTAGCTAGCTATTCGAGTTGTAATAAGATCCAAAAGTTTGAAACCTTTTAAAGACATGAAAATTTTGATATAATGCATTAGCACTTACGTTGAAACATATATTTGCTTCAATGGGCTTACCCGGAAAGCTAGAGATGGAATGCATTTCCCGTCTTTCATGGAATGAATTAGTTCCAATATTTGGAACAAGGATAAATATATCTGTCAGTATTATATATTTTAGTTATATTGATATAAATTCATGCATGTGAATTAATTGTACTATTATTATTTAGTTCAAATATATATAGTAGTCGTATCTTACAAATTTTTTCTTTGAATTGCACACAAAATTTGATCGATGGTGACACAAAAGCTTGGAATATTAGTATATCAAAACCCTTAAGTACACGTATTCTCTTCTAAAGTTAGGCCCTGCTGGCTAGTTTTGACGTCCACATGTTCTTCCTGATTGTAAGGTGAGTATCTAGGTGAGCAAATTAAGGAGGAGGTGCATGGCGGCCGATTTTATGGGGATTAACCTTCGATCTTGGTCATGGGTCAGCTTTTCTCTGACCAGCCAGGCCATGATGGTTCCTCAAGGGTGTGGGTCAGGGTCACCCACGCAATGCTTCATCTCCCGTCTGGTCTATTAATAAGTATTAAGCGCGCGCGAACTTCGGTTAGTTGGTTCACCTGAAAATTCATGACTTTCTCTCTCTCTCTCTCTCTCTCTCTCTCTCTCTCTGCACGTCTTTGTTGGATGGATGTTCATTCCTCCAAGCCAACAGCCAACAGGCAACAGGCAACAGCAGGGGTTAGGCTGCAGGCTGCATGTGACTTTTCACATGCAAACACCACGGTTTCGTTGCAGACACGAGTCCTTGGTTTATTAATATTTGACCGTTTCTTTTTTCTTTTTCTTTTTTTTTTTTTTTTTTTGCTGTTATTTATTTTTATTTATTTATTTATTGGCAGTTGTGGTCATGCAGTGCTCGTTCACTGTTTGGTGAACATTCAATCATTTGATAAGGATGTTTTATTGTCATGCAACAAGTTCGGACCGAACATTGATAAGTAGATCCGGACCACATTAGTGCATGCCCCCCACGACCTCCCTCACTAAAACAACCTCCAGAAATTTTAATTGCTTCCCAGAACCACAAATCCCAAATTTGGGATGGTTTACATCATATTTCTGTTACAGATATATGTGGTGGCCGATAAAACTCTTCGCCCATCTTCACTTATGGCCTCAATCTCATGAATGAACCATTTTGAAATATAATACATATTCTTCCTCTTAAAAAAAGAAAAAAGAAAAATAGAAAGTCTGAAAGAAGAAAAAACTTTTTTTCCATAAATTTCGATTTTATAAAAATCATCAGGATTTAATTCACGGATTTATTTTATTTTTATCAAATTAATTTCAATAACAAAAAAACATGTAACTCAATATTCTTAAACAGAAACAAAATTTAAATTAAAATGTTGCTATGAAGTTTATAGGACACCTTTGTTTTGCACGTTTTTATTTTTATTTTTAAAATATAATAGTTATTTTCAATTATAAAAAATTAAAAACAACAAAAGTTTATTTTTATTTTTTAAAACTTAAAAAATAAAAATAATATTTTGTTATATATCATATTGTGGCTATCAAAGGTTGGAAACTTCATCAAATGAATGTTTATAATGTTTTTTTTTCATGGTAATCTTTCGGAGGAGGTTTATATGTGTTTTCTCTTGGGTTTGCTTCGTCCAACTCTACTCAAGTTTGTTGGCTGTGTAAGTCATTATATAGACTTTGGCAAACACCTCTAGTGTTGGTTCTCCAAATTATCTATTGCGCTTACTTACTTTGGTTTTCTTCAATTCATCATATGATCATTTTCTTTTTACTTATCACCAGGGGTTTGTGCACTTGACTGTATGTTGATGATTAAAACTATGAGCATAATAGAACCGACCAAACACACGAAAATGATCAAATGAGGAACCCTGCCAAACAACACTTCGAAAGGTGTCTTGCCATTTAAATGTGGAGTAATAGTGCGATTGATTAAATATACATCCGTCAATATGCAATCCCCCAAAACTAAATGGATAAATTAGTCAGGGCGTGGCGACATTCAGAATATGCTAAAGTTTGCGCTCAACACACCCATTTTGTTGTGATGCAATCCCCCAAAACTAAATGGGTAAATTAGTTAGGGCGTGGTGACATTCAGAATATGCTGAAGTTTGCGCTCAACACACCCATTTTGTTGTGAGGTATCCACCATATAGGTTTGGTGTAGGAAGAGACACAAGTGAATTGTCGACCATTATCGCTACGAACAATCTTTACTTTGACATGAAATTGATGTTCAACCATAGCTAAGAAATTTTTGAGAAGTCGAGGAACCTCATTCTTACGTTTTAACAAGAAAATACAGACAACACGAGAATGATCATCCACAGTTGTTAAAAAATATTTGGACCCACAAAGAAATGGCTCATGATAAGCACCCAAAAGGTCACAATGTATGAGATCAAAATCATTGCTTGCTTTATTATGATTGGAAACAAATTGTCGTTTAGTTTGTTTAACTATGAAATAGACATCACAATTATGATGAAAAGCTGTAAAATCAAATTAGGAACAACCTATGAAGGGAGAATTTCTAATGTTTGCTGAGAAGAATGCCCATCCGTTGATGCCATAAGGCAAGGCTCACCTTTAATTTGCAAACACCTTATGAACACAAACAGGGAAGTTCTCTTGTAACATATACATTTTATCACGTACTTCACCCACTCCAATCAGCATCCTTGAAGTGTGGTTCTAAACAATACACAAAAAATCAATAAATTTCAAGATATATTGTTTAACTCGTGTCAGCTGTGTCACATAAATCAGACTATACTCCAAATTTGGTACATATAAGACATTGTGGAGCAACAAAGGACCCAAAGACACAATTCCTTCTCTGGTTTCCATCAACGTAGCACCGTTTGGCGTCGTAACATGACAAGACGGAATATTACATAGAAAATAAAACATGGTGGCCATTCATGTCATATGATGAGAGTTGCTTGTATCAAAAAGTCAAGAAAAATTTTCGTCATTAGATAGCTAGCTGTCAGAGGTAGAATTGTGTGTTGATAATGAATTTCAACGTGCTCTAATTTTTGACACTTCAATTTTCTAGGTCAGATTTATTGGCCTGGCCATGCCCAACTAAATACCCTTTGAGAAAACCAACAATCTAGTAACAATTGTCGATGATATATTTAAGGAGCTTACAATTCTCACAATAAGGTTGCTCCCCCTTGACTCTTGACTACCAAGATTAGTGGCTTTGACAACACCCGCCCCGTCCTGCCCGCGCACGCCTAGCAAAATATTGGCAGGAATTTTCGAACCCAATACCTCCCTCCCACCAATGTACTTATCCAACTATTAAGTTAAATCGGTTTTGTTTGATGTGCTTATATAATTAATATATGTACTTATAATATAACATATAAATAATAATAATAATAATAATAATAAAGAGTTCATGATTGATTTTAAAAATAATAGTAAATGTAAATATATATTATAGTAAAATGTAAATGTATTATTATTATTTTGATATATAATACAAATGAATTAGATTTAAATTTAGTTTTAAATTTATTAATAGGTTAATTTATGATTAGATGATCCAATCAAATATTATTTGGTTGAAAATGCTTTAATATTTAAACTAATAATATCATTTACATGGCTTACTACTTTTAATTCATATATGAAATACATACTTTCAAACGTAAAAGGATTAATCTCACTCACACCATGCATAACTCATATCATACATGAAATAATTTATGGATACTCATATTAATTTGATTCAAATTTTATTTTGAATTTATTAATAGGTTGATTTAAGACTAAATGATCCAATCAAATATTATTTGATCGATAAATGCATTAATATTTAAACTAATAATATCATTTACATAATTTACTACTTTTAACTCAAATATTAAATATATACCATCAAAAGTCAAAACTCACTATCATCATGTATTGTAAGGACTTATATTCAAGTGACCTTGTAAGTCAACGTGAGCATTTTGAGTTATTATTATTATTAATATAATTATTTTATTATTTTAAATTTATTATAATATGTTAATATTATTATTAATATAAGTATTTTAATATTTTGAGTTTATTATTATTATAATATTATTAATAAAATTATTTAAGTATCTTGAGTTTATTATTGTTATAATAATTAATGTTAATATTATTATTATTATTATTAGCAATAAAATTATTGAGGTTATTTTATTATTATTATTATTATTATAAATACAAATCTTATTATTAATGTCATTGTTAAAACTAAATAATAAAAGGAACAAAATATTAATAAATATAAAAGGAGGAATAACTTAGGGTAGAAACCCTACGTTCGTGCGTGCGCAATTCTAGTGAAGGAAAAAAAAAAGAGAGCAACCGTTCCTGATATTCAATTCTTCAAAGCTTAATCTTAATATAAGTGATTCTAGATACTTCATTATTCTTTTGCACGAACACAAACTATTACAATATATATTATAATATATATATATATATATATATATTTAGCCCCTTTGTAATCTATGAACGTGATTCTTGTACCTATTAACTATTAAGGGCGAGTCGGGCCAGTCGGCCTGGTCTCTTTTACGCGCAGCAGCAGCCTACACAAGGGTGATAGCCTGGTCGCATCTTCATGGAAGGGGGGGTGATTTGTCCTTGCCACTTTCCCATTATTACCCTATTATTTTTAGCCTTTGCCTGCCTCTCTCACCGCACCCGACTTCCCGCAACCCTGTATGACCCATCCAACACAAGGACATTACTCTCTCTCTCTCTCTCTCTCTCTCTCTCTCTCTCCTCTCTCCTCTCTCTCTCTCTCCTTTTTAATATTAGTTTTCTTATACCCTAAAAAAAGAAAACTTTTTCATGGCAGAGGACATGCACAAGTCGTGCATGTCTAGTGTTTTATATATGTTTCAATATTGTGAGTATATTATTATGTATACAATATATTATGTATATGTTATATATATATGCATATGTTTGATTCACTGTGCTGAAGATTTCCCAAAATCAAATTTAATTTAATTTAATAGTAAAATAATATATTAATTGATACCATTTCAATAGTAAAGTAAAAAAAATTATGATATTGTAGTGTAAATAATATAAAAATGGTGTTTGGGCTTGATATTATAGCTCAATAATATAAAGTATTATTTGTAGCTTGATATTATTAATTTGATATTTAAAATATTAATTGTAGTTTAGTATTCTTAATTTGTCATCTAAAATATTATTGGAGGATTGATATTAATAGTTGAATAAAAAAACATTGTTGGAGGCTTGATATTAATAGTTTGATATTAAAAACATTGTTTGTGGCTTCATATTTATAGTCTGACACTATAACTATTGTTTGTGGTGCATTATTATTGGTTTAGTGATTTAAATATTTTGTAAAGATGTTGCATTTAATACTAATTATTTGGAATTACTATTTATTTATTATATGTGTAAAATTAGTGGTGGAGCTGGTTGGGTTAACTGCGAGTCCCACATAGGGCTGGCAAGAGGTCACAGGTCTCCTATGTGGCTAGTTAACCCAAGTCCCATATGTGGCAGGTTGTCGTTAGGGACACCGCAGGTCTCACATATGGCCATTTGGTAGTGACTGGGATCCTTGGAGTTGGTTGTTGGAATCATATTGATGGTTGGATTGTGCAGTGCGAACATTTAATGAATGAAATGTAATGTTTGTACCTTTAATGTAATGGTTGTATTGGATTTGTAGCATGACTCTATTATTAATAAATTATTTTCCTTGGCTTCATAACATGTAGAAATGTATAGGTATTGTTGGTCCCGGGAAGCCTAGAGGGTGGGTGAATAGGCTCTTTTAAAACTCTTTTCTCACTCTTTTGACACAACATTAATTCAGACTGAAAGGTTAAAACAATGTGGAAGACAGTCTGATAGTGGAAGTAATTTGTATTATTATTAAAAGATAATTACAACAAATTGAATAACAGATAAAGCTGTTTGCACTACTTTAAATCTACAGGAAGAATATCTCTCTTTTGCAGTAGCACTGTTTTACAGTTACGCACACACTAGCTAAAGTATTTTTTATGCACATGTACAAGTAAATAATACAAGTATATTTATAGACATCCTAAAATGACATTCTTGGAACAAAACATCTTGGCTGCTAAGCTTCATCAATGATCTTCTCGGAAAGATCCATAATATTAATGTCGCGGATGTGGAGCTCAAGATATTGGAAGTATAAATGAATTAATTTCATTTCGTATAGTTTCAAGTGCATTGAGGTTCGCTCGATGTATCCGTGTGATCCACGTGTAAGATGCCTTAAATGTCTTCAATAGATTTCTTCTTTCATCGGGACACAGCGAGCTGATGAGTTTGAATACGCTGACATGATAAGGATAGTAGTTGGAGCAATATTATCTTACTTTGTCAAAAGGTTTCTTACTCTGTCTCAAGAGAGTGCTCGGATCCTTACTCCGTGTCAGTAGTTGCTTATTCTATATTAACTAGTTACTCGGATTCGATCCGTGTATCCGTGTGATCCACATGTAAGATGCCTTAAATGTCTTCAATAGATTTTTTCTTTAATCAGGACACAGCGAGCTAATGAGTTTGAATGCGCTGAGATGATAAGGATAGTAGTTGGAGCAATATCGTCTTACTCCGTCGAAATGTTTCTTACTCCGTCTCAAGAGAGTGCTCGAATCCTTACTCCGTGTCAGTAGTTCCTTACTCCGCGTTAGTGAAGTACTCAGATTCGATCCGTGTCAACACTTCCTTATTTTGTTCAAGAGTAAAAGCTCGAATGGCTTACTTCGCATCTCTTTTTCTTATTTCGTGTGAATAAAAGACTCAGGTCCTTATTCCGCACAAGTCCTTCCTTACTCTGTGTGAGTATAAGGCTCAGATTCCTTACTCCGCATTTTCTTGTTCTTAGTCCGCGTGAGTGGAAGACTTAGTGTAAGACCCGCAAAATTTTTAGCTATTTAAGTTCTTACTTAAAGAGTAATAATAATAAAATAATAATAATGTTATTGTTAACAATAGTTAGAAAGGATATTTTAGATATTATCACGATAAAAATAAGCACCCAATATAGTCATTCAAATAGCATGTGATAAGTAGCCGTTATGAATAGTATCCGTTTGGACTTCCATAAATAGGTATGAGCATGAGATTTTATTTATAAGAGAGTATAGAAGTAAGAAGAAGAATAATAAGAGTTATGGCATCAAGTTCTCAAGTACTGCCATCCGAGAATAGTGTACGCGATGAAGATCGGCGAGCAATACGACTTAAAGCTACAATGCTATGCTTTGCTATAGATGAGCTAAATGCTCGTGTCCAATGGCTGCAATATAATGCGACGAGTCACAGGGAGAAGTTTGAGGTTATTCGTGCGACAACCACGACAATGTTAGCCGAAGGGTTGTGCGACTCTCATCGCCGAAGCACAACACGTCCTACGCACATGCTAATATAATTCAAGAAATTTTACGAAGGCCATAGAATATGATATTAATGTTTATGTTTAGGATTATAATATTTTATGCTATAATGTTATCTTACTTTATTGTTTATTGATTATGCAATTATATTATTTTATCCGCGTAAATATTAAATACGTTATAAAAAAATAAAATAATTTCTTATATGTCATAAAAAGTTTAGATGCTATATATTATGTCATTTAGTTTCTTAAGCCAAATTACTATGGGTAAGTAAGTATTACAAGCCTTAACTTTACCAAACGTATAAAACATAGGTAAGGCCCAAAAATTTGAATGAGGCAGATTCTGGAGGTCCCATTCAAAAATCCATAACTTGAATTATACAGATTCAATTGACATGAAACCAAATCCCATTTGTTCATTTATGACTTAGCTAAAACGTGTAGAAATTTCAGAATTTAATATGAAGCCAATCAATTCCAGAATTTAAAATACTACACATAGGTTCAGTATGAACGGGTAAACATTTTAGTATGACTTTAAAATTCAATAACTTTTGTTATACATATTTAAAAATTATAAAATTGATACCCATTTGTAGATATTTGAGTTAGTAATGCAATAAAATTGGCCATTTGTCAAAAACTACAAAATTAAAAACGTTATAATTGAATTAGTAGGGAGTACACTAATGTGGACTTTTGATGCCAAAGGAACCTTTTAGGTTTAAAAGTCTTAAATTTTTTTTTAATGGTAGGAGGAGATAACCATGTTTTTAATAAGAGATAATATGAAGAAAATAAAGTATTATATATATTTTAAATAATTTAATTTAATGCCAAAGTCAAATTTGTACACTATTTTTCATACTATTACACCTACCATCCTTGCCTATATAAGGAGTGTCTTGCCTCTCCTCTTAAGCACAAATCCCTCAAGCCACACCACAAAATTCCCTCTAAAAACACTCCCTTAAGCCCTCTTAACACCCCAAATACTCTACTCAAATCCTCTTTTGCTTTTGGTACTTACCAAGCGTCGAAGTTATACGAAAGGTAATACTTAAGATTTTGAAATTTTGAAGTCACTTCTTATTTATTATGTAGATCTATATGGTTGGTTTTACCACCTCATATATACTATATTCATGGTTGGTTTTACCACCTTACATATGTTATTTATATGATAGGTTGTACCACCTCGTATATACATACATGGTTGGCCTTGCCACCTCATATACATACCTGTGTAATTATTTTAAATTATAGTATTTTATCATAGCGTTGTCATTCTATAATTCAAGTGAAAAGATGAGAATATTAACTTATGTTTTCATTTTTATTTTAAGGTTCTAGATAGCGGAAGATCGTAAGGAACGACTTCCAAAATGAATTCCCCGGCAATCGCCCTTCTTCTTCTTGTAACCCCAATTGTTAATGCTTCAACCTCATAGCTATCCCCATCCTTATATCCTCCTGATCTTCCCTTTAGACCCGTGTCTAATATCCCCTCATGGTTAAGGTGGAAGACACGTAGGAAAAATAAGCTTATCGAACGTCTTTTCCGTTCACCCAATACAAAGAGTAAATCTTATTCAAAAACCCTCAAAGCATATAACCTAGTTAGTGCACAACTCAAGGCTTATGATGCATGAGATCAAAATAGGAGATGGAACAACAATAGAAGTGGGAACCCAAATTAATATTCAACCCCACAAGCACGATATGCCTATTAAAAGATATAAGTTAAAGTATGTATATATATATATATATATATATATAAAGAAGATATGTGTGATATTGAACTTTTCAAGCATTAATGCTAATTTAGTGTTTTGATATTTTTAAGATTTAGAATGCGGAGAACGACAAGCGAATTGTAAGGGTTTTTCTCATCCCCTTTTTCTTTTTCATTATAATCTATATTTCATTATTATTGTAAGGGACCTTTCTCTTCCTCTTTATCTTGTTTGGAATTATTATTGTAAGAGTTTTATGTTTCTTATTCTTCTAATTCCATTTTATTGTTGAGAAGATTAGATTAGTCTCTTTTTAATCTCTCTCTTGGTAATCTATGCTATTGATTGGGGTAAATAACCATTTTGATATTCGTGGTTATCCTTGTTAACTTTGAATGTTTTATTGAAATTCTATGTGATGCCTCATGTTATGTATGTTAAAGTTGTTATAACCTCTTATGTTTGGACAAAGTAAGTTTATGATAGGTGGTTCCAAAAAGACCTCCAATGCATTGGGTAAAGAACATCACTGGAGAGTGTCAATCCAGTTGATAATATGTTATGTTATGATACGGTATCTGGGTAGTTAACCTAGGTCATGATGTTATGATACGATGTCTAAACATAATCTTCCATGTTATGATTTCCTTGTGAAATGTTGATCATGTATGTAAATGTTATATGGTATTTCCTATGTTTTCCTATGTTCGATATTGTAAAGACTCGTATTTGGGTAGTTTTGAGAGATAGTCATTTTATGGGAATGTAACTATCTGGACGGTAGTATAGCCGTCGATGTGAGTATTTTGACTGTACTTGGGCCCGATTTCGAGTCGGGGCCCCGTTTGACCCGATTGTTGACTTTTTGGGGTTTATTGGTTGACTTTGCGTTTGAGCAGTCATTTGAGTGTGATAATATCGAACAGTGTTATGCTCATCATTTCGAGCGTTTTGCGATAATTTGACTCAATTTAGAGTTCGTAACCTCGGGAGGTCAATTATTGCGTTTGGGTCAATTATTCCTTGGGAGGCCAATTATTGGCAACGATATATATATAATTAAGAACCGCCTTATCTCTTTAATTGTCAATTATTGGTACGTGCATGTTTGAAAGAGAGAGAGAGAGAGAGAGAGAGAGAGAGAGAGAGAAGGAAGAGCGTAGAGCTTTCTTGGCGATTTTGGGGCGATTGGAGCTCGTGGATCGTAAATAATCTTCCAGGTAGGTGCCCTTAACTGTCTTATCTCGATCGTATCTTTGAATATGTGATCTGTGGTTGTATGAGTGTGTATTTTATGAGGGTTGAGAAGTTAACCATGGAGGTCTAGATTTAGATCTAGATGAATATATGATTTGTGTGTATTTCGCTTTGTCATCGTGCGGATTAGAGGCGTTTAGGACGCATTTTGAGGTAAATATTGTAGTTTATTGCATAAAACATGTGTTTATGAGTGTATGGGGGTCAACTGGGTTGCTTCCAGGATGAAGAACAGGCCAAAAACGACGATGAACAGTAAAGACTCGGGCGAGTTTTAGGGTCGACGGATCGATCAGACTATGGAGTCGGAGTCGGGAGTCGCAGCGTCGTAGTCAAGACATGGACCAGTGGAGTCAGACCGTAGTGATAGCTATGGAGTCGCAGCTTCGTGGTCGCTATGGAGTCAGCAACTTAGTGAGTCGGATCATGATCCGAGGAGTTAGCCGGATCGTAGTCCGGAGGAGTTAGTCCGGATCAGTAGTCCAGGAGGAGTTAGTCCGGATCAGTAGTCGGAGGAGTAGTCGGATCCAATCGATCCGCAAACATCAAATCCGTAGCATCGATCCGCAGCATCAAATCCGCAACAGTGTTCCAGAAGACGGCAACCGCACCGCACCTGGACATTTACATTGTAAACCATTATGCCTCTCCACATTTAAGTATTAAGTTACAATGTAAATAACGAAATACCCCCCCATTTGGATTCAAAGAAAAATACTAGAAAAATTAATTCCACTCTTTCAAAATGTGAAAATTGGGATTTAGTGTAAAATCTCGAAAAAACCCAAAAGTTCGTAGTGGTGAATTTTTGGAAAGTGGGGTTAGACATCTCAAGAAAAATCCCCAAAAAATCAGATTATCTTATTTATGATATGGGAACCCAATGCTGGGACTTTTGATTTCAAGAAAATAGCTGCTATGGGTACTTCCTTCATAAATCAAGGATTGAGGTTTTACTTGTGAAGACTGGCTACAGTTCCAAAGGAAATGTTGAGAATGACATGCCATACTAATGTTAGTATGTTGGTGTGAGGTATTGGGGCATGGACTCCGTGACTTATTTGGGTTCTCACCGTGATGCACCGATGGTGCTATGTGGTTGACATGGCAGGCATATGCACCGATGGCAGGCCTGTGTGGCGACTGTGGCCGGGCATATAAGCGCGTGGACAAAGGCTAAGGCCTGAGTTGAGCCGTTGAGCTCATGGAGCTAGGGCTAAGTGCCATGAGCTGGGATCCCATGGAGGATTATGGACAAGTTGTCCTATATAGGCAGGCCGGGTCCTGATGTTTGTTTGCAGGCCGAGTCCCGATGATTGTGCACACTACACACGGTGCACGAGTACACAAAGCATGTAGTATAGACTTGTATGTCTGCAGGATGTGGAGTGTTAGGGTCACCTACTGAGCTTGTCGCTCACCCCTACTTGTTGTTTACCTTTTTCAGGTGTGACCCGAGACTAGTGGAGGACTTTCTTCCAGGAGGACGTGCCCACTACTCTGATGTATGATACGATCGTATTTCGTATTGTGTATTGTATTATGGTTGTATCCCGGACATGAGTCCGTGGATAGTTATATTTGCATACTTGTTTGTGATGTGATGTCCGTATGATTGTTTGACTTATTGTATGCATGATGATGTATGGGAAAAGTATAGGATTACCTTTGATGTATGATCGTACAGGGTTGCATATTTGAGACAAGACCCGCACTGTAGTCTCTATTGGTGCTAGTCACCAACCCCTTG
The DNA here is from genome assembly GCA_023512835.1 of Taxillus chinensis. Taxonomy (NCBI): domain Eukaryota; kingdom Viridiplantae; phylum Streptophyta; class Magnoliopsida; order Santalales; family Loranthaceae; genus Taxillus; species Taxillus chinensis. The sequence continues at coordinate 14,827,038 of CM042089.1, read as the reverse complement.
ACCTTTCGGGTGCGGGCAATGGGAAGTCATGTTCCTAGTTCCGGGTTCCCTGGAATTTGGGGGAGTGATAGATATCTTCATGATTTTCCTTACCCGCTTATTTTACCCTTACTGGGTTATTTGAGCTCACCCTTTTTTTATGATTTCTTTTCCTACCCCAGGTAATTAAGGGATGGAAAAACTAGGATAAGGAGTCGAGAAGTGCTTGGAAATAAAGTTGTGTGAAAACTTAAAGATTTATTAAGTTGTTTGCTCGTATGCTTTGTTATGTAATAATGGGTTATGGACACTTAGTCTCTAAACCCCTAAACCTTAAAGATCTTGGATTGAAATTTGTAATAATGAATGGTTTGTTTGATTAAATAAGTAATAGTTTGAAATTGATATAAAATTTGTATATTTATTTTCCGCTAACGCACCCGGTTTGGAAGTCCCAAATTTGGGGGCGTTACACTTAGTTCCTTATTCCGCAATAGTGCTCTCTTACTCCGCGCGAGTTGTAGACTAGGATTCTTATTCTGTGTCTTTATGACATAGTCCATTCGAGTAAAGACCCAAATTTCTTAATCCATACCTTTTAGTACTTAGTTTGCGCTAATAATCCTTACTCCGTATCTTGTGATGACTTGGTGATTTACCAAGTCGATTTATGACACTCACGTTGATCCGGTTCAGGATTATGTATCCTGTCCTTAGCTTTGCACTCTTGAGTATAGATCCAATTTAACTTATCTTTTGTAACAAGTTAGAATAGACATTGAAAGATCTCAAACTAAATTGCATAGGGTTTTATCTGCATCATTCAAATTTTGGGTTCAATCCAAAAGGTATATCTCGAACAGCACCCACTATGTAATCCATATCGGTGCTAGTTACTAACCTCTTGACCCTTTGGGTGCAGGCATTGGGATGGTCAAACTCTTAGTTCTGGTCCTTCCGGGATTTGGGGGCATGACATGACATGACATGTTAATTAATAACATTTGTTATAATTATAAGAGTATATATACTTATCATACCAAAATAATTATATTATTGATCGTTTTAATTACATCAAGGGAAACAAGTTGAAAAAACATGACTTTTCGGACTAGTGTATTACTTATAACATAAGTAATATGATAACTATGACATATAATTATATTTACTAGGTTATAAATACTCATGTTATCACTTATTATTAATAATAATTATATTACTTAGATTATCGTTATTCGCTACTCGAGTTATTACTTATTGATTATATTGTATGTATATATATATATATATATATATATATATATATATATATATATATCATATATAACATAAGTAATATGATAATTGTTTAGTATTTAAAGTTTAATAGTTGATGTTAGAGAGTTTGATGATAACTATGTATATTATAGATGATTATTGTATACTATGTTTATATAATTAGTATATATATACTTTAAATCCAACATATAAATAAAATTAGTAGCAATAATAATAATAACATTAATAATAATAATAATAATAATAATAATAATAATAATAATAATAATAAAGGGTAAATATTTTATTTTTAAAATAATATCAATTACACAATATATATATACTTATATTTTAACAAAAATAATATTTAAAAATAATAATAATGTTTTAATATAAAATACAAGCATATAAAATATAAGTGATATAATTATATAGTATATTAGTATGGACTAATATATTACGTATCACATATGTAATATTATAATTATTCAATCAAATAATATTTGATTAATTTATTTAGTCTTAAATCAACTTATTAATAATTTGAAACTAAATTTGAATTTAATTAATATTCATATATAAATTATTTCATTCATGATATAAGTCATGCATAGTGAGAATGAATTTTGACTTTTGATAGTATGTATTTCATTTTTAAGTTGAAAGTAGTAAATCATGTAAATGATATTATTAGTCCAAATATTAATGCATTTATAAATTAAATAATATTTGATTGGATCATTTAGTCTTAAATCAACCTATTAATAAATTCAAAACTAAATTTGGCATATATAAGAAGAAAAAAGGTTTTAAATGTCACGACGCATTTTAAAGCGTTGTGGACCGATGTAGCAAGCCCAAAGCGGACAATATCGTGATACTTAATTGGACCTTTACCTATGCCCGATTCGAACAATAACTTATAATTGAATCATCGTTTTGTTTGCAATTGATAATTTCCATTTTTAATTGATGAACATTCATTCCATTGCAAAACAGAGAATTGTTGTTATATGTCATCCCATAACTCTCTTTCCGTTTCTCCGTAGGAGATCATTGAGCACAACTTGCACAAGGTTGGCTCAATAGTATTGAAAATCCATGAGATAATCATGGAATTTACTATCCACCAATCTTCGATATTAGCCAAGTAATTTGTTAGTTGGTTGAGAGAATTATCAATGAATACCTTTTTTTCTTTGCTGGTAGAGAAATTTGAATGGCTTTAGTCCATTCTTTGAAATTGAGACCTTTCAATTGCCTTTGTGTGATCAAATTATTAGAATTATCATTTGACATTAGAGTGAATGGTAGATGGTTATCTTTTCATCATCCTGACACTCCCTTAATTGGCTATTGGGATTTACGCGACAAGAGCATGTCATACTAAAGAAAACCAAGCTCTGATATCATGTCAAATGATGATGAAGGATGGAAGAATTTTCCTCACTGCTAATAAATTTATAGATTTAACACAATAACTAACAGCTAGAACTAAGGTAATTATCCTAATTTACAACAACCAATTAACAAAATAACTGATAACAGGAATTAAGGTAACTATCCTAATTTAGGATATGGACAAAGCTATACATACAACAGATATGTGGTGGCCGATAAAACTCTTTTCCCATCTTCACTTATGGCCTCAATCTCATGAATGAATCATTTTGAAATATTATATATATTCTTCCTCTTTAAAAAAGAAAAAGAAAAATAAAAACTCCAAAAGAAAAAAAATCCCCATAAATCCCAATTTTATAAAAATCAGGATTTAATTCATGGATTTATTTTTATTTTTATTAAATTAATTTCAATAACAATAAAGAAAAAACATGTAATTTCATATTTTTAAATAGAAAGAAATTTTAAATTAAAATGTTAGTCGCATGTTTGTTTTATAAATTTTTTATTTTTATTTTTAAAATATAAAAGCTGTAAAAAAAGTTTTTTAAAACTCAAAAAATAAAAATAACTTTTTATTATTTTTATTTATTTTTCTAACAGCTATGACAAATTACAATAATATTTGAATTATATGAATTACAATAATATGAATTGCATTGGGAATCACGAATTAAGTAATTTTAGATTTGTTTTAGAAAAACGTTTTCCTAATAACTTTTTATTACAAGGGGCCATGAAAATGCTAAAAATGATGAGTATCTCACCAATAAATATAATTTTAATAAATAATGTGTCTATAAGGTCCAGATTCTAAAAAAACAGAGAGACAGAACAGAAAAGAGTTTATTTTCAAGTTTTCAAAATAGCTTTAAAAGAAGAAAGATTTAAAAAAACCACAACAACATTTAAACGTCTATCTGGAGCCCAGATTTTCCGTTATACCCAAGTTCTACACTTTTTATTACTACATATTGAAATATTTATTTGCATACTTCAAATTATTATTTTTAAATATAAGTATAAATACTATGATAAAATCTACATACCCATAAAATTTATTAAAAATTTAAAATATGTGAGGTGACCAATTTAGGTGGTCAAATTACATGCGTTCAAACTTGTTTCAAAAGTCAAAACTAAGAAAATCATTTTGTAATATACCGCTCACCAACACCGTTAAAATTGTAATGCTATAATTATGTAAATTTTTTTATAATTGGTAACTAAATAGTAAGAGATCAGTTTGGGTAGCTCTTTAATGTGAAACATCAACAGTGTTTGGGAGCTTATTTGTTGTTTATTAGAAAATATTTATGTTTATAAATGATAAAGGTATCAAATAAGTTCATACATAATGATTAATTTGAGTCAATGTCGTCTTAAGAGATTAGATTGAATAACGAAATTTCAAGCATCAAAACAGTGGTAAACTTTTAGCGTAAATACATGCGTAAGAGCATCTCCAATCCATCAGCAAAATCAATAGCTATATTTACCTAAATATCATCTCTAATGTATTAGGTAAACCATTAGTAAAAGCAAAAAAAAATGGCTTTAGCTTTTGCTTTGACTAATGATGTCATCTCAGCAAAGCAAATAAGTTTCCAACCCAATTTTGCGCCACCCCCCAACGCAGCTCCTTTCTAGTCCAACAACGGCCCCGTCGCATGCCTTTCCCCACTCCATCCCCCCCTTCTTGCGATGGCGCCCCTCTGCCCACGCAACCTTATTAGGGATAGGGATTTTAGAATTTGGGAAGAATTTAGAAAAAGGGTAGATTAGGTAAAATGACAGTTCAAGGAAAAAATATATGAAATAAGATTAGAGCATCATTAGCCAAAATGTTACTATAGCAAGTTAAATATTGCTTTAGCTTGAAATTTTTGCTGATAAAGTCTATAGATGTTCTAAGGAAGCAAACTTTCAATCTAATATTCCCAAGATCCAAGTTAGATCAAGTGGGTATAGGGGCTTGTATACAGAGAGGGGTGTGAATCTGTATACTTAAAACTATTTCCTTGTTGTTTTAAGAGTAGTGTAATACTCAGAGGTATTTTACAGTTGTAGTTCGTATTTAGGAAGGTATATTAGTATCTCATGCAATATCGGTTAACAGCAGGTATGTATGGGAAGAAAAAGACAGAGACACACGGATTACGTGGTTCAATCAATGTGATCTACTCCACGGTGGTGAGGGTGAACCTACACCGAGTCTAATCCACTATATGCTTTCAGTACAGTGGGGTCTAGCCCTTGTTATAACAGGATTAACTCTCTCTCTTCTTTTAAATACAAATACAAAATAGTATTACTTCAGTACCCACTCACTGTGAAGAACTATCTAGCATAATCTACTCCTGCGCATTCAACTATTTGTACTGCTTGACCTTCAACCACTCCTTTTCCGAACTTATGCACTGTTCATCGAATGTATGAGGAAAAAGAATAGATTAACTCACTGTTATCTTGCTTACAATGTTCCTCTCTCTGTGTGTATATGAACAAACTACTTTGCGTCTGTCTTATATCGCCGTTTGATAAATTTATTATCTTCTGTGTTATTCTGACCACCTTTTGAAGTAAGGCATATTCCTTACTTTTATAGGTCGGCCTTGGTAAGAAACCCTTCTGCTAGGGTTAAGTATGTTTCACCTTTTGATCTTCACCGTTGAAACATGTTACGCTAGCCTCGGATGACGTCCACGAGTTTCCCAACACTTGCGTGCTCAGAGATGCCATCCAAGTGATAACTTACTTAAACGCGGTCTTCAGTGCGTTTCGCATCTTCGACTAGCCACAGCCTTGTAGATATATGTGCCTTGTAGCTTCGCTGGTACTTCACAAGCTACCACTGAGTCTTTATCTATGAATCTTCGAGTCTAAGTCTTTGAACCTTGAGAACTAATCTTTCAATTCTTCTGCTCTCTGGCTTCGAAGCTAGGTAGAATCGGTGCTCAACTGACGTCTCACTTTATGAGCCTTTAAACTTTACGAGTCCTTAGATTCGCGTCAGGTACACCCGTACTCTTCCTTGGCTAATCTGTTCACCTCAACGGGTCTACTAATCTTCGACCATGTGAGCTTCGACCTGCGAACTTCGACTCTGCAACACTGCTACTCGATACTCGATGGGTTTCAAGCCTGCAAGTCTTTGAGTCTCCGAGACGCTTCTCTACACCTGCAGTCTTCGAATCTTTGACCATTTGGATCTACGAGTCTGTGACCTTGTGTACCTTCAGTGGTGCTTCGAGCCTGCTGGCCTAGTGATGTTCGACCCAACACCTTCGAGTCACCTGATCTTCGATATTGGTGAGTACATGGTTAGACTCCCTCTACGAGCTCACTCTAAGAGATCACTCTACGAAGTTATCCAACCAGTACGGATCTTCGACCCAGCGTCTACCCACTTTCGCATAATATTGACAACAATGACAACCAATAAGATCATGGGAACAACAATCTCCCCCTTTGGAATTGTTGGCAACATATGTGAACATGCTCTGAGCCTATGAACCTTCGAGGCTCTCCCCCCTGAACTATACTCCCATGTATACAAGACTCCTCTTTTCTCCCCCTTTGCCAACCAATTGCCAAGAAAGACGGGGAACCCCCTATAATACCGTCAGGCATGAGGAGGGAACTGTACAGACAATCTACGTATGTGTCTATCAAACAATTCGATGGATAGAGGTTTGGTGAGGATATCAGCAGTTTGTGCTTGCGTGGGAACATACACCAGTTGCACATTTCCCTCTTCCACTTGCTCTTTGATGTAGTGATAGCGATAATCAATATGCTTGGTCTTCGAATGATGAACAGAATTCCTGCTGATGTTAATCGCACTTTGGTTATCACACCAAATATTGACAAGCAACTCCATATCCACTCCCAAGTCTGATAGTTGTGTGTTCATCCATACCACTTGAGTACATGCCGTATGTGCAGTTATATATTCACCTTCGGCTGTGCTGCAGGCACACTGTTCTGTTTACGATCCAACCATACAATACACTTAGAGCCCAGATAAAAACTGCAACCACTAGTAGAACGTTTGTCATCAATATTTCCAGCCTAGTCTGCATCAGTACATGCATGTAGTTTAATAGAGTCTTTAGAGGGATACCACAACCCCATTTCTAATGTACCATGTAGGTATCTAAGGATCCGTTTGACTGCCAGCAAGTGAGACTCCTTAGGATCTACTTGGTATTTACTTGCTTAACACACAGCTTGCATCGGATCAGGTCTAGTGGCTATAATGTATAAGAGGCTGCCAATCATGCCTCGATACTCTTTCTGATTGACACTAGAGCTTTCCTGGTCCTTGTATAGTTTGCAGCCTGTAGCCATTGGCGTTCCAATAGGCTTGCTATCTTCCATACCATACTTCTTTAATAGTTCTTTGGCATACTTATGCGTTGTGATATGAAAATCCGCTCAGATGTTTGCCTTATCTGCAGCCCTAAGAAGTACGTCAGTTCTCCTTTGAGAGACATTTCAAATTCATCACTCATTCTTTTTGCAAATTCTTCACACAACCCTGAGTGACTTCCTCCAAAGATAATGTCATCTACATAGACTATAGTAGCCAGGTGACCTTTGTCTGGATTCGGAATATAGAGATTATGATCTACAGTTTCTCTGCTGAAATTCATTCTCTTTAGATATCCATCCAGTCGACTATACCATGCTCTGGGAGCTTATTTCAGGTCATACAAGACTTTCTTCAATTTGCACACATATGTCTCCTCATCAGTGATCTGTACTCCATTTGGTTGCTCAATGTATACTTCTTCTTTTAGAAAACCATTCAGAAATGCAGACTTTACATTCATTTGATAAACCTTGAATCTTTTATGTGCTGCTAATGCGAGAAACATCCGAATTATTTCCAGCCTCGCCACCGGTGCAAAAGTTTCATCCAAATCTATTCCCTTAATTTGAGAATACCCCTTGCATACCAGTCTAGCCTTGTTCCTGACAACCTTGCCATCCTCATTCAGTTTATTCCTGAACACCCATTTTGTACCGATGACATTCTTATTCTTGGTTCTAGGAACTAACTCCTATGTCTTATTCTTTTTCAATTTGATCCAGCTCCTCATTCATTGCTGTGATCCAAGCTTCATCCTCTACTGCCTCCCCAACTGACTTTGATTCAACTTGTGAAAGTAATGCAGTAGCTCTAGTAAATTTTCTTTTGGTAGTTATACCTGTTTTGGGATTATTAAGGATCTGATCCTTGTCATGTACACTGGACCATGTTCTCCTGGTTTTCTTGTTTGAACCTTCTCCAGGATTGGACTCTCCCTTCTTTTCCTCATCAGACTTCATTGAGTTTATGTCCTCATTCTTCTTTTCTTTTTCATGCTCAAACTTTTCTTCTTCCTAAGGATCTTTTATTTTAAAGTCTGGATTCTCATCCTCAGATACATCCTTCTTCCAGTTCTCATCGACCTTTACTTCACTTGAAGTTATAACTTTTCCAAGCCTTGGAAGAAATACTCTATATCCCTTTGCCTGATATGAGTATCCAATAAAAGTTCCTTCCTCAGATCTAGCATGAAACTTTCTTCTTCCTTGTTCCTTTATCTTGACAAAACAAGGACTTCCAAATATCCTGAAGTACTTGGCTGTTGACTTCTTCCCACACCATAATTCATAGGGTGTGCAGTATGTCTTTGGTCTTAGAGTTACTCTGTTCAAGAAGTATATTGTTGTTCTTGTTGCCTCTGTCTAAAACCTTGCATGAAAATTAGCTTCCAGCAATAAGGTTCTGCCCATTTCAATGACATCCCTGTTCTTTCTTTCAACAACTCCATTTTGTTGTGGAGTTCTTGTTGCTGATAGTTGATGCTGAATCCCATGTTTATCTAAATATATTTTCAAAGGCCTCATTTGTAAACTTCGTACCCTGATCAGATCTTAAGATCTTAATCTTTCGACCACAGTCATTCTCTGCCATTCTTCTGTACTTCTTGAAGTAGTCCAGAGCTTCTGTCTTGTGCTTTAAATACATAATGCAGGTCCTCCTAGTGAAATTGTCCACAAACAAGATGAAATATCTCTCACCATTGAGTCTCTTATTCCTCATAGGTCCGCATAAGTCAGTATGCACAATGTCTAGAGCAGCTTCTGAACTATACTCCTTCACTTTATAATGAAATCTGGTTTGCTTTCCATGTAAGCATGCTGAGCAGACATGCTCTTTATCTCTTTTAATATCTAGGATATCTCTAATAGCCTTGCAGTTAACAAGTTTTCTCATATTCTTCTGATTTAGATGTCCCAGTCTTCTATGTCATAGTTCATTCTCTTTTGTCTTTGTTATATGACAGTTATGGGTCTTGTTTTCATTAATCACATACAAGTTCCCATTTGTCCTTCTTCCAGCTGCTACTATGTTGCCATTCTCTCTCTTTACTTGGCAACCAGTTTTAGTAAAGGTCACTTCATGACCTGCATCACACAGTTGACTAACGGATGCTAAATTGTACTTCAATCCTTCAACGTGTAGAATATCCTTTAGTTTACTCTTTCCCCATTTTACAGATCCTAACCCCTTGATCTTCAAAGAGCTATCATTGCCAAATCTTACCTTGTCAGACTCATCTTTGTTCACATCTGACAGTTTCTTCAGATCATCAGTCATGTGACCTGAGTAGCCGGTATCAAGGATCCACTGTCTGTCATTGATGTCTGCTTTCAATGCAATCTCAGCAATATGAGCCACTTCTTTTTCCTTAGCCATATATACTTGTTTTACTTTAGACTTGAAGTGCTCTTCCTATTTTACTTTAGACTTGAAGCACTCCCCCTAAGGTGTAGGCTTCACAGTCTTCTGAGATGCCTTCTCTTTCAGTTTCTCTTGAACTTTCATAGTATTCTTCTTATTATTCTGCTCAGGAATAAGAACCTTTTCAGAACTGTGACATTCACTTCCACACTTGTCACAAACTTCCAAGCCTGCAAGTACAACAAACTTGTTGTTCATGGAAATGGGCTTCAGTTTCCACTAGCATGAAGTCTCATTATGTCCTTGTTTCTGACCATAAGTGCATAAACTTCTAACTGGTTTCTTTCTCTCCGCGGGATACAAGCTCTTTCTCACTGTCTTTATTTCTATTCTGGAAGCTTTTATCGGATCCACCAACAAAATCTTGCCAGGTAACCCCACACTGCACAGTAGTAGCAGTGACCCTGAAAGCTGGTGTTGCTTAGCTTCGTACATCTGGGATCTTCTTCAGAATAGGCTTAGCCTTGAGGGTTGGCTTCATAGGCTTTCCTTCTTTCCTGCGGAGCACCCATACACTCGTAAAAATGACAATTGCATTAGATTTCTTCACATTTTTGGAATGCTTAGATTTCTAAACGCATTTGGTCACTCTAGTCGTCTTGACTTCCTTCGGGTGTCTCTCCATCTTCTCATCATTTACGCCACCCTTGCTTTTCTTGTTGATTTGGGTCACAACAGTGGTCTGCATAGGATTGTCATGGAAATCTAGATTGATATTCTTCCTATCCACCTGCAGTGTTGCCCTAGTTTTCTGATCTTGTTGTGGCGTGATGAGTGATGTGATTTGGGAACTTCCAGAGGTTGAGGCTTGACTGGCTCTATCCTTTGAGATCTTCTATTGAAGGCCTAACAGTTCTTCTTCAAGCCATTGGATTATGGTTTCTCTGGCGGTAAGTTCTGTGGTAATGTCATCACATATCTTGATTTGCTCCTCTAGTTTGAGCTTTAGGCTGAAAATTTCTTCGCAGAACCTCTTAGAGTCCTCCAACACCTTATCCTTCTCACCTTTGGTCTCTGCAAGCTCTCCCTTGACTTGCTTGAGCTCTCCCTTGAGCTGTTTAATCCTGCATCCTCTTATATGGAGCTCTTCTGTTGCAAGCTCTAGCTCCTCCTCCAGATCAACTTCTTCTTCTTCTGCCTCATCCTCTTCTGAGGTAGTGTTGCCATGTCTACCTCTATCTTGGCAGCAAAGGCATAATCTGATAAGCATTCATCCTCATCATCAAATTCAACAATTCGGCTCATATAGTTCTTGTGTGAGCCCTTTTTCTTTTGTGGAGTTGGCCTCCTTGTGGAACTGTTTCATCGGTATGATGACTTCTTCCACTTTGTATCTTCTTCATCCGAGTCTTTATCATCTGAGTCATCAGCTTTCACTTTGCATTGAGATGCAAAGTGCCCCCGCTTTCCACACTTAAAACATCTTAAGGAAAGTCCTCCTCTTCCTTTTCTTCTAGCTTGTTTTCCTGCTCCACCTTTTCTAAACTTTCTAGTGAAGTAGGCTACCACCTCATCTTCACCTTCTTCGCTGTCACTATCCTCTTGTTCTTTTGAGGACTCAGCTTCTTTCTTTATTTTTAATTTTTTCATAGTCTTAAAGGCTACTTCTTTTGATCCTTTGCTGTGGGCTGGGGTGTTGATGTAGATGGATCTTCATAAGAGTGCAACTTCATTTCGAATGCAGTTAAACCGCACTATAGCTCTTGCAATATCATCATTTCCAGTTCTCGGCTGTTTTCTAAAACTCCCTTGGGATGAATCTCTTGGGCAGAACTTGCAGCACCTTCTTTACAATTGCATAGTTCTTCTTATTCTTGTCCTGACTTCTCATGTCATTGACAATTTCTATCAAACGTACATAGAACTCTTATATACTTTCCTGCTCCTCCATCTTGAGAGCTTCAAATCTCTGCGTGTACAATTGCAGCCTAGTTTCCTTTAGTCTGCCATCTCCTTGATAGACACCTTCTAATCTATCCCATAAATCCTCCGCAACCCTACAGTCCATGACCTTTGTGTATTTAGAGTCTATGAGTGCAGATGTAATAACACTCAGGGCTCTATCGTTTAGTTCATAGGTTTTTCTCTCAGCTTCGGTGGGTTCTCTGTCGTTGGCAGGTTCTATGTAACCATCTTTAATTACCCGCTCAACATCCATACCCATGGACATGAATAGTCTCCATCCTTGCTCTCCACATCTTGTAATTTGTGCCATCAAAGATAGGCACCCTCTTTGCGTAGTTGGAGCTGGTACTCGGTTCGTTGATAGGAATCTCCATTTTATGTGATTACCCAATGAATTTTTGCTTGATCACTAAGCTGTTTAGCCACAGATCTAAATAACACAAACTTATCAATCTGTAAGATCACTTCTCTACAGAGTGATAGATCTGCCTCCAGTGAGATCTTTGCTCTGATACTAATTGATATTCCCAAGATCCAAGCTAGATCGAGTGGGTATAAGGGCTTGAATACAGAGAGGGAGGTGAATCTATATACTTAAAACTATTTCCTTGTAGTTTTAAGAGTAATGTAATACTCAGAGGTATTTTACAGATGTAATTGGTATTTAGGATGGTATATTAGTATCTCATTCAATATCGGTTAACAGCAGGTGTCGACATCCGGATTCGTCCGGGCGCCAAGGAAATGACGCCAATTAATGATTAGCTATTTGATGTTAGAAGAAAAGAGTGTAAACATAAATGGTGTTTTTGGAGTCGCCACCAACCGAAAATAAAGGTGCGGTCGGAACACCTGCTACTAAGGGTAGCAAAAATAAAAATGGTCTGCGTATCAGAGTCTAACTGTCCGGGAGTCAATTACGAGCAGGGAAGGTGTTAGGCACCCCACTACGCCCAAAATCGGTACCTAATTAGGATTGGAAGGTTTTTTTTGTTTTTTTTTTTTTGCTTTGTTTTGTTTTTTTTAGGATAACAAAATTTGGGGAAGAGTTCCAAAAAGGAAATTAATAAGCAAAGATCGTGTAAAAAAAAACTAACGAAGGAAAAAAAATTTAACAAGGATATTTTATTCTAAGATGACTAGAAACGAGTATATGAAATTGTGAAGATATTGGAAAAGAGAAATAGATAAAACTCAATTGATAGCTATTTTCCCAACGCAAATATCAGCATCCATAGACAGGTACACACAGAACCCGTTGGTCCTTAAATAAGCAAACCCAGCTAACAGAAAAGCATGCTTAGAGAAATTTGCTAGGCGTGGTGAGTATATATATGGCAGACCCAAGTGGTGGCAGACACAATGTATAGGACGATTTAATGCAGGGAATTTTAAAACATTCAGATTCAGCAATTTAGTCAGAAACAATGACAAATGTTTTTCTTAGTTTTTTTTTTGTTTTAGAACAGTTTTGATTAAAGAAAAGAAATACAAGAACAGACGCAATCAATTGTCCATCAAAATTACCCCACATCATTTCATTCCAAAAATATTAGCAAAGCATTTTAAGCATCGAAAGATAACCACGGTTAAGAGAATGAAATTAAATCCAGTAGTCAAGACTACAAAGGCACCCATTATTTTACAGAAGATAGCCATCAAACGAGATCCATTATTTTACAGAAATTAACCATCATTACATAGACCAAAGGCTGCAAAGCCAGAGATGTTACACAAGTCGACAAACAAATTAAAACTTACCAGAAAAAGGCGTGAACCTATGTTCTTTCTTCTTTCCGTAGAGTTTGTTCTTCTCCTCTCCTTCAGTTTCTCTATGTGTACACTCCCGACCTTAGCCTCCTTTTCTTCCTCTATCTGTTGCTTATATCAGCCTTTTTTTTTGTTTTGATTCATGGGGTTATTCCCCCTGAAATCACCTTTTTTTTCTTCTATCGTGTCCTCTTTTTTTTCATCTCGTGCCTCCTCCCTTCCGTTGCCATGGGCCTTTTATAGCCGGTGGAGATGGGAGCAGGTGGAGGAAGGTGTGGCCATTGCTGTAGCAGGGTGATTTCCGGCGTGCGGGGAGGCATGGCTGTCCCTGTGTGTCGAGGTGAGGGATCGAGCAAGAAATCTGGGTGATAATCCTCTTCCCCGATTTTGTGGGATGGCCTCGATCTTGCAGGGTATGGCGTGATTTGGCTGCAGAGAGAGAAGGCTTTGTCCAGTGAAGTGTAGAGGGGTTGACTATGGTGCAGGGAGGCGACCGGAGGGCATGGAACTGCTGTAGAGAGAGACGACAACGGATCGTGGGTGCAAGAGATGAAGCATCGCTTGGCGTGGTGCTCAGAGATGCCGTCCGAGTGATAACTTACTTAAATGCGGTCTTCAGTGCATTTTGTATCTTCGACTAGCCACAGCCTCGTAGATATATATGCCTCGTAGCTTCGCTGGTACTTCACAAGCTACCACCGAGTCTTTATCTACGAATCTTCGAGTCTGAGTCTTTGAACCTTGAGAACTAATCTTCCAATTCTTCTGCTCTCTGGCTTCGAAGCTAGGTAGAACCGTTGCTCAACTAACGTCTCACTCTACGAGCCTTTAAACTCTACTAGTCTTCAGATTCGCGTCAGGTACACCCGCACTCGTCCTTGGCTAATCATCTGTTCACCTCAACGGGTCTACTAATCTTCGACCCTGTGAGCTTTGACCTGCGAACTTCAACTCTGCAACATTTCTACTCGATACCCGACGGGTTTTCAAGCCTGCAAGTCTTTGAGTCTCCGAGACGCTACTCTACACATGCGTTCTTCGAATCTTCGACCCTGTGGATCTACAAGTCTGCGACCTTGTGTACTTTCAGTGGTGCTTCGAGCATGCTGGCCTGGTGATCTTCAACCCAACACCTTCGAGTCACCTAATCTTCGACATTGGTGAGTACATGATTAGACTCCCTCTACGAGCTCACTCTACGAAGTTATCCAACCTAGTACGGATCTTCGACCTAGCATCTACCCACTTCTGTATAATGTTGACAACAATGACAACCAATAAGATCATGGGAACAACACAATCCCGTCTCAAACTCAAAAGTTTAGGTAGGTCACCTAATTAATTGATCCACAACAAGTGTTATTTGATATTTTAAAAAAAAATTATATGGTTTCAATGAGTGTTCATATTGGTTGGATCTCGCTACTAGCAATGTTTGCCTCCGGGAATTTACTCTTGGTAGGAAATTACAGGTTTGGCAAGAGGTTTCCTTGTTATATATATATATATAATAAGTATCAGTAACATTTGGAAGCGTGACTATTAGGAAGTTTCATATATTTTAAAACGCTTGAAACCATTTCATATATATAGATATATGAAATTGATAAAAAGAAAATGATTAGAATGAGTGCAAGTGTCACGCTCTTAATTTTAGGAGACTAGAAATTGAAAACGCGACTATTTCATACCTGCACCCAAAAGCAAGGGTGACTATCACTAATGTGGACATACAACGGGTGTTATCTTCAATGCACATGTGTATTTATTCAATAAAAATATTTCTGTACATTTCTAATGACTTGTGATTAAATAAAATGTTAATCATTTCATAGTATATTCTACCATAACATGTCATGTGCCAAATCAAACTCATGCAAAAACAATGAGAAATATGCCAAATTAGTATAACTACTACAGACCTATGTTCGGGAAGAAAAATAATAATACATTACAAACAATCCAATAAAGAGTAAACATAGGAAGTCTCCCTACATCAAAAGCTTTAGTTTATGCAACTGTCAATCTGATAGTTACCTCCATTCAGGACCTGAAAGGAAAATATCAACAGAGTAGGGTGAGTACAATTGTCTAGTAGGTGACCTACAGCATTACACACCCTACCATCAATAGCTATGCCTATGACAATGTAGTATTCCATGTGACAAATATGCAAACACAATAGTTCAAAAAACAATAATAAAGCCAATATCCATGTACATCAAATCAAACCAATAAGATAATCCGGATTGAAAAGCAATCAATACAATCAATACTACAATTACCCTTTTCATTCATACAATAAGTTATCTCATAGCCTATCATATATGGAAACACAGTGTCAGGATAGCCACATATGAGGTCTCAACGTTATCAACCAACCATATAGGAGACCTCAGCTTCCAATCATGCTTATATGGGACCTCGATTGACCAATAAATCCTCGACTGCAATTACATCATGAACACATCCTACAATTTCACACATGTCATATTATATCACAGTCTAACAATCCCAAACAAGCAAAAACACATTGTCATACCCGAAAAGGCATACCTTTGGCCAACTAACAACATCGATCGTGGCCAACCTTACATCGATCGCAGTTGACATAACCTAAAATACACTATTTAACAAAATTGGTTGAGGATGACCTTGTCCGGTCACGACCGATAGAATCTAAAACATCTCTTTTGTCTAAATTGGTCGTGGCTAGTTGACGGTCCTCCACAGCTGACAGCATGTTCTTTCTTAATTTTCTATAATTCTGCAAATTTTTGCCATATTCTAATCCACACCCAAAATCTATCAATTTTGGGACTTTAAACACTTAATTTCATTATCATATAGCATTATACTATTTATATAAATCATAAATACCAATTATCATACATTAAAAGATCAAATTACATTCAATTTGAAATTCTCATTCAAGAATACATTCCAAACTCAAAATCACTAATTCTAACTTTTTTAATTCATTCTTTCACATTTAATCAGCACAGACAAGTTAAAATCAAGGTCTAAGTGCCCTATAACCCTTATTTAACCAATAAAAATGCCCAATCATAGGTTTCCTCAAATCCTTCGATTTACTCAAATCATGTAAATCAATTCAATTAAATGGTAAAGAATGGTATGAACACTTACTTGAAAGTTGTTTCATTGCTAGGATTATCCAAACTCACCCAAAATCGAATCACCAATCTCTCTTTCATTCTCCAACATTTTTTAGCAAAACATGAACGTGAAACCTCCTCTCTCTCTCACGCCCTATTTATACTTCTACAATTTAATTACCTAATAAATCTGAAAAAATGCATAATTAGTCTCCTGAGGCCCAAACTCCAAATTAGATGTTTTGGAGTTAGGTTTGAATGTCGGTTATGCATGAGAAAACATTGATACTCTCATGATGCTCAAAATTGATACATATCTTAGAAAAGGTACATTTATACTCATTGTTTAACTTGATTAAAACTGTTGTCCTATATATGCGTCAAACAATGGCGGGTTTATCATAGCATTACTAGCACTTACTTACTAAGCAGTGTACATTTTCATATGTTGAAGATATTTTTTCCTCTATCATAGATTGCAAGGTCTGTGTATTCATTCAACTGTGACCCTTTTGCAATTGTCCAACTAATACTTTTCATTTACATTTTACACATTCCAATAATGTAGCTAATGATCTCAACTATGTAATATTATTTTCCATGAAAATTGGTTTTTGATTATATTTCATCATTCATGTGTTTATGTATGTTTTGTAACCTATGTTGTACATTCATATAATTTAAGGGATTGAACTTATTACATCAATGAACACACCTAATTCTATGATGAATGTTGCCGAAGTTCTACGATTCTGATTCGTGAATTCTTTATATTTTTATATGTATAATTGTGTGTTCTTTTAATTTCAATAGACGACACAGTCAA
Organism: Taxillus chinensis; assembly: GCA_023512835.1. Classification (NCBI taxonomy): domain Eukaryota; kingdom Viridiplantae; phylum Streptophyta; class Magnoliopsida; order Santalales; family Loranthaceae; genus Taxillus; species Taxillus chinensis. The sequence goes on along the minus strand of CM042089.1, from coordinate 14,809,979 downwards.
GTATTAATAATAGTGCTAATATGACTCTTAAATATGTGAACAAGAGATATTCATGTGGGAAAAAAGTCATCATAAAGATATATGAATTAGCAAACAACAGGAATAAGTTGTATTATGCTTGTGTTGATGAATGTTGTGGGTGGATTGGATGGTGTGTGTCAATAAATAATGAAAATCTATCGTCATTATCCACTGGAGCATTTGACTCAGTCTTACAAGACTTGCATGAAATGTGGGCTGAATTAAACACATTCATTCACAGGTTACACGCCAATAAAGATTGTCTTTCCGCTATAAAGCAGTTCATCAGCTTTGGACTTGTACTACTCGTGTTGCTTGTAACGTTAAATTTATATGCATCTTAGATAAAAGTTGCTACTGTAGTGTATGTGATAAGATCTTGTACTGCTACTATGCAGTTTGTAAACATGTCTCTTTTCTTCATCTATTTCTAATGTATTAAAGTAGATATCGATTTACCTTTCTGTCATGTTACATGTGGTTGTATGGGTATGTTGTTGCATGTCCCTATTAAATAGAATGTCAATTTTCACATTTTATTTATATGCATCTTGTACAAAATTATCACACTTAATGTATACATAATATTATTAGTTATGTTATGTTTCCTTTGGATTAAATTCATATTGTTTTCGTTAGCCCACGAAAAATAATTTATCTGCAAAGTAAATTGCAAGTCAATGAAATTTGTGCAAAATAAACTGAACAATAACAGGTGTAGATAACTTCTCTGTCAGCTGACTACAAAAGATATGCACAACCATTTCAATGTTTACAATAGCCATGATAATTCCAATTTCAACACATCAAATAGGCTCACTATGGTAATGGATAAACCGTGTGATTATCTCACAAAGAGAACATGCAAAGAATCATAACAAACAAATTTTAAAAACTTAATTATTTGCTATCAAAATCATTTCTTTTCTTCACAATTGAAGCTCACAAGTAGACCCATCCAAAGAAATCAATTTTACTTAGTAAAAATTTTAATTAAATTGTACTAATTTGTTAAGTGTAGGACTATAAACGAATAATATGTTCGCTAATGAACTCGCTTTCATCATTTATGTTAGTTCGTTTAAAAAAGGTGATGTTCATGAATAATCTTTTTTTATTTGTGAACATAAACTAATGAATATAAATAAAGCTGTGTTCGGCTGGTTTATATTTGTAAATTTGTGTTCACAAATAATGTTCATAAACATATGTTTGACAACTTATATTTATAAATAATGTTCAAAAACATCAATAATTATATTCATAAACAATTGAACAAATGAACAATTGATCAATCAATCGAGTAAATGAACAAACAAACGAACATGTTTATTTATAAAGTTTGAATAATTAGTGTTTTAATTCACAAACAGTTGAACAAACATACAACCTCTTGAGTTCGCGAACAAATGAACTAATATATGAATAAATTTTGAATAATTAGGTATTTTAGTTCATGTTCAGCTCAATTCGTTAAGAAATAATATCAAACTAAACTAAAATATCTTACTGATTCAATTCATTTATATTCCTAGTTAAAGTAAAAAAAGAAAATCAAAATGTTTTTGTTAGGTTTTAAAACTTTATTTGTTTCATGAAAAATAATTTCTTTATTTCCAAAGATTCAATAGGATAAGAAAAATTATCAATAAAAAATCAATTCAAGTTAAATAAAAATATTACGGCACTTTCACTAAATATTAACTTCCAAATTTAAAATAAGCCATTTTCCAAAGGTTTCACCAATACTTTCTTTACCTTGAGAAAATTATTTAAAAGTTTTGTGCATATATAATTTATAATGCAACCGCATAAAACAGAAATTATTTCAAGAAAATAACTTTAAAAAATTAAAAATATATTTCTAAAAACAAAGGAAACTTACGTATGAAATGACATACTATGAGCTCAAATCAATTTCGATTACTCATAAATAATTTTATATTTATTAAACTTACTATTTTTAAAAATAATTATAATTTTAAAAATAATATTATATCAAAGGGACTCATAAGTATTTTATTTTAAATAACATTAACTTAATTTTTAAAAACTACATTAAAAATTTCAACACTTGACAGACAGCCCCATTTGAGAAGATTTGATGGAAGAAAGCTTTAAGCGTTGTTTGGTTATGATTTTTCTTTAGTTTTCTTAATTCAAATATAAAAAATATCTTTCTATTCTTATTTAATACCTATTTTCATTTTTTATTTTTTTTTAAAAATCATTTTAGGTGTAAAAAAATAAAAAAAGATTTATAATATTTTTTAATTTGTGTATTCTGTTTCACTAGCTTTCCGGTGAGCTCGCCGCCATCACCTATCCTCCCAGCACAACCACCCTGCCCCACCGCACGCTATATGCGAAAAACATTGCTGCTAACTAATTTAGTAAAAATAATAATAAAACTACACCGGCAATTTAAGGGAAATAACATAGAATAGGCAACAAACTTTACCTTGTTTCAATTAACACTCACGTTACGGGTATTTTGGAGACTTTAAATTAATCTGTAAACATTGCTTCAATTATCTAACTTACCTAGAAACTTTACTTTATTTTCTTAGAAAATATTTTTATTAAAAAAAACAAAATCAAAATCAAATCACCCCGTGCCACCTAATATTACAGAGCCGGTCTAAATATTGCGGGGCCATTTCGCTTTGCCCTCATTATTTACTGTGTAAATTATTTCAGCTGCTACGTACATTTAACTTTATTTTTTCCCTCAAATTATACATGCAGACCCTTCAAGGTCAGTCTTGCAAATTTAGACAGCTCAATCAACAGGGTAAAACTACAATATAATCACCTCAAATAAGAGGGGGTGAAAACCTAGAACTACGGTACACCTGGACAAAATTTTTTGGAAGAAATAAACATTAAATTAACCCCAAGACAAATAATAATTTAAAATTACCTAACGTACAACAATCCATCATCGAGGCCATACCGATTCTAGCGTTGTTGCCGGTGATCATAGCCAGGTCGAGGCCATCTATCTGTTCTCCTGTCTAAAGATGTGAAACGATTGCTGCCTGGTTGAGAGTGATTATACCCTCCAGCTGCATTCTGGTTTGCAGGAGGTGTTCGGCCGACGCCCCATTGATTGTAGCTAGAATTTCCATATAATTGGTTGCTTTGATAGTTGTTATTCCTGGCTTGATGATGAAGGGCGCCAGTTGAAGCAGGAGCTTGCGCTACATGCCCACCCAGATACCTGGGTTCATTATGATGCATTCCTGAGGGATGGTATCCGCGTGTTGGTTGTAGTCTGCTGGGGTTATAGCTTTGAGGGTCATAGCTCAGATATTGATGTTGGGGCCTATCATAAGAATGGGGTGCAGCTGAAGGATAATGCTGGCCATAGCCACTGTTATTCTGACCAGGTGTGGAAGTGGTGAGATCACGAACATGATAGTCTGTTCTATGGGGTGGCATCATCGGCTGCTCCCAATCACGGCGTCCATTACGAGGTAAATATGGGGAATTTCCATGCACTGCTGCAGCATTGGCTGCTGGTGGGCTGTGAATATGACTGGCAAACCCCTTACGGTTTGAATTTACCTGCAAGCTATTTTTAACAAGCCTATGTGCAGCCTCCCCAAGCTGTCGGCCAGAAAAGGTTGCAGGCGGGTTTGTCCTAAAAAGGAGAAGCCCGACAAAACAAAACAATGAAGGAATTCAGACTACCACTGCCACTTGCAAGACCATAGGTAAGGACCATTATTAAAAATATCGTAATAATGATGTATTTTACCTCCCATTTTCATATGGCCTCCTCCCAGAATCCTCATGCCATAAAACTGGTTCAGGTTTCACATCCCCATATGTCACACTCTGCAGAAAGGATAACATTAGGAAAGTCCCAAAAGCAGTAAATCAAAAGAAAGTTAGACCCAAACACTACACAGCACATACCTTCTTCGGGGGTGTAAAACCTGGAGGGGGTCGTGTGATGTGTCTATGCACATCTGGGAGCCTGTAAATAGCACATCTGAAGAATGGAAGAAAGAGCAGCAGGAAAGTCAATAGTTTGAATTATATGGTCCGACTATATACTTGATAAGTTCAACAAATCAACCTGACAAATATAAGAGACTAGTAACTTACACGACTTGATTGTCCATGATATCTTCCATCCCAATAACAGGAGACCTGAAGAATGGGGGGCAAGGATCTCCTTTGCAAAGGGATATATACCCATTCATCCCACCACTGCAGAAGGAGCAGATAGATTAGACTATAGCCCAAATATTTGCAGCACAATGGGCAAACAAGCCAAATTACGAAGGCAGCACAGCCTAGCCAAACAATAGAAAGGCAAGCAATCAGCCAAGTATGAACGACTGACTAACTTGGGAAGAGTTGGCCCCACTTCATGTAAGGTGAGAACTTGAAATCTTATAGCAGAGAAAAGGGGTGACAGGCCATCTTTAGCTGCATCTATTTTGGTCATTTCAGTTTAGTGCATGAACCAGTTTGACCCTTATGTTTATGTTTATTGTCCTAGAATTATCCCTGCAATGTCTAGGTATCTACTGGGAATCACATCTCACCCGACTAGGTTTGTATATAAAAGTTCGATAAATACATTTGTGTACAGGGTATGGATCTGTTGACTTTTCTTTCGATTTTTTTAATGTTTTTTCCTTTTGGCCAGATAATGAGAAGGAAGAAAAGAAACTCAGTCTCCTCCAAGAGAACACAGCATTGACACATACTGGAGTCTAGAACAAAACCCATTGATACTTCTATTGCCTGGTATAGGTTTAAAGAAGCTGTAACTAGTCATTACATAAATTGCAGGGATGAATTCTGAGGGAAGGGTGAGGGTTATAGTACATCAAAAAGGGACTCCTATTGGGACCTCGCTAAAATTTGGGCCATAAATGACACCCAGCGTCCCAGCCTATAGTGGAAGGGAGAATAAAAGGATCATAAATTAAAATAAATAACATAGATGACATCTATATATAATTGATTTATTCAATGCATATTTAGGATCAAAACAGATGAACACAGCGAATTCATTTTTAAACTGTAGTACATACCTGGCCTCAGGAACAATTTCTTCCTTGACATCAGCCCTTTCGTTATCAGTTAAGCACTTGGATCGAGCAGCAAGAGAATATATGTATGGAGAAAGAGAATGTGATGCTGCCACAAAAAGCATGTCAAACATCACACTGTTTCTCCGTACTTCCTCCTCCTAAAATCAGGGCACTCAACCTTTTTAAAAAAACCCTAATTATAATATTACACATAATATTTCCCAAACAGGCACTTGAGCTTGATATAATAACCATACCGTTAACGTATGCTCAATTTTTTGGACCTCCACTAGAAGACGTGCTTCATCAATGAAAGGCAATTTTGCAACACCCTAAAGGAATAAGCAAAAGAATGTCAGAACTTGGGAAAACATCTCTGATTGATGCACAAATGTCTTTACATAAAACTTAATGAGGATAATTAAATGATGAACCCACCTGCCAAGAATACCTTTTACCATTCATGTCTACTTCAAAATCTGAAAAGTACAAAGGAGATGATAACAGATTTTGCCAGCATGAAAAACCAGTGACGAACAAATTAAGGCTTTCTATTCAAGAAATAAGGCATACCGCTTGGATAAAAATCACTGATAGGCGAGTTTGGGTCAGTCATCAGAGTTCTGTAATGCTCTGGAAGTGCATGGGCACTGGAAACAAATGACAGTAAGTGACCCAGAAACTCATAAACTGAACATAGAAAGGAAGAAAAGTGATGAGAGCAACCTTGCAGCAGGAAATACACCCAGCAATTGGTTAAATGGTTTGAAGGGGGAACCCAATTCAAAGCTTATATTAAGCTGACCAAGGCCCTTGAGATCAGAGGCAAATGGTGCATAATGATAGGGATAAAACCTAAAAAATATCATATTTTTAGTTTTGAAAATATCATACCATGCAAATAAATAAACATTGCCATAGAGAGCATAACATAAAACCCTAGATGATTAGATTTTAGAAAGAACATGCCAAGTCAGATGATTGTGCTTGAGACATAAAAAACCAAAACAATCATAAAGGAGGGTTCATTGATGTGGATCCTCCTACATCATTCATTCCTGTCCAAGGTTTTGTTCTCATGTATGGTATATCTCATATACTCAATCATTTTTCAACAGCTACATTCAAGTCCTCCCACAACACCCCTATCTAATCTAATCCCGCGTTAATCATCTCAATAGTGTACTTGCAGATCTATGTAGCAAATGCATAATACACCACTGCATTCTAGATAGAGCAGAACCTTTGTTACCTATCCTTCTCTAACTCCTAAATTTCCAAGCCCTAACTGCAAGTCATGCACACTATATAATTTGATGGATGGAATTGTCTAAAGAAGAGATTGCAAGGATGTATGAAATGCCAGAAGCTAATGTGTGGATCACAATGATTTCATCAAAGCAAGTTGCACATGTAACATAGAATCTACCAATGGAAAATCAACAAGCAACTTATGAAATTTATATCTTAAATTATTATTACGATTTTTTTTTATTATTATTATTATCATTACTCTTATTTTTCTAAATGCATAGCTACACACAGAAACAGGTACAGCTTGAGAAAGAAAAGCTACCACTGCCAAGAACAAACTCCTTCATAGTAATACCGCATGACCCAACAAAGGCCTTCCGTGTACTTTAAAACCTACTCAAGGAAGATGTCAGGATATTTATTAGTTGACTAATTATGGAACAAGTGAAAGCATCAAATAGAACTAAAAACAATTTATGTGAAAACATATAGAAGCCAAAACAATCAATCATAGACAACAACATCATCATCATCATCAAAACAACAAAGGCAATACCAACAAACGCAATTACTATCAATTTAGCATTGTATGTCTATATTCACCCATAAAATTACAGACCCCAATTTTAATATAGCTTTAATGCAAACAATACATAAGATAGATGACTACAGATTAAAACCTTCAACATAGAAGGAAAATTATAATAGAAAATAAGTATGGGTCATATCCGCATAGACAGCAAGAATCAACCAAATATGAACACAAATGTTGCATTCAGACAGCACCAACCCAAGCCAAGTGTTTGACAGATTGCAGTTTCAGCTTTTCTTCCTAAAAATAGAGATCAGAAGTTTACAGGATATAGCAGCTCATTATAATAATGCACTGTTATAAAAAGGCTGTAAATGAAACAAATGTAAATAAACATTTACAAGACTACTAAACATTCATTCGTTAAGGAATTCAATTGTTTAGAAATATTATTTTTTCTGTTTGCAAACACAAACAAACAAATATGAACATGCATGCTATTGCTTGAATCATTTATGCTCATGAACATAATCATGTTCATTAATGTTCGTGAACATTGTTGAAAAATATTTTTTGTTAAGACTATTGCGTTTATTGTTTACATTATTCATATCGAATATAGTAACTAATTATTAATTAATACTTAAAAAGTTTAAAAGTAACAATGTTGAGCTATTATATTCCTTTTATATTTTTAAAATTACAATATAAATATATATTAAAGAACATAATTAATAGTTAATATATTAATTATATTAAGATTTTATACCGTTTGTAATTTTATAAAAATTATACAAATTATATTTGAATAATTATATAAATTATAATATAGTCATTTGTATTACTTTTTATTTAAAAAAATCAACATTAACTCAAATTTTAAAACTATAATTAATTTTTATGTTAAATGCGTTTAGTATATGAAGTTAAATTTTTTAAAATTAAAATTTGAATATTAATGTATTTTTGGTTTTTATCATATCATGAATAATTTTCTTGTTCATGATAATATGACCAAAAAGGTTCTCAAATTATATTTATAAACATATCCGTGAACATGGAACATATTCATGAATTGCTCACATTTAGAGTTTGAGCTCAGTTCATTACCAGCCTTATCATTAAGGCATACACTCCATACACAATTTCAAGTTTAAAAAACTTAAAGTGAACTGTCAAGGATTATGATAAAACAAGAAAAATGGTTGGCCACAAACCAATTTGGAGTATGCATTTTTTGGAAGAGTTTTATCTTTATATGGGAAATTCGAAACAATCACTCTAATTTATTTTCTTAATATTAATTGTACAAGTTCAAATGCCTTAAACAATTCAATATCAATGCACAGCAACTAAAGGAATAGCATCTCAGATAGACCATGCAAGAATTTAACACTAAACGGTAACCAAAAAAAGTAATAAGTACTGTTAATTAATTAAATAATGTATTGCTATATAATTATGCAATATAAACACAGTAATATGGCACACACATTTTACTTACCACATCTTTTCGAATATCTTCACATTCCTCTGGAGTTCTTGCAGAAAATTTGTCTTCATAGTACCTTTCTTTCCACCCTGCTTCTCCTAATTTTACCTGGAACAAGAATGTAAAAATACACACACGCTATATATATCAGGAATAAAGGGGGAAAAAAATTAATATTGACATGATAACAACTACTATTACATTGAAATAAACATGAATGAACAAATTTTGAATTATGCTCAACAATCTGACACAGTACAGGATGTAAAGTGTATTGGCATGTTAATAGTATGGACACAACCTAAGACATGCAAAGGTGTAATGTTTCCTTCGCTATGTGAACAAGCATGGTGCAACAGAACTCTTAGAATCTCATCTTTTACCACAACCCACATTTCCCATCAGTTTTATAGGCCTAAAATGCAAACCACGAAAACAGCTGCATCAATGGTTCTGCCAACAACAATAAAATCTGTTTACCCAAGAAAGAACAGTGGCAATATCTGATCTTTTGCATCACAGGGTAATTTTAATCTAACAAATTAGTACTAGTATATCGCGCAGCATGATGATAGGGAGGTATTAAAAAAATAAATCAATAAAACAGAAAAACCTTATCTTCTTCAGCATTCTGAGAGTTAAAAACATCAGACTTCTGCCGAAGCACATCTTTAAGCTTCGTTTTTAATTCTTCTTTGTTGTCACTAATCTGCAGTCAAAAGTGAACAACAGAATGACACAATAAACATGATTTCAATATAACATTTCGGACAAAATGTATAAAATACTACACTACAAAACATTGACTAAGAAAGATATTAATCAGAGGTCAGTTGTAATTAATCCTCGATAGTCAGTTGTACTATATTAATCCTCGATAACGAGATATTACAATAAGTCCCTATTAAAGCGCTCAAAAATACCTCCATATCAAGATCAATCTCAGCTTCAACAATAGCAGCACCAATAGTGGCCCCCGAAGATAACCGTGCAACTTTAGGGGCACGGGCAGAAGTTCTTTCACCACCATGCCCTGAGCTATTAGATCCCACTTGTTGATAGGGTGAAGGTGTTGCAGCTGAAGCAAGACGTGAACCATGAAAACGAGAAACAGGAACAATAGAATCAGGCTTCGCTTGAGGTTCTGCATCATCTCCTCTTCTAGCCTGTGCTTTGTCACGTTTGATTCTTTCTGCCTGCCGCTGGCAAATCAAAACAGAATAAACATTATTTCCAATAGTTTAACAGGGAGTCATATGCCAGCATCCTGTAAGTTAACTGCATCCTATTTTCTTATCACAAAGCATCCACTAATTTCCTAAAAGATAATCAAATATCAATCTAAATGTAGGAGAAGACAGGTCAATCTGAAAACAAAACTAACCTGATGAAGTCGGGCTCTTTTCTGGAAAATTTTGTCTTCGTAGGATCCCACAGCCTGAATAAAATGCTCAACATTGCCCAAGTTTGGCTGAAAGAAAAGAGGAAACATTACTCAATAAGAATAATCCTCCACGAAAAGGGAAACAATAGATCTGGGCAATTAAACACCTTGCTTGCATTAGTCAAGTAGCCACCCATTTTACTGAATTCCTTCTTGTAAACTGCTAAAAGCAAATTTATAGCACCCTGAACACAAACCAACAAATAAATTTAAAAAAAAAAACTATACGAGCAATTGAAAGAAACTAAGAAACAGCTGTTGGACAAGATTAAAACTCCAAGTCTATAGACAATAATTTCCAGAAGTATAAACACATAATGTAAAAAAAAAAATCTATAACATATTCATTTGACCAAAAATTGCCGAAGGAGTTAAAATTTCAATTTTTATACTAACATTTTGGAAGAAATCACTTCAATGCCAAACTAAATCTTTGTAGTGTTAATTTGATAGAATGTCCATCAAACATGGAACTGGTATGAATTAGTTGCGCATGTCAAAATGGCTCTTGAAGGGAAGATCTAATTGTTATACTTCATTTCTTGGAATTAGGGATATTTTATTTCTTGAGACTTATGGATAAAAAATAATGTTACTTTGTTATCATTAGACCCACATCTTAGAACCCAAACACATAACATGTTCAACCTTTTGATGCTCTTGTTTATTTCATGAGCGTGTCCACAGGTCAATTGTGCATGCCACAAGAAACTATTACTATTATTTAACAAAATTTCACCCCGCCTTATTTCCCAGATTCAATTACTCGATTCTAGGCTCAAGCCTCCAGTGCAGGAGCGAATTCTGCACTAGCTATAAACAACAAATTTTTCACTTACATTAATATTGATGACAGAAACATACATATGAAAAAGAAGCATTTAATATTTAAAATTTCATCACGCAAAAATACGCATTAAAAAATCAACCATTTGATCATGCATTTCACTAATACCATTTCCACTTGATAATGCCTAAGTATAACATCAAAACCAAGAAGTGTCATATCAGAACACATGTTTTAGAAAGAAAAAAAAAACTGAATTTTCAGTGGATTTTTTTATTTATATATGGAATAGAAAGAGGTTAAGCATACCTCGCGAATCTCCAACGTGGGCATATGTGGTAAAAAGTCATTGCCAACAAAAAAACACATGAAGATAAAATCATCAACAATGCATTCGAAATCAATTTCGATTGGAGCATTAGGAATCCTCATCTCATATTCCAAGTACTCCCTAAGAGTCCAAATATTGACAAACTTCCAGACAACAAAAAAAAAAGTACAAGTTAGAATTGCAATAGTAATTACTAGAAACTGTACATTTATTCAAACAATCTTATGAAGAATATAGGAACCAAAATAACCTGATACGGCTTCTTAGCCACAGCAGCACCATCACCTTTCTCATCAAATTCACCAGCCTTTCTCTTTGCCTTCCCTTCACAATTTGCAGCAAGATGACCCATCTGACCACAAAGGAAGCATTTGTCTTGTTGTCCAGGAATGAATACAACCTGAATGAATCATTTTTAGAAAATTAGAAAATCAGAAGAAGGGAAAACATATCCAGATAACCAATCAACATAATGATTATCATGCAACATGATCATCGTCAGCATGGAATTATAAATCTATGAAGAAAAGATCTGTATCTGTTTATGAAACCTACTTCATTCTCCTGGTAGAAAAAATTATTTAACAATTTTCAAATGTGCAAATAAAAAACACAACATGAAACAATAAAGTAAAGAAATTTTATTTCCCAGTTACACGTAGAAGCTTCCTTAAATGAAAATGTGTGAACCTCTCTAAGAATTGAAAAGTGGACTTCATGGGTAGCCAAAGCCAGCATTATTAAATCCGCATCCTGTTACATAAGCAATTCAACAGAGATTAAATTAACTCATGGCATATATAACAAAATTCATGCAACCTTGGATCATAACCAGGAGGCACATGAAAATAGAAAAGCAAGCCATGGAAGACATATTCTATTTATATTGATCTAACTATTAAGTATAAACTTCAAAGGACATACCAAACCATACAAGCAGTGACGGGTATTTGGATCATAACCAGGAAGATTTCTCTGTAGACGAATGTAAGACATAATTTTATGTTCCCCTTCACCAGGAACATTTGAATCAGAAAGAATTACCTTCACAAAATTTAAAAACAAAAAACAAAGGAAATTCCACATTATTGTATGCGCAACACATGGAAGATGAGGCTGCAGCATTGGTTGCAAAATAAACCATGTAAACGACGTAGATAATACCTTAACCAATTTCCATCCAGGGTCATTATTAAGTCTAAGATGAACATAGTATTGCATGGCGATTGACAAGACAGCCATAAATTCAGTTCCTGGGGTGATTACATTTGAATCAACAACTTGGGAATCTTGCTTCGGGGGAAGCTTTCTTCCCTCGTTTTCAAACTCCTGTCGCAACCGTTCCTCTTCTTCTGCCTAAAAGATGATTGAAAAATCAGACTGTTATGTTAATTTTGTTAAATTTTCTTGCTAGAAGGATGATTTATGGGCTGCAGTTATCAGTACAGGGAAAAAAAATACATAGAGCACTTACGGCCTCTGCTGCATCCTTGGCTGATCTGAAACGCCTTGACCTCTGTTGGTTCATTTTAGCTCTAGGAGCAACACCATCTAGCATTTCGATCCACAAAATCAGCATAAATCATAATGCATGATTCAGTACAACTATAGTCCAATCAATTAAATCTGTGAATATCAGAACTTACCAATAGCCATGTATAACAACTTCCGTGGACGTACCATTACAAACAGTCTATCAATGTAATCAAACATACACTGGAATACTTCAGCAAAAGAAGTTGGAGATGGCTGCAGGTAATGGAATTTTTGCAGGTTAGCATGTGCAGTTTTATATAATATAAAATTGGAAAGTATATATGCACATGTAAAAAAAATACAGCACAAGGATTCATACATGAACATAGGTACATACAGAAATATACAAATACAATCATGCACACAAGTAAACGTGTGCACACACACATACACGTAATAGGACATATCTAAGATATAAATAGTATATATTTGTGTAAGTAGTAAATACACGCCGTTCGGAAATCATTCTGGTTCCCAATGAATTGCAACATAGAAACTTAAATTCAAAGGCTATCTATTATGCTGATTCGTATGTATAATTACAAGACAAACACAAAAAAAAGGAAAATTCTTTTGAAATCACACCAGTTCCATATGAAGTGCAATTTACAAGCCATGCAATTAGTACAATGAATAGCAAAGATTATAATCCACAGAGTGATGGCTACTATATAGATTCATATGCACGAATTATAGGACAACAGTGAAAAATAGGCAAATTGAACACCTCAAAAGTGGCAAATTCATAACAGGTGTGAAAACCACAATTCTCGAAAATCATTCCAATTTCATACGAACTAACATATATACAGGCTTAAAATCATAAGGAAGAAAACAGCAAAAACACAGTTCTCAAACATCGTTCCAGCTCCATATGAACTACAAATTGGAAGCTTGAAATTAGAACAAACAACAAAATTCGAACATACAATTCCCAAAAATCATTCCGGTTTCATATGAACTCCAACCCACATATTTGCAATAAGAACAACAAACAACAGGTAACTAGATTTTAAAAAGAACAAAAAAAATTACAATCCTCGAAAACCATTCCTTGGCTTCATGCGAACTAAATTGACAATCCTCAGAACCATAAAAACAAAAAACAAGAAACGACGAAGACGACAAAGAGCAAAGATTCGAACCCGCCGACCAACGACGACTGCTAGAGAGAGAGAGAGAGATTGGTTTGGTTGAGAACAGAGAGGAAGGGTACGTACCCTGTCTTCGGGATGGAAGCAGGGGTGGATGATGCCGTTCATGTCGAGGTAGAGGTTGTCGAACTCGAGGCCGTTAGGGTTGGGTTTGGTTGTGTCGACGGGGATGGAGGTGTCATCAATCACCACCGGCTCTTCCTCCACCACGTCCACCACCGCCATCGGGTACTTCTCCGCCAGCCACCTGTAGAACGCCGGCACCCCCATGGCTAAGACTTGGGCAGACTAGACTCGGTCCCAACACCACACCACAGATCTGCTGTACAGAGAAAGAGAGAGAAGAGAGGAGAAGGGGGGGGAGGCGCGGTTTTGAGGGAGAGGTGATCCGATGCAATGCGATGAAAGCGAGGGTATAATCGTAAATTGTGTGACTCTAGGTGGTCCAGTGTCGTTTTACTGCGGTTACGGGCATATGGGTGGAGATGGTAATTCTAACCTTACCCGCCCCCGAAACCAAAGAGACAGTCATATACAAATATTAACCGAGAGCACTAACATCAAATATTTAATTATTTACTTTATAGGTTTATATTAATTTTTATTTTTTATATAAATATATACTAAATTTTAAAAAAAATTATATTATTATTTTTATTTATTAATATTTTTATAATTTAATATGAAATAAAAATAAATATTATGAAAAACGTAAAAGAAAAATGTGAGAGAATTTTTTTATATATTTTAATAATTATAGGGAGTGAATAGTATTTTTCAATATATTGAGAAATATTGTATGAATCTCATGAAGAAAATTAAATATATGGTATTTGCTGTGAGGATGATTTTATGACTTTTTAACTTTTTTCATAAATATATAGAAACAAACTTTTTTACTGAATCTGCTACTAGTGCTCTTATTCGTTTCAACCTGACCTTTTTAATAGTTTTAAATAAATTTAACTTAAAATACAAGTCTCATCTCGACTTGTCGTACTATTTGGTTCTACCTCATCTTATTATCATCAAGGCCGGTCACAAGAAATTGGATGCCCTAAATGACTAAGGCGAGCTTCTAAAAAAAGTATCCCTATTTTAAAAAAAAAAGTTTTAGTTATTAAACCTTAAATTTTTTATAACCTACCTAAAATTTGTAATAATCTTAAATGAAAATCTACAACTATTAATTCAAAACATTAAAACATACTATCGTAAATATAAAATAACACATACATGATATAATAATCAATTTAAAAGAATAATTTTCATTTGAATCACCTATAAGCTCCTTTCATCATTATAAATATAAATATAGAAGCTAATAATATAACATACATGATTAATCTGAGTAGATAAGTATTATCATATCAATTATTTACAAAATATAAATGATTTGTTCTCTGTATGTTTTCTAAAAGAAAGAAAAAATTATAAATACAATAAAATATATAATCAAACATAAACGTACAAATAAGATATATATTATTTTATGTAATTACCTAAGAAATCATTAATAGCAAATCAGCAACAATCACATAAACTTTGATCTTTTTGCTTTTGCACCCGCAAAGTTGCTAATTAAAGTATCATACTCAATCTTATGTGCAAAATTATTTTTGATGAATAAAATGGCCAACTCATTCAATCTTTCTTGTAACATTGTTGACCAAAGATAAGATTTGATCAATTTCAACCTCAAAAAATTTCTTTATCCAGAGGCAACTATAACTAGAATGGCGAGTAATATCCTATAAATAATTCATGCATTTGAAAAATAATCGTCTATTACTTTCAAATGATTCAAAACCTCATCAAACTCTTTATATCATTTAGTAAATAATTTATCAAAACTTCAATTCTAAAAATAAATCTCGGTCATCAATATCAGAAGAATGTCCATTACATTTGAGAAAATTTTCAAGTTTAAAATACTAACTCTTCAAATATTCATTGTTAACTAAATTTAGCTTCTTCAAATCAAACAAAAACCCAAAATTATGCTCATATAGTTGAAATTGCTCAAATTTCTCCTCAGTGAAGTAAGACATTGGTCAACAATATATGTGAAGTAATTTATTCAAAATTACTCTTCAGCTGATTGTGTCACTTATTCACTTGCATTGTAATGACCCGTGTTTCGGGGTGTGAGGAGTTAGTCACAGTTATGCCGTTTGAGTGGGTTTTTGAGAGATTTCTTCCCACACACTTTAGGTAAAACACCTTGTATATTGATGGGCAAGCTTGGGGTAAGAGATGAGCCCATGAGGCAACCTTTGGGAGGTGCACGTGACAATGCACATCATATGGGGATATGACGTGCATTATGGCGTGCAACCATGTTTTTGCACCATCACCTTAGTTTTGTTATTCTAGTAATCTTTTCCCAAAGGATCATGTTTGAATTATGGATATTTTGGCATGTATGGATGTGGGAAGGTTGTAGTGTGTCATCAAAACTACGTCGTTTTGATGGAGGGCTTTATTTATCAAAACTATGTCGTTTTGATGTTGAGGTATCTATATAAAGAGGTGGAGGTCTCCTTGTTTTAGGGTTAGGGTTTTCCGTCAACCGTCGTAGCCATCGTAGAGAGTGAGAGAGAGAGAGAGGACCTTCTGATCGCTGCTGTGGTAATTCGTGCGGGTGGACAATGTCTAGCATGGAAGCAAGGACAAGGAGGAACCTGTTGAGGTAGGGGTTTTGTCTCTTCTAGTACCCATTCCGGGGTTAGACCCTGTGGTGGATAATCTGTCGAGTATTATCGTTGTTGTTATAATATATATATATATATATGTAAATTCATGTAGGTGTGATCTCATATATGAATGTTGGCCTTCAATGGCATATTTGATGTGATCTCCTATGTTGATTGACAGACAAGATTTTTAGCCTCTCTAAAAGAGCTAGCTAATGTCGTTAAATCTCTCTTCAAAATAATAAATTCCCTAAGTTTGCACTAAAAGAATAGCAGAAGAAAGGGGTCGAACCCACGGGATTAACCTAGTTCTCTAGTTCTCAAATCAAATCACCCAATTACTCTTGTTCTATAAAATGTCTTGGCAAAAGTTTTCTTTTTTAAACTAAAGATCTAATTTTTATGTGATTTTCTGAATAAACAAAGAAAGTAAGCCGATTTTAGGATTAAGTTTCAAGGATTAAAGCATCTAGGGTCACAATTTCACCTCCCTATGTTATCTCTCTTTGGTTCATGGTATTAGGGTTGTCGATTGAAAACATGCTAAACATAAGCCAAGGACAACAAATGGTCTTGAGGTCCTTTTAAGAGTTGTATGCAGAATGGTCATCAAAACACACAAACATGCAAAGCCAATAAATCATACTTTGCAAAAGGATAATGATCACACCAATCACAAATAAGTTATGAATCTCAATCCCTTGAGACTAGGGCTAGAATACCAAGGTGTACATCCAAAGATAGAATTAGAACAGATTCATAAAACATGTAAAACTTCAATCATCCAAACCCAATATTATAAACACACAAAGCAACAAGGGGGCTACATTGCTCCCCTAGATTAAAAGAACTACTCATGCATGATTACAAGCAAAACCATACGAAAAAGCTAAACATCTTCTTCTGATCACGCGCACACAAAGCTTCAAATCCAGGCTCCAAAATCCGCGACGGTGCCGCGGCGGCCGCTCTCCTAGGTCAAGGACCCTCCAAGACGTGGAGCCTCTCTCTCTCTTAAAACGTGTAGGGGGTTAGGCATTGCTAGCAAGGGGCGTGGAGCTCTTATTTATAGAGTTTGGATGGGCTTTGAGGTGTGTAACCTAGCCCACTTATCAAAACGGCGTAGTTTTGATAAGTAACACTAAAACATTAAAAACTCTATCTTCCATCCACATTTGGACTTGGGCCTTTAGGAACAAATGATCGGCATGGAAAAACGATTGGATCGGTCCAAAAATATCTCTGCACGCCATTTGCACGTGATATGGTGAATTCACGTGCCCTCCAAATAGCTCAAACTTCACCCCAAGCTTCCTTGCATCATGTGAGGCCCGAGAGGCAAAAATATGCTTGCACGTGATATGGGTGAATTCACGTGCAACTCCAAATTAGCTCCAAATGCTCGAATTCTCTCGGTAGGTAGAGGCCATCATTCTAAGCAACTTTTTGTTCTTGCACGCCAATTGTTTGGGTCATCTACTATGTCAAAAGTGAGGTCCAAAACCTGCCAAAAACGCTTAAAAGCGCATGTATTTGCAACTAGCATCTTCCTAGGGGTTAGAGCAAATATATATGATATATGAAGCAATAAGGCTCTAATCATGCTCTTAAACATCCTAAATAAACACTAGAATAACGGCATAAAATGCAC
Source organism: Taxillus chinensis (assembly GCA_023512835.1). NCBI lineage: Eukaryota > Viridiplantae > Streptophyta > Magnoliopsida > Santalales > Loranthaceae > Taxillus > Taxillus chinensis. The sequence continues at coordinate 14,792,024 of CM042089.1, read as the reverse complement.
GTTATCAAATACACCACACTTGAACCATTGCTTGTCCTAAGCAAAAACATACAAGCATGCAAAAATAAAACACCCCGAGTCAAACGGAAGAAAAATAAAATAACAATCAAGGAGAATCATGGTTTCCTAAGCATGCAACTCTATCATGATGAAATGGGAATTTAAGCATCAAAATGAGTCATAACTTAGTTCATTCATGTCCATATCCCTAGTCCAACAACCATGCAATATCACCACTTAAATTTGGACTGAGCAAGCAATCCATGATAAAATAGCACCTAGTTTCCCTTTAAGTTCTTACCAAGGATAAGCACCTCACTCAAATATAATAATTCTCAAGCCCAATACCTATCAATGAACAATGGATGGAAAACTCTATCTCTACACTCACCATCGCCTTTGATTAAGTACTTGCCAAGCAATCATGAGAGTTCCCTATTGTGCTCATCAAAGAAAACACACTCTCTATTCTACTTTATTTGAACTCACACTCTAATCTAAACTCAATAAACAAAACATGAGCTAAAGAATTGAGCTCAACACTCTCAAAACAAAACACAACTCAGCCAATGTGGCTTCACAAATAAATAATCACACATAAACATCAAGCCAGTGTGGCTTTTATTCTGAATCTTTCTTTTTCTTTCTTTTTTTTTTCTCTTTTTTTTTAAGTAATAACCTTACAAGGTTGCATTTTATCCTCTCCCTTGATGGATTATTCACTCTTCTTTTTTTTTTATTTTACTCACATAACACATAAATAAGATTGATTTTTCTAATGCAAACCCCTTGCCATTTTGCTACATAAGGAGAGACAGAAATTCGTTGATGTCTCACATCCCATTTCCCAATTAAGTGATGGCTTTTTCACATTCTATATCACAGCCTTTTCCAATAATATCACACAATAAAGAAAAGAATGCAAAGACAGTCACAATGACTTAGAGGTCTTGCATCCTAACTAAACACCAAACACTGAGCACTAATAAGTAATCACATGCTTACTTGACTCCTACCATTAAATAACCAATGTTGAATGCAAGATGAGTAGCAAATCAAACTATTACCCATAAACCAGAAATGTCACTCAAGGGCTAAAAGAAGCTGTTCTCATTTTTCATTTCTTTTTCACTCAACTTTAAGGGTTACTTAGGTCTATCATAGCATTTCATGCTCAGCTAATATTCAAAACTCAGCTCCAAAAACATGGTGATATCATTCAAAAGATAAAGACATGATTAAACCAATTCGAGCACATTTTAACTACTTTAATACCCTTATCACAACTGATACTAATGTGGCATAAAAATTAAATTTTAGCCAAAATTGCATACTTAATATCCATGTCTCCACAAGCAAATCATTCAAGCAAACAACTCAAACAGTCATGCAACTAAAAACAGTGTTTGTTTTGGTTTTTTTTTTTTTTTTTTTTTTTTTTTTTTTTTTTTTTTTTTTTTTTTTTTTTGTTTTTTGTTTTTTTGTTTTTTTTTTTTTTTTTTAAATAAAACATGCAATCACAATATAAAAGACAAGCAAGTGGCTCAAGTAACTCCCTATACACCACACTTAAAATATGCTTATGTCCTCATGGCATAAAATAGGGAGTAGAAAAACACTTACCCCTGGTTTGCGCACTTGTAATAGGAGATGACATTGGCCACCATTCGTCGCACCCGAGCCACAAAGTCACCATGTCTGCCGCGCACTTCCCAATTTTCCTTCCCTTCGAATACCCATCATGTAGTAGAACAAAGATCCCCAATTGAATTGGTCAGTGTTGGGGAATTGCATTTCATTGTGTGAATAAGAGGGAGCTTGTCCGCCAACAAGCCTTCTTTGATCTTGCCACTTTCATGCGTTTGATGAACCCATGCACTAACTGTCTTTTCCGTTTAGCAAACCCTTCGCCTTGGCTTGGATCATATAGCAGGCATGGCCTACATCCGCATTCACCGGACAAGTACATAGTGGCGGTCAATGTGCACCGAATCGCACCTCATGCACACCATGCCAAGGGCGGTGCCCTTCATTCTCTCCATTAATGCGTTGGCGCCATACCTCTTCGGACAAGGGTTGATTGAAAAGCTCACACGCTGATGGAAGTGTACCCGGCTAAGGGGTATTATGAGGCTCGGCCTCCACTACATACCGCATGGTCTGCGGAAGAGGTCTATCTCGTCGGCATAGAGATATTCATTCTCAAGATCCTCTTAAGCTAAAAGGAGTGAAGATATCATTATCCCGTATAAATCGAGCCCCATGACTGTGGAATTGATGAATTCTTCAAATCCCTTGGCTCTCTTCGGATGATAAGGTGGATTAATGATTAAATGAACGGAGGGCCAAGTAGATCTTCGGGTTCAGCGGCTGTATGCACCCCAAGATCTGGAAGTATAGAGGCACCAGGGCCCGAGAATATGCGGGATCCAAAAGGGCGAAGGGTGAATACCCTGCTGCCGGCTCGCCTCCTCGTGAGGTTGGAAGGGTGAATACCCTGTTCTCCGCCTCCTCCGGGTGAGAGTAAGATGGGTGGTGAAGGTTCTTGTGGAGGTGGACTGCACGGGCCGGATAACATCTTCGGGGGATGGAGAGGGTTCTTCATCGGATATCTCCACATGGGAGAACGTTTTGATGCTTTCCTCTTGCTCAAAGCCTTCCGGATTTTGCCTAGGAGGCCTTTGACTTCTTTGTTGTCCTTCCTCGGGGCTTCACCTCGCGCCGAGTTCCGCATTGGCCTCCCCGAGCTGCTGTGTTTCTTGCCTCCAACTCGGTAGATGCGGCGGGAGGAGCTTACGGGGCCTCCCATGCTCTAGGTGATGCATGAGCCAATCGGGGCCTCCCATGCTGGGTTCTAGGTTGTGAAGTAGCGTGTTGGTCTCCGAGATGAGGGCCATTAATTCTTCAAATTGGGCATTAGTGATGTGCCCATTAGTGATCGCGATTGATGACCTCCACTTCGCTCACCACCCGCCCACTAATGCCTTGAAAGAAATTGAAAATGTCTTCTTTGTGTACATTGCGCATGTACATGGCGGTGAGTCCGTATAGAGTTTGCTTCCTTTGATCCAAATGAGGAGAGGTCTCCCTTGCAAAGTCGTGGATCGCTCCACATGAACACCGTGCCAAGCGGGTGTGATGGAGGAGGAACATTGGTTGCCCAATGACCTCTCGGTGCGACCCCCAAACCTCCTCCGACTTGCAATACTCTTAACACCCGGTGAGAAGGAAAAGTAATGCTCTCCATGGAGGAAAATTGCAAAGCGGGCATGCTTTGAAATATCACACACAAAATTTCGCCATTTATCCGCTTGGATGAGTTTTTCTTCCACCATTTAAAAATGGTAGTGGCCCAATCCACATTTAGCATATGATCAATGCTAACATGAACCTCAGGTGTGGCTTAGGCACCTATCTAGCCCACGGTCCGAATCAATAAGCATTTCCCTACCAGGTAAGCTAGGCATCTAAATTTTCCAACAAAACCATTCTTGGTATCGCCTTCGACTTTGAAATTTTCTAGCATAGTTACATGCGTACCAAATTCTCCTAGGCTTAGGCGAGGGAAGCTACTCGGGTTCGGGAGGTTAAAGCAATTTCTAATAATATCGGGGGTTATTCGACATAAACCCCTCGCACAACCCCTATCGGTTCATCCTCATTCCCAGAGCGATGCATGAAGTCTTGTAAGGCGAGAATAGGAAATAGGGGGGGCGGATACTAACCTTTGTAATCCTAGAGTTTGAATTTTAACGACCACCTCTCTAGCCCGACCCGGCTCGAAGCCTCCAAAGCTCGCATGTCCAGAGCATGCCCCAAGAGTATCTCCTCCTCGGGTTGGCTATCGCACTAGGTGAGTGCACCTCCTCTGGCCGGTCCTCCTTGTGCGCACCATCTTTGGAATGAGAAAATAAGAACAAGAGCGAAAGCGAAGAGCAAGAGAGCAAAAGGGCGAGCTTCTCTAATACTCGGATCCGGAGTGATTTTGGTGTGGAAGCCTTTGAAGATGGCCTCCCTTTATATAGCGTGCAAGGAAAGAGGCTCCAATTGGCGTGATACACGTGCCCCTAACTTTTCGAGTGTTACGACCAAAATACCCTACGCACGTGAATTGGCTGAATTGGCGTGCGGGTCGGAACGTCCCAAACTTTGGTGGTAGTCCCCACGAGCCGGCAAGCAATACTTCCTTGCACGTGAATTGTAGGAAGCTTCTAGAGGGCTAAAATTGGTATTTTGCCTTTTTGGGCCTCCATATGACAGATAGAAATTCATGCAAGAGTAAACGTGAATCACATGGTCCTCATCTACCATTCCGAGAGTTACACTAAAAGGAGGTGCACGTGAATTGGGCAATTCACGTGCAAATTCACGTTCGAGCCCAAGGCCCAAAGTTCTCCACCGAGTTGCTTATGCACATGGACCATCTTTAAGTCTTGCACGTGAATTGTTTGAACCCATCTTCAAGCACTTTTGGGCTTCACTTGCTCCTTGCTCCTTGACTTTGACTTTAAAAACAATTCCACAAGTTCGGGACCCAAAAATTTGCTCATCCCGCACATGGTTAGCTAAGAAAGGAACAAAGTCGCCTGCACAATGGTTAGCTTGCAAACAAATTTATTGATGAAAACAAATAAGAGAAAATAACATAAAATAAAACACGAATAAACATTGGGTTGCCTCCCAACCAGCGCTTTATTTAAAGTCTCGTAGCTAGACTTTTCGGTGATGATCTGCAAGGTGAAAGAGAGGGAATCAACTATCTCCCTCTCGAGTTGAATCAAAGTAAGGTTTCACCTATCGCCATTCACCCAAAATTTCTTGCCATCTACGACTTGGAGCTCAAAGCTCCCATATGGCTTCTTATCAATTATCACAAAAGGTCCCATCCACTTGGACCTTAATTTGCCAGAAATAACCTCAACCTTGTGTTAAATAAGAACTTTCTGCCCTAAGGTTAAAGGTTCATTGTTGAGTTGCCTATCATGCCATTTCTTAGTTCTTTCTTTGTAAAATTTAGCCTATCATAGGCATCCAACCTAAGCTCATCTAACTCAATTAATTGAGTCATCCTAAGCTCCTTGATCTCTTGTGGGTTGAAATTTAACTTCTTAAGGCCCAATGAGCCTTGTGTTCTAGTTCCACAGGCAAGTGACATGCCTTACCATATAGAATACGGTAGGTGACATCCCAAATGGGAGTTTTGTAAGCGTCCTATATGCCCATAAGGCTTCATCAAGCCTTTGAGACCAATCTTTCCTATTGGCTCCAACGTTTTCTCTAAAATGGCCTTAATCTCCTCTATTGGACATCGCTTGTCCATTAGCTTGTGGGTGGTAAGCTAAAGACTTCCTATGAGTGACACCATACTTGTTCAATAATTTATCAAACAATTTGTTGCGAAATGACTACCCTCATCACCGATTATAGCCCTTGGTGTCCCAAAACGGCTAAAGATGTTCCTAGTAAGGAAGTGAGTCACAACCCTAGCACATTCACTCTAGTAGGAATAGCTCTACCCACTTAGACACATAATCCCAAGCAAGCAAAATGTATGAGTACCCATCGAATGGGGGAATGGCCCCATGAAGTCAATGCCCCAAATGTCAAAATTTCAACTGGAAGGATTCCAGTTAAGGGCATCTCATTTTTCCTAGACAAACCACCTACCCTTTGACATCTATCACACTTTTTGATGTAGACATAGGTGTCTTTCACCATGTGAGGCCAATAAAAGCCACACTGCATGATCTTAGCCACAGTTCTTTGCACCCCAAAGTGGCCCCCATAATGTGATGCATGACAATGATGTATTATGTCATCTACCTCCTCCTCAAGGACACACTTTCTTATGATTTGGTCTGGACACCTCCTATAAAGAATTGGGTCTTCCCAAATGTATTTCCTAGCATCCACTACCAATTTCTTTCTCCGGTGATAGTCTAAGCTTGGGTATGAACCTAGTGGCTAAATAATTTGCTATGTCAAAAACCAAGGAAGATGATGCACCTCAAACAACTTCTCATCGGGAAAGTCTCTACAATGGGTGAGACTTAGGTGCATTCTCCACACGGGAAAGGTGATCGGCCACAGAATTAAGGGCTCCCTTTATGTCTCTAATTTCAAGGTCAAATTCTGTAAGAGGAGAACCCATCTAATCAGCGTGGCTTAGCTTCTTTTTTAGCAAACAAATATTTCAGGCAGCATGATCGGTGTAAACAATGACTTTAGACCCCAAAAGGTACAACCAACTGACATAACCCCCCGCAACTCTTTCTCGGTGGTGGTATAGTTACGTTGAGCACATCTAAGGTCTTACTAGCATAGTAAATGACCCTAAACACCTTTTTCTCGCCTTTGCCCTAAACTACCCCCACAGCATAATCACTCGCATCGCACATTACTCAAAAGGTTGAGCCCAGTCGGTGTAACTATAACGGTGCGGTGCTAACTACCCTTTAGGATGTTGAAAGCTCTAAGCAACTGCATTAAACTCAAAGCTAGTGTCTTTTTTTAACAACCTACTCATGGGTTTTGCAATTTTTGAGAAGTCCTTAATAAATCTCCTATAAAAGCCAGCATGGCCAAGGAAACTTCTTACTCCTTTTTCATTGGTTGGAGGTGGCGAGTCTAATAGTGGAGATTTTTGCCTTGTCTACCTCCAAACCATGTGCGGACACCTTGTGCCCTAAACTATCCCCTCTGTTACCATGAAATGGCATTTCTCCCAATTTAGGACTAGTTCCTTCTCCTCACATCTCTCTAAGACCACATCTAGATTTTCAAGACCGTTGGTAAGAGGAACCAAACACAGAAGTCATCCATGAAGACCTCCATGATCTCCTCAACCAAACCCCGAAAAATAGCCATCATACACCTTTGAAAGTGGGGGGCATTAAAAGCCCAAATGGCTTCTCCTAAATGCAAATGTGCCAAAAGGGCACGTGAAGGTGGTCTTTTCTTGATCCTCGGGCTTAACCATGATCTGATTATACCCGGAATAGCCATCTAAAGCGAAGTGACTATAGCCGCCTAACCTATCCAACATTTGGTCAATGAAAGGTAGAGGAAAATGATCCTTCCTAGTGGCCTTGTTCGGCTTTCTATAGTCAACACACACTCTCCACCCCGTCACGGTGCGAGATGGGATCAATTCATTTTTCTCATTCTTAATCACGTCATGCCCCCTTTTTTGGGCACAACATGCAATGGACTCACCCACTCACTATCTGAAATAGCATAAATTATACCCGCATTTTTCCTTTTTAAAATTTCTTTTCTAACAACTTCTTTCATAGCAGGTTTAATCTTCTTTGTCTTTCAAAGAGGGGTTTAAAGTCATCATTCATTAAAATCTTATGCATGCAAATCCCTGGACTAATACCCCTAATGTCTTAATGTTCCATCCTAGGGCCTTTTTGTGTTTCCTAAGGACATCTAACAATTGAGTACACTCCACATCATTCAAATTAGAAGCAACAATGACGGGAATTGATTTGTAGAGTCTAAAATTCATACCTTAGGTGTCCAAGGCGCTCCTTCGGTTCAGAGGGAGGCATGTCATCTTCTTTTTCCTCCTCGCCTTGCTCCAAAGAGTTTGTAGTTTGCTCATCTTCCTCATTGTCAAGTACATCTCTTCATCTTGTTGAGCTTCTATAGGTGAAGGGCTTCATCATTGGTGGTGGTAATTTCTTCGCCAAGTAATCTTCACCAATCCTCAAGGTCTTAACCCAAAGGCAATCCTCCTCCTCTTGACCTTGCAGCCTTCCCCATGTGGAAGACTAAGGTCTCCTCATTAATTCTCAGAGTTAGCCGCCTTGAGCAACATCAATCAATGCACAACCCGTTCAGAAACGGTCTTCCAAGGAGTGTTGAACTCCTCTATCTTCTTCCATCTCCAAAACAACAAAGTCCGCTGGAAATATGAAGGAGCCCACTTTACTAGCACATCTTCAATGATTCCTTCAGGCCTTCCAAGTGGACCGGTCTGCGAACCGCAATGATATGGAAGTGGGCTTCATGCCCTTAAGCCCAAGTGTTTATACAAAGCGAAGGAAATCAAATTGATGCGGCCCCTAAATCACATGGGGCCTCTTCAGGCAGTGCATTGCCAATCACCAAGGGAGATTAAAGCTGCCGGATCTTTATGCTTGATGGGCAAACTACGTTGAACAACTTGCCACCTCGTTAGGACGCCACCGTCTCATGATCCCCATATTTCCTCTTCTTTGTCACAAAATCTTTGATGTATTTTACTGTACCTAGGCATCTGCTCCAAAACTTCCACAAATGGAATGTTAATCTCAAGCTTCTTGAACAAACTCGGAAGCGCTCATACTCTTCTTTCAACCCTCGGTTCCTCGGCCTTCGAGGAAATGGCATCTAGGCCTGAATTTTGCTTCCGTTCTTCAGCTATTCCTGTCTTGACTCACTGCTTGTCCTTCTTCTTCTTGCACTCTTTCTTCGACTTTATCCGATTTTCCTTGGTCATCGACTTCCAAGGGACTTCTCTCTGTTCTTCCGGATTTGCCTTCTTCTTAGGCTCCTCGGCTCATTCAGGTGTCTTCCCGCTCCTTAGAGTGATAGCCTTGCAACTCTCCTTGGGGTTCACCTCGGTGTCACTTGGAAAAGTGTTGGTGGACACCCTTTGATTAACCATCTCGTGCTATGCTCACAAGTAACTTCTCCATACTTTTAAATGAAGTCTCCATATTCTGAATTGAAGATTCCAAGTGTGACTACCCTTTCCTCCAAATTATCCTCTCTTTTGGTGGCTCATCCACATTCCGATATACCCTTCCTCTTTCTTGTTGAGGCCGAGGCCTTTTCGCTCGAACCCGGAGGTGGGTGTAAATAATTATCCGTGCATACGGATTTTGCTTCATCCCCGGAGGCACTATTTGTCTCGAAATGAGGTATCTCCCCCTCGGTTCGAGTTCTACGAAATGGTTGAGATTCTTGCCGATTCTGGTCGTACCCTAGTTGTTGTTGTTGAGGATAAAATTGTCGTTTCGTACAGCCCTTTCCTCCAACATAATTTGCTTCTTCACTCCACTCCAGCCCTACTCAACTACCGGTAAAGCTTGTGATCCTTCAACTTTAAGAGCCAATACTTCCATGCCTTGCACTAAAGCTTGAATCGTGCTTGCACATCATTGGAAGAATTTTCAACTGAGCAATCTTCTCCCTCGGCTTTGATGTACGCACATTAGACCACCGCCAATCAGCTAATGACAGCCTCTCCAATACTCGCTGCTGCACGGCTCTAGGTTCATCAAGCATCCTCCAATCCCCGCATTCACCTTGTCTTGTGAATGGGACCGAAGACACTGTGTAGAAAGATTCAATTTGAATCCACCGGGGTCTTCCATGATCGGGGCATCTTCTCACTAAGTCTTTGAAACGCTCCCAAGCTTCATGAAGAGTCTCCATCTCATCTTGCTCGAACTCCTAATCTCTCCTCTAGCGGATCACCTTGGAAGGAGGGAAGTATTTTGACATGAACTTGGTCCGCATCTCCTCCCAAGTGTTGATTGAACCTGTTGGCGTGTTGAACGACCAAGAGCTCCATCCCTTAAAGAAAGGGAAAAGCCTTAGCTTTATGGCCTCCTCCGACACATTGTTGATCTTGATGGTGTCACACACCTGGTAGAACCTCATCAAATCGGTGTGGATCATCCACGCTGTTCCTCCAAACGCGTTGTTGCTCACCATGTTGATCAATGCCGGCTTCACTCAAGCTATTCGCTTGGACTCTTGTGCCGAATCCCGAATAATGGTCCGACATCACGCCTCGCATAATCTAAGAAGGTTACGGGCATAAACCGATTCCCTCTTCTTCCGGATATTGGCCATTGGAATTGGCCCCTCCTTGCGGTGCACCACCATCAGTCCGAGATCGCCATCAGATCGCCTACGGTTGCTCCAAGCCTTGCAATGCTTCTTCCGCCTCACGTCTTGCTTCCCTAGTGCTCTACGCCGAGCTACGAACAACCTTTCAGGTTCCCGCAAATTGTATATCCTCCTTCTCTTTGCATGCACAACTAGGAATCCTTGATGTATGTTCATGTAAACAACAACAAGAACACCCAGCGACTCCGAACAATGCAAAATAAACAAATAAAGAACACAAAATAAAAAAATAAAAGACAAAATAAAACACCAAGATCAGAATTCAAACAATTTCACTCAATGTTGATTTTAAAAACTAGTTAACCGTTGATTCCCCAAGGCAACGGCGCCAATTTGAGAGACAAGATTTTTACCTCTCTAAAAGAGCTAGCTAATGTCGTTAAATCTCTCTTCAAAATAATAAATTCCTTAAGTTTGCACTAAAAGAATAAGAGAAGAAAGGGGTCGAACCCAAGGGGATTAACCTAGTTCTCTAGTTCTCAAATCAAATCACCCAATTACTCTTGTTCTATAAAATGTCTTTGGCAAAAAGTTTTCTTTTTTAAACTAAAGATCTAATTTTTATGTGATTTTCTGAATAAACAAAGAAAGTAAGCTGATTTTAGGATTAAGTTTCAAGGATTAAAAGCATCTAGGTCACAATTTCACCTCCCTATGTTATCTCTACTGGGTTCATGGTATTAGGTTTGTCGATTGAAAACATGCTAAACTAAGCCAAGGACAACAAATGGTCTTGAGGTCCTTTTAAGAGTTGTATGCAGAATGGTCTCAAAACACACAAACATGCAAAGCCAATAAATCATACTTGCAAAAGGATAATGATCACACCAATCCAAATAAGTTATGAATCTAATCGCCCTGAGACTAGGGCTAAGAATACCAAGGTGTACATCCAAAGATAGAATTAAGAACAGTTCAAAAACATGTAAAACTTCAATCATCCAAACCCAATATTCATAAACACGAAAGAACAAGGGGGCTACATTGCTCCCCTAGATTAAAAGAACTACTCATGCATGATTAAAGCAAAACCATAGCAGAAAAGCTAAACATCTTCTTCTTGATCACGCGCACGAAAGCTTCAAATCCAGGCTCCAAAATCGCGACGGCTGCTGCGACGGCTGCTCTCCTAGGTCAAGGACAGCCTCCAAGACGTGGAGCCTCTCTCTCTTTAAAACGTGTAGGGGGTTAGGCATTGCTAGAAGGGGCGTGGAGCTCTTATTTATAGAGTTTGGATGGGCTTTGAGGTGTGTAACCTAGCCCACTTATCAAACGGCGTAGTTTTGATAAGTAACACTCAAAACATTAAAAACTCTATCTTCCATCCACAATTTGGACTTGGGCCTTTAGGAACAAATGATCAGCATGGAAAAACGATTGGATCGGTCCAAAAATATCTCGCACGCCAATTTGCACGTGATATGGTGAATTCACGTGCACCTCCAAATCAGCTCAAACTTCACCCCAAGCTTCCTTGCTCATGTAGAGGCCCGAGAGGCAAAAATATGCTTGCCGTGATATGGGTGAATTCACGTGCAACTCCAAATTAGCTCCAAATGCTCGAAATTTCTCCGGTAGGAGAGGCCATCATTCTAAGCAACTTTTTGTTCTTGCACGCCAATTGTTTGAGGTCATCTACTATGTCAAAAGTGAGGTCCAAAACCTGCCAAAACATTTAAAGCGCATGTATTTGCAACTAGCATCTTCCTAGGGGTTAGAGCAAATATATATGATATATGAAGCAATAAGGCTCTAATCATGCTCTTAAACATCCTAAATAAACACTAGAATAACGGCATAAAATGCACGTTATCATTGATGTTTGCTATCCTGTGCAAGTATGCCTGCATGATAGGTGTTCGATTTTATGCATGTGTGGCTGCGTTTGTGAGCTTATAAATGTGTGCACGTTATATGTTTGATAATATGCCTGTGTGGCTATGCCTATTATATGTTTGATAATATGCCTGTATGGCTATGCCTATTATATGTTTGATTTTATGCCCGTGTGGCTGAGTTTGAGAACCCGTGATTGTGCGCATGCCATGTGTTTGATTTTATGCCTGTGTGGCAGAAATGTATGTTATGTGTTTGATTGTATGATTGTTAGCCTGAGAGGCTGTGCGAACTATTTTCCTGAGAGGCGGTTAAACATTTGCCTGAGAGGCGGTTAAATATTTGCCCGAGAGGCGGTTAAATTGTTAGCCTGGAAGGCTGTGAAATTGATAGTCTGTGAGGTTGTGGAGCCAGCATGGTAGGGGCGTGGTTGCACCCATTTGAGTGGTGTGCTTTACTTGTATTTACTACTGCCACGACACTGCACTAGTATACGTTCTCATGTAGTGGTTAAGTGCATGGGATGGGTTGGGGAGACTTGATCCCTACTGAGCTGTAGTTGCTCACTCCTCCCACTGTGATGTGTTTTCTTGCAGGAACCTACAAGCATTAGGTGGAAGACCATATTTGTTTTACTATTCCTTTTCAATTATGTTATTTTGTGGAAATCGATGTAACCCCAGTGGGGAGAGATTATAAAAAAAAATTAAATGTAATAAAGGCGTGTGGTTTGGTTGTAAACGTTTATTGTGATTTGAAATTAATAAAGATATTTGATTTACATGATTATGAACTTCTGCTGTATGTGTACGATGTCTTGTGTGATGTTGTATATCAACCCTTTGCCCACCAAGTGGGTAAAAGGGGAGTCACGAACCGGTTTCCTCGGGTTAGAAATTCGGGGCGTAACAATATGGTATCAGAGCATGGTCTAGTTGGTCTAGGGTAGTGGGCGGATCTGGTTGTCTTGAGTCCTTTGGAGGAGCCTGGAGGAACGTGCCTGATCAACACGGTCCTTTTGGAGCCTCTAAGGTGTACTTGGGGTAGTCCAGACCTGAGGTAGGATTTGCATGCATTGGCATTAGGGCACTAGTTGCATTTGTTGTTATGTGTGAAAATGTGAATAACTTGATTATGTGAACTGTGCAACTCTGCATATTCTTGGAATGCCTTGGGCATGACTACAATGTGGATTGATGCAATGTATGTGTGTGATGCCATGTGATAGTAGAATTGATACGCGGGGTAGAGGAAGTAGCACGCGATAGATTTCGAATACGTTTTGACGATTGTCGTACTTACTTCGTGTAGTAAGAATGCCACCAAGGAGAGTGACACGTACGTCCGGGGCAGTGACTGATGAGTCATCTGCCCATGAGGGTCCAAGTGCAGGGCAGTCCGCTGGAGGACATGTGCTGTTGTTGGCACAGCTGCCAGAGGGCATCCGACTGGAAGTCCATGAGCTGAGGGAGGGTATCCGGCAAGAAGTTCGGGAGGAGGTGCGCCATGAGATGGTGGCACAGTAGGTGGTGCCACCACCACCACCAGTAGGGGAGTTACCTCGTGAGCATGAGAGTTCGCTGGGTGGCGTACCGATGCACCATGCAGAGGATGATGTTGTGACGAGGTTCCGAAAGGAACAACCTCCAAGGTTCAAGGGAGAAGGGGATCCCGTGGTAGCTGAACATTGGTTGAGATAGATCGAGCATGTGTTTTCCTTTCTCCTACCCCGGGAGGAGGATAAGGTGAGGATGGCCATCCGGTAGTTGGAGGGGAATGCCTTGGAGTGGTGGCTGAGTGTCGCGGGAAGTCGTGTTGTGCAGTACATGTTGTGGGATGAGTTCTTATAGCTTTTCCATGACGAGTTCTTCCTCGAGTCGTTGAGGTGGCAAAAGAGGGAGGAATTCGGGAGTCTGAAGCAGGGATCGAAAACGGTGCCCGAGTATGAACGCGAGTTCCGGAGCTTGATTAGATTTGCTCCCAAGACTATGGCCAAGGAGGACCTGAAGGCCCACAAGTTTACCTTGGGCCTTATACTAGCCCTTAAGCAGAGGGTAGCAGTCTTGCGCTTGAGGACTTATGCTGAAGTGGTAGAGACAGCTCGTATAGCTGAGAGGGAGCTGGATGATGGGAGGCAGGCCCATCAGGGTCGCAAGTTGCAGGGTGGGTTTGAACGCGATTCAGGGTCCAAGAGGCCCAAGATTGAGGAGAGAACCCCCCGTCCCCCCCGGATAATCATCGGTGAACCTAGGGAGCCGTTCCCCCGAACGGGGAGGTTCATGTTTCAAGGGAGAGGTGTGTCGTACCTTGTGCCAGGGAGGACAAAAGATGAGTTGGCTAGGCAGGTAGGGGCCACAGAGAGCATTGCCAGTGAAACTTTTCAAGGCAGTCTGCCAATTTAGGAGTTGAGCAAGCGCACGAAAAGCCCTTTCCTCAAGGTCGCCATTTGGGTATGCACTTTGTTAGCGTAAAGTTTGAGCCTTCTTCACAAAAGCAAAAGGAGTGGGTTTTTTAGCTTCACCTTTTGGTGGAAGGGCAGGACTCATCTTTCTTTGTGAGAAAGTAAAAAGCGGACAGGTGGGGCTAGGGGCTTGCCAGGTAGTAGCAAGGAAAAGAAAGGGGGAGCGGGGAGAGAGGCCCAAAGGGGGAAGGAAGGTGAAGGGGGGGGAGTAGGGGGTGTTGGGGGAGTTTTTGAGAAAGGAGAATCACAGACGATCCAGTAAAGGAGCGTGTTCGATCTTTGAGGTAAGGAGAACCCAAGAAAGGGTGTCTCAACAAGCTTTTTTAGTAAATTGGTGTAGGTAAGGAAATCATTAGGAAAGGACGCGCTTAGGGCCCTAATCCAAGGGTCGCAAAACCGGGCGGCCACCTGGGGCAGGGCCTTCTTTGTTGTTTTTTTTTTCGAAGAAATTCACCCCCTCTCGGTGCGTGTCCGGGAAGGTTCACCCCAGGTCTTCCAAGCGGTTGTCATTGCTGTGGGGAGCAAGGCCACGTCAAGAGGGAGTGTCCCAAGAAGGACTGGCGATGCAACAGCTGTGGACGAGAGAGCCATTTGCGCCGGGTCTGCAGAAGTGGCAACAAGGGGGCAGGAAGCTTGGCATCCAGCATGAGGAGTGATGCTAGTTTCCGTGCTCCAACGGAGAGGCCAGCTCGTCAGTGGCAGGCTAGTCAGGCAGGATCTAGCCAGACCCGACCTCAGGGGAGACCTGAGCGGCAGCAGACTGAAGCTAGAGGCAACCATGGCGGGAACCGTCCAGTGGGTGAGTCGACCAGTGGTACGGGCCATGTGAGGACCTTCCCTGAGGTATGAGTTATGTTTTATGCATTTGTTTTGCATATATGGTTTGTGATGTGGTTTAGCTCGTTGTTGTTGGAGATGGTTTGTGATGTGGTTTAGCTCGTTGTTGTTGGATTTTGTCAGCCCTTTTGGCTTGTTGCGAGTTGCATTGCACATGTGTGATCGGTGATCATGTTTTATGTTTTGTTGTTGGGACATTGAGCTTGAATTTTGCTATGTCCTTTGGGCATGTGTTTTATTTTCGAGGACGAAAAGTCCTAAGGTGGGGAGGATGTAAAGACTCGTATTCGGGTAGTTTTGAAAGATAGTTATTCTATGGGAATGTAACTATCTGGACGGTAGTGTAGTCGTCGATGTGAGCATTTTGACTGTACTTGGGCCCGATTCCGAGTCGGGGCCCCGTTTGACCCGATTGTTGACTTTTCGGGGTTTATTGGTTGACTTTGCATTTGGGCGGTCATTTGGGTGTAATAATATCTATTTAGTTTTGTGTTCGTCATTTCGAGCGTTTTGACTGTAGTTTGACTCAATTTGGAGTTCGGGGCCTTGGAGGTCAATTATTGACTAGGTCAATGGTTGACTAGGTCAGTTGACTGGCAGAGATAAATAGCAGGAAAAAAAAAGAGGAAGAAGCTTTCACGTTTGTGCGTTGAGAGAGAGAGAGCTTGAGAGAGCTTGGAGGCTTTGGCGATTTGGGGCGATTTGGGTTCGTGGAGCTCGAAGATTCACTTCAAGTAGGTGTCCTTGAACTTCTTATCTCTCTCTTGTTTTAGATCTGCACGAATTTATTATGATTTATGAAATTGAGCATGAACCCTAGAATTTGGGGAAATTCAATTTTGGGTTAGATTTAATGGTTTAGCATAAGATCGGTGGTTAAGAGTTGTTTTATATCATTGTGGATATATGTTTATGTGATTTTGGGGTTAATTAATTGTGTTTTTCATGAGGGTTGATAAGTCAACCATGGAAATTTGGGTTTAGATCTAGATTTCTAGAAATTTGGAATTTGATGCGTGTTTCTGTTGTTTCCGTGCGATTTAGAGGCGTTCTGGACGCATTTTGAGGTAAATATCGCAGTCTGTTGCGTAGGATGCGTGTTTGGGCATGTCTGGGGGGTTACTGGGTTGATTCCAGACGAAGAACAGGCAAAAACGACGATGAACAGTACCCTAGGCGCGTTACTGGGTCGAACTGACGAAAATCCAAAGTTCTGAGTCGTAGGGTCGTAGTTCGTAGACCCGTAGTTCGTAGTTCGAAGGTTCGAAGGTTCGTAGTTCGTAGATTCGTAGACTCGTAGTCCGAAGGTCGAAGTTTGTAGCCGAAGGATCGAAGTTCGTAGCCTCGTAGGTCGAAGATCGAAGATCCGCTTCGAGTCTTCGAGGCGCGCTATGCAGCTACGAGTCTCCGAGGCGCGCTGCAGTTCTGAGCTACGAGTCGCAGCTTCCACAGTGTAACTGGAACTGTACAACACTGGATTGGACCTATTTACATTGCAACCTATACCCACCTACACATTTAAGTATACTTAAGTTACAATGTAAATAACAAAATACCCCCCATTTGGATTCAAAGAAAAATACTAGAAAAATTAATTCCTACTATTTCAAAATGTGAAAATTGGGATTTAGTATAAAATCTCGGAAAAACCCAAAAGTTTGTAGTGGTGAATTTTTGGAAAGTGGGGTTAGACATCTTAGAAAAATCTCCAAAAATCAAATTATCTTAGTTATGCTATGGGAACCCAATGCCGGGACTTTTGATTTCAAGAAAATAGCTGCTATGGGTACTTCCTTCATAAATCAAGGATTGAGAATTTACTTGTGAAGACTGGCTACAGTTCCAAAGGAAATGTTGAGAATGATTTGCCATACTCATGTTAGTATATTGGTGTGAGGTATTGGGGCATGGACTCCGTGACTTGTTTGGGTTCTCACCGTGATGCACCGATGGTGCTATGTGGTTGACGTGGCAGGCATATGCACCGATGGCGGCCCGTGTGGCGACCGTGGCCGGGCATATTGCGCGTGGACAGGCTATGGCCTGAGTTGAGCCGTTGAGCTCGTGGAGCTAGGGCTGAGTGCCCTGAGCTGGGATCCCATGGAGGATCGTGGACAAGTTGTCCTGTGTGAACAGGTTGAGTCCTGATGTCTATTTGCAGGCTGAGTCCTGATGATTGTGCACACTACACAGTGCACGAGTACACTGAGCATATAGTATAGACTTATATGTGTTGCATGATGTGGAGTTTTGGGGTCACCTACTGAGCTTGTCGCTCACCCCTACTTGTTGTTTACCCCTTTTCAGGTGTGACCCGAGACTAATGGAGGACTTTCTTCCAGGAGGACGTGCCCACTACTCGATGTATGATACGATCGTATTCTGTATTTTATTATGTGTTATATCCCGGACATGGGTCCGTGGACAGATGTATTTGTATCCTGTTTGTGATGTGATGTCCGTATGGTCGTTTGACTTATTGTATGCATGATGATATATGTGAAAGTACAGGATTACCCTTGATGTATGATCGTACAGGGTTGCATATTTGAGACAGCACCGCGGTGTAGTCTCCATTGGTGCTAGTCACCAACCCCTTGACCTATCGGGTGCGGGCAAGGGGAAGTCATGTACCCGGTTCCGGGTTCCCTGGAATTCGGGAGCGTGACAGGCCAAGGGAGGGTGTTTGCGCTGAATGCAACACCCCAATAGGAGGTTGAGCTACCACCTCCACCGGCGGAGGGTGGGGCAGGACCTTCAGTGGTTAGAGGTACCCTCTTGATCTCTCGTACGCTTGTTCTGCTCTTTTTGATACGGGTGCATCTTGTTCGTTGTTGCTAAACTTCTGATTGAGGGGTTGGGATTCGCATGTGTTGAGGCAGAGAGACCCCTAGCAATGGAGTCTCCGGTGGGGGGTATGATTGAGGTGCGGCGCATATGTCGTGACTGTGTGTTAACTATAGGGGATGTGGAGCTTAGTTTCGATTTGTACATGATGCCCTTGCGTACGTTTGACCTGATCTTGGGTATGGATTGACTTATGGCTTTCCGGGCCAAGATAAATTGTTATCGGCGGCGTGTATCCTTCATGACACCTGCAGGGACCTCTTGCACCCTGCAGGGGGAGTGGGACTGTGAGGCGAGTCGAGCTGGGCCAGTGCTGGACCAGTGGGGTGCCATTACCCACAGGTTGGCAACCCTGACCTTTGCTGAGGAGGGGAAAGTGGAAAAGAGAGTGTGGCCAGCAGTTGTTGACCAATTCCAGGATGTTTTTCCTGACCAGTTGAAGAGTTTACCTCCTAAGAGAATTGTGGAGTTCACCATTGAGTTGGTACCAGAGACTGGCCCAATCTCCCAAGTAGCATATTGTATGGGGCCAGCTGAGTTGAGGGAGCTTCAGAGGCAGATAGAGGAATTGGTGGACCAGGAGTATATTAGACCGAGTACCTCACCCTAGGGTGCTCCAGTGCTCTTTGCAAAGAAGGCAGATGGTACGCTTTGTCTTTGCATTAACTACAGGAAGCTAAATTCGGCGACTGTGAAGAACAAGTATCCGTTGCCTCGGATAGATGACCTATTTGACCAGTTGAGTGGGGCCCAGTGGTTTTCTAAGATAGATCTGCGATCGGGGTATCACCAGTTAAGGGTTAGGGAAGAGGACATTCCTAAGACGGCTTTTCGGTACAGGTATGGGTACTATGAGTGGGTAGTGATGCCTTTTGGGCTCACTAATGCACCAGCAGTGTTCATGCATTTGATGAACCAGGTCTTTGCTCCATACTTGGATTCTTTCGTGGTGTTGTTTATCGACGATATTTTGGTGTATTCCAAGTCGGAGAGGGAGCATGTGGAGCATTTGGCAACAGTGCTGCAAACCTTGAGGGACCAGCGGTTGTTTGCTAAGTTTAGCAAATGTGAGTTTTGGATACAGGAGGTTCGTTTTCTTGGCCATGTAGTGTCAGCTGAGGGTGTGAGGGTGGAACCAGCTAAGATTGTGGCTGTGGCATCGTGGGAGAGGCCAACCAATGTCTTCGAGATTCGTAGTTTCCTTGGCTTGGCAGGGTATTATCTTCATTTTGTAGAGGGATTCTCCTGTTTGGTGGCTCCTATGACGGCGTTGACCGGGAAGGGAGTGAAGTTTGAGTGGCTGACAAGTGTTAGCAAACGTTTGAGACTCTCAAAACCCGTTTGACCACTGCACTTGTGTTGAGGTTACCTAGGGAGGATATCCATATGAGGTATATTGTGATGCGTCTAAGATTGGTTTGGGGTGTGTGCTTATGCAGGAGCACAGTGTGGTAGCTTATGGGTCGAGGCAGCTGAAACCTCATGAGTAGAATTACCCTACTCATGATCTTGAGTTGGCGGCTGTCATTTTTGCCTTGAAGAGTTGGCAGCATTATCTCTTGGGGGAAAAGTTTGTGGTGTACTCAGATTACAAGAGCTTACAAGAGTTGGAGCATTATCTCTTGGGGGAAAAGTTTGTGGGTGCACATATGGGTGTCCTATTGTTGTTGTGCCTGAGTTGTACCAGCGAGTCTGGGAGGGACAATTGGGTGATATTGAGTGTGAGGTTCTCCGTGCCCGTATTGAGGCAAGCGAGCTATCTGGGGATTGGACAGAGGGTCCTGAGCATGAGTTGTCTTTTCAGGGGCGGCTAGTAGTGACTTCTTCTCTCCGCGATGAGGTGATGAGGGAGTTTCATCATTCTAGAGTTGTTGTGCATCCAGGGGGTACGAAGATGTACCATGCACTTCGGGGGCATTTTTGGTGGCCTGGGATGAAACGTGATGTGGCTTCTTTTGTTTCGAGGTGCCTCACGTGTCAGCAGGTGAAGGCTGAGCACCAGCGGCCAGCAGGTATGTTGCAACCGTTGCCGATAGCCGAGTGGAAGTGGGACCACATAGCGATGAATTTTGTGACTGGTCTTCCACCCACCACTGGGAGGAAAGACATGATATGGGTGATTGTGGATCGGCTAACGAAGTCGGCCCATTTTCTTGCCGTTCGAGAGCGGGACTCCATTGGGACATTGAGCCAGTTGTATGTGAACGAGATTGTGAGACTGCATGGAGTACCATCGTCGATTGTGTCTGACAGAGATTCGCGGTTCACTTCCCGTTTTTGGGGAGGCTTACAGGAAGCTTTGGGGACGAAACTGAGCATGAGTACAACTTTTCACCCTAAGACTGACGGTCAGACAGAGCGGACGAATCAGATATTGGAGGACATGTTGAGGGCCTGTGTGCTAGATTTTGGGGGTTCGTGGGCAACTCACCTTCCTTTGGTGGAGTT
Organism: Taxillus chinensis; assembly: GCA_023512835.1. Classification (NCBI taxonomy): domain Eukaryota; kingdom Viridiplantae; phylum Streptophyta; class Magnoliopsida; order Santalales; family Loranthaceae; genus Taxillus; species Taxillus chinensis. The sequence goes on along the minus strand of CM042089.1, from coordinate 14,771,686 downwards.
TGCCTACAACAACAGTTATCAGGCATCCATTGGGATGACCCCTTTTAAAGCGTTGTATGGGAGTCCATGCCAATCACCTTTGTGTTGGACTGAGGCAGGGGAGGCAGCTCTCTTGGGACCACAGTTGGTTCAAGAGGCTACCGAGAAGGTTAAGTTGATTCGTCAGCGATTGTTATCAGCTCAGAGCCGGCAGAAATCTTATGCGGATCAGCGGTGGCGACCTTTAGAGTTTTCTGTGGGTGATCATGTGTTTCTCCGTGTTTTGCCACGTCATGGACATCAGCGGTTTGGGTGAGGTTCCAAGCTATCTCCGTGGTTTATTGGTCCTTTTGAGGTTATGGCTCGTGTGGGGCCAGTGGCCTACCAGTTAGCATTGCCACCGCGATTGAGTCGGGTGCACAATGTGTTCCATGTATTCAGTTGCGGAAGTATCATCTTGACCCCACTCATGTGATCGATTGGGGGACATTGGACATTAAGGATGACATGTCCGTTGTTGAGGCCCCTCTCCGTATACTCGATCGGCGAGAGAAGCTTTTGCGTGGTCGTGCTATTCCTTTGGTTCGTGTGCTATGGCAGCACCGCGGCATTGAGGAGGAGACCTGGGAACGTGAATCCATGATGCGTGAGCAATACCCAGAGTTGTTCGAGGACGAACAAGCTTGAGGGTGGGAGGCGGCTGTTAGCTAAGGGGTAGTAATGTGTTTTCTTGTATGTGGTTCATGATTTGGTGTATTTGTATTTGTATTTGTAGACAGGTATTTGTATTTATATTGAGATGTGTTTTGAGATTGCAATGTATTTGAGATGTCCTGTTATGTTGTGTGATCCATTTGGGTATTGTGGCTTGCCGTTTTATAAATGGGTAGCATGTGTTTGTTATCCCTCGTATGTTTCTTTTCGAGGACGAAAAGTCTTAAGGGGGAGAGGATATAATGACCCGTGTTTCGGGGTGTGAGGAGTTAGTCATAGTTATGCCGTTTGAGTGGGTTTTTGGGAGATTTCTTCCCACACACTTTAGGTAAAACACCTTGTATGTTGATGGACAAGTTTGGGGTAAGAGATGAGCCCATGAGGCAACCTTTGGGAGGTGCACGTGACAATGCACGTCATATGGGGATATGACGTGCATTATGGCGTGCAACCATGTTTTTGCACCATCACCTTAGTTTTGTTATTCTAGTAATCTTTTCCCAAATGATCATGTTTGAATTATGGATATTTTGGCATGTATGGATGTGGGAAGGTTGTAGTGTGTCATCAAAACTACGTCGTTTTGATGCAGGGCTTCATTTATCAAAACTACGTTGTTTTGATGTTGAGGTGTCTATATAAAGAGGTGGAGGTCTCCTTGTTTTAGGGTTATGGTTTCCGTCAGCCATCGCAACCATCGCAGAGAGTGATAGAGAGAGAGAGGACCTTCTGATCGCTACTGTGGTAATTCGTGCGGGTGGACGACGTCTAGTGTGGAAGCAAGGACAAGGAGGAACCTATTAAGGTAGGGGTTCTGTCTCTTCTAGTACCCATTCCGGGGTTAGACCCTGTGGTGGATAATTTGTCGAGTATTATCGTTGTTGTTATAATATATATATATATATATATATAAATTCATATAGGTGTGATCTCCTATATGAATGTTGGCCTTCAATGGCATATTTGATGTGATCTCCTATGTGGATGTTTGCTATCCTGTGCAAGTATGCCTGCATGATAGGTGTTCGATTTTATGCATGTGTGGCTGCGTTTGTGAGCTTATAAATGTGTGCACGTTATATGTTTGATAATATGCCTGTGTGGCTATGCCTATTATGTGTTTGATAATATGCCTGTATGGCTATGCTTATTATGTGTTTGATTTTATGCCCGTGTGGCTGAGTTTGAGAACCCGTGATTGTGCGCATGCCATGTGTTTAATTTTATGCTTGTGTGGCAGAAATGTATGTTATGTGTTTGATTGTATGATTATTAGCCTGAGAGGCTGTGGGAACTATTTGCCTGAGTTGCGGTTAAACTGTTTGCCTGAGAGGCGGTTAAACATTTGCCTGATAGGCGGTTAAATATTTGCCCGAAAGGTGGTTAAATTGTTAGCCTGGAAGACTGTGAAATTGGTAGCCTGTGAGGCTGTGGAGCCAGCGTGGCTGGGGCTGTTGTTGCGCCCATTTGAGTGGTGTGCTTTACTTGTATTTACTACTGCCACGACACTGCACTAGTACACGTTCTCATGTAGTGGTTAGGTGCATGGGATGGGGTGGGGAGACTTGATCCCTATTGAGCTGTGGTTGCTCACCCCTCCCACCGTAATGTGTTTTTTTGCAGGAACCTACAGGCGTTAGGTGGAATCCCAAGGTGGAAGACCATATTTGTTTTACTGTTCCTTTTCAATTATGTTATTTTGTGGAAATCGATGTAACCCTAGTGGGGAGAGATTATAAAAAAAAAAAGAATTTGAATGTAATAAAGGCGTGTGGTTTGGTTGTAAACATTTATTGTGATTTGAAATTAATAAAGATATTTGATTTACATCATTATGAATTTCTGCTGTGTGTGTACGATGTTTTGCGTGATGTTGTATATCAACCCCTTGCCCACCGAGTGGGTAAAGGGGAGTCACGAACCGGTTTCCTCGAGTTGGAAATTCGGGGCGTAACATGCATTCTCATCAAAATGTTTCTTTATACAAATGATGCATTTTTCTTGAAAAGTTGGTTCAACCCTCAATAAAGTTGTAACTTCCTTGACTTCAATTTTGGCATTTATAAACCCAATTTTTCTGTATTCTTCTAAAAAAGGTAACAAGTCCTCTCAACTGTTCTATAACACTACCAATATTCATGTTCTCATTTTGAAGAGTATTGCTAATAGTATTAATAGCAAACAACAAATAATCATAGCAACCAAGAACTCAAAATTCTCAAATTCATGTGGTGCAATTGTCCTAGCATCACTAGACAATTTAGGATTATCACGTGAATTTGCCAAATCAAGTAATGCATCTCTTATTTGAGGAGTTTGATACCTTATTACTTTAACACTCTTAACATGACTCTCCCAACGTGTTTATGAAAGCGGCTTCCCTGTGACACCATCTACATTATTTTTAAAAACCTTTAATGCTTTGGAGAAAAAGAAAAATTACATATATGTGCTACAACACTCAAAAAAATATTTACCTTTAGCACAAGAGTTAACCACGTCACAAAGTGCAAAGTTAAGACTATGACAACCACACGGAGTATAAAAAGCTCTAGGATTTATTTCACGCATTTTTTTCTGAACACCTTTGTGTTTTCTTTTCATATTAAAGCTATTATATAGCCTTGTCCTCTTACATCACTAGTATCAAGTTCAAGAGTTTCCAAATCTTTTACTAGCACATCAAAAAGGCCCTGGCCAGTTGTATCATGAACTTTCAAAAATTTAAGAAAATACTCTTTTCCTTCTACTGGACTTGTTAAAACATCCAAACACCAGATTACAAGTGACATTTGTTCTTCATAGCTTACATCTGAAGTATAATAAAGTATTATTGTAAAGTATTTTGTTTGCTTGATTTTTTCAATAATTTTACTCCTGGCCTCATTTCTCATTAATTGTATTAACTCATTTTGAATCTTATGGCTAAGATAGTGAGAATGAATTTTAGTACCTTTAATACTGTAATGACCCGTATTTGAGGTTCTAGGAGATAGCCATTTGATGGAATGCATATTGGGGGATAAAAATAACTAGACAGAAATACACTTGTCAAACGGAGCGTTTTGATAGTAATTAAGCTCGATTTGGAGTTTGGGCCCTATAAGGGTACTTTTGATATTTTTAATTTGGAGTCTGAGCCCTGTAAGGGTAATTATGATATTTTAAGGAATTAAATGAAGTATAAATAGAAAAAAGAGGAAAAGAACTTTCATTTGCTGTTGTGTGTACATGTACGTGAAGAGATAAAACGTTTGAGGAGGAACCAAGAGCTTGCAAAGGGGATTTGACGATCCGAACACAAATCGCCCAAATTTAAGGTAGAGATTCGTTTTTTTCACTCAGATGTTGATTATGCTTGTTAGCGTAGCTAAGACATGAGAATTAACCCCAAATTCATGGAATTTGGATCATGAACCCTAAATTTTGGGGGTTTCCCCAATTTTTAGGTTGAATCTTGTGATTTAAGTGCATAATATGTGATTAAAACTTTATATGTAGTATTGGGTATGAGTTTTATGAGGTTTTAGAGGGTTTGGGGGATTCGCTGGGTTCTGAGATGCTTTCTCTTTACTTTTCTCTTGAACTTTCACAATGTTCTTCTTCTTATTCTTCTCAGGAATAAGCACTTTCCTTGCACCGTGACGTTCACTACCACACTTATCACAAACCTCCAAGTTTGCAAGTACAACAAACTTGTTGTTCGTGGTAATGGGCTTAGGCTTCCACCAGCATGAAGTCTCATCATGTCTTTGTTTCTGACAGTAAGTGCAGAAACTTCTTGCTGGTTTCCTTCTTTCTATAGGATACAAGCTCTTTCTGAATGTCTTTATCTCTATTTTAGAGCTTTAGATTACAGACAGACTTGGCCTTGATGGTTGGCTTCACAAGTTTACCTTTTTTCATGAGGGGCATCTGCACATGACATATGCATTAGATTTCTTTACATTCTTGGAACAGTCATATTTCTGAATGCATTTGTTCATTCCAATAGTCTTGGACTCCTTCGGATGTCTCTCCATCTTCTCATCATTTACACCACCCCTTCCTTTCTTGTTGCTCTGGGTCACGACGGTAGTATTCTTAGGATTGTCATAGAAATCTGGATTGATGACCTTCCTCGTCGTCTACAGTGTAGTGATCTTCTTCTTATCCTTTTGTAGTGTTGCCGCAGTTTTCTAAGCAATCTGTGGTGTTGTGAGAGATGTGATCTGGATGCATTCAGAGGTTGAGGCTTGAGTGACCTTGTCTTTTGAGATCTTCTTTTGAAGGCCTATCGGTTCTTCTTCAAGCCGTTGGATTGTGGTATCTCTGGTGGTGAGTTTTGTGGTAATGTCATCATATATCTTGATTTCTCCTTTAGTTTGAGCTTTAGGCTAATAATTTTTTCACAGAACTTCTTTGAGTCCTCCATCACCTTGTCCTTCTCTCCTCTGACTTCTACAAGGTCATCCTTGGCTTGCTTGAGCTCTCCTTTGAGCTGCTTGATCCTGCGCCCTCTCATACGGATGTCCTCTATTGCAAGCTCGAGCTCCTCCTCCAGATCAACTTCTTCTTTTACTATCTCTTCCTCCTCTGAGGCAATGTTGCCATTGCCACATCTATCTTGGCGACAAAAGCATAATCTGATGAACATGCATCTTCATCGTCAGATTCAGAAACCCGGCTTATATAGTTCTTGTGTGAGGCCTTCTTCTTCTGTGGAGTTGTTGGTCTTCTTGTGGAATTACTTCTTCGGTATGATGACTTCTTCCATTTTGTGTCCTCTTCATCTGAGGCTTCATCATCCAAGTCATTAGCTTTCACTTTGCATTGAGATGAAAAGTGCCCCCACTTTCCACACTTAAAACACCTAAGAGAAAGTTCTCCTTTCCCTTTTCTCTCAGCTTGCTTTCCTGCTCCACCTCCTCTAAATTTTCTGGTGAAGTAAGCTACTACCTCGTCTTCACCGTCTTCACTATCCCTGTCCTCTTATTCTTCTGAGGACTCAGCTTCTTTCTTTATTTTTAATTTTTTCATAGCCTTAAAGGCTACTTCTTTTGATCCTTTGCTGTGGGTTGGGGTGTTGATGTAGATGGCTCTTCATAAGAGTACAACTTCATTTCGAATGTAATCAGATTGCACTGCAACTCTTACAACGTCATTGTCTCCAGGTCTCGGCTGTTTTCTAGAACTTCCACCCTTGGGATGAATCTCTTGGGTAGAACTCTTAGCACCTTCTTTATAATTGCAAAGTTCTTCTTATGTTTGCTATGACTTCTCATGTCATTGACAATCTCTGTTAAGCGTACAAAGAACTCCTGTACACTCTCCTGCTCCTCCATTTTGAGGGCTTCATACTTTTGAGTGTACAATTGTAGCCTGGTTTCCTTTAATCTGTCATCACCTTGATAGATACTTTCCAGTCTATCCCATAGCTCCTTTGCTACTCTACAGTCCATCACCTTTGCATATTCAAAGTCTATGAGTGCTGATGTAATCATAATCAAAGCTCTGCCATTTAGCTCATAGGTTCTTCGTTCAGTTTCTGTGGGTTCTCTGTCGTTGGCTGGTTCTATGTATCCATCTCTTATTACTCGCTTAACCTCCATACCCATGGACATAAATACCGTCTCCATCCTTGTTCTCCACATCTTGTAATTTGTGCCATCAAAAATAGACACTTTTTTTGTGTAGTTGGAGCTGGTACTCGTTCCGCTGTTAGGAATCTCCATTTATATATATATACCAATGAATTCTTGCTTGGTCCACTAAGTTGTTAAGCCATAGATCTCCATAACACAAATATATCGATCTACGAGATCACTTCTCTACAGAGTGATAGATCTGTCTCCAGTGAGAACTTAGCTTTGATACCAATTGATATTCCCAAGATCCAAGCAAGATCGTCTGGGTATACGGGTTTGTATACTAGAGAGGGGGGTGAATCCATATACTTAAAACTATTTTCTTTTAGTTTTAAGAGTAGTATGATGCTCAAAGGCATTTTACAAATAAGGTTCTTGTTTGGGTGGTATTTCAGTGTCTTATGTAAGATCAGTTTAATAGCAGGTATGTATGGGAAGTAAAAAACAAAGACACGGTTTACGTGGTTTGATTAATGCGATCTACTCCACGGTGGTGAGGGTGTACCTACACCGAGTCCAATCCACTATATGTGTTTCATATACTAGGGTTTAGCCCTTATTACAATAGGATTAACTCTCTTTGCTCTTAAATGTAAATACAAAAACAGTATTACTCTAGTACTCACTCACTGTGAAGAAATATTTAGCGCAATCTGCTCCTACGTATTTAGTCGTTTGTACTGCTTGGCCTTCAACCACTCCTTTGCCAAACTCGCAATCTGTTCGTGAATGTAGGAGGAATGAAGACAAATTAACTCACTATTGTTTCGCTTACAATCTCCCCCCCTCTCTCTCTCTCTATGTATTCTGTACGAACTACTCTGCATTGTTTTTGTATTGCACAAGATACCTTTCTTGTGTTCTCTGAAAGTTCTAACGCTTGCTTGAAGTAAGGCATATGCTTGACTTATATAGGTTGGCCAAAGTATGAAACCTTTCTGGTAGGGTTAGGCATGTACCATCCTTTGATCTCCATCGTTGAACCATTTTAACCTAGCCTTAGATATGTCCATGTGTTTTCTAGTTCTTAGCATGCTAAAGAAAATGTTATCCGAGCGGTAACTTACTTAAATGGTGGCCTTTAGTTTGCTCCTTTGACTAGCCACAACCTCGAAGATGTATGCTTCATAGCTTCGCAGTTACCTCTCCAGGTACACATGCTACTACCTCTGAGTCTTCACCTTCGAATCTTCGAGCCTTGGATCTTTGAATTGATCTTTCAATTCTTCTGTTTTTTAGCTTCGAATCTAGGTTAGAACAAGTAATCAACTGACTTTCACTCTATGAGTCTTCGAGTCTTCATATCTTCGAGCCAATGACAACCTCATTCTATCTTGGTTAATCATCTGTTCACATCAACAAGTTTCTGTTCTCGGCAATGGGTCTCCCAATCTTCGACCCTACGCGCTTCAACTCTACAATGTTGTCACTCCACACCCAATGGGTTTTCGAGCCTGTAAGTCTTCGAGTCTCCAAGACACTGTTCTTCACCTAATTACACCTTGGGTCTTCGAATCTTCGACCCTGTGAATCTACGAGTTTGTGACCCTATGTTCCTTTGGTGATGCTTTGAGCCTGATGGTCTAATGATCTTCGACTCTACAAATCTTCTAGTCATCTGATCTTCGACCTTATGGATCTTCGAGTCTGGATCTCCGAGTCTTCGACCCTGTAAGTATATGGTTAGACTCCCTCTATGAGCTCACTCTATGAAGTTATCCAACCCAGTATAGATCTTCGACCCTGCGTCCTCCCGCTTCCGCATTCTGTGGACAACAATGACAACTAAAGACCATGGGAACAATAGTACTGTAGAGATAGCTTAGAACCTTTTCCAAATTGGCGATGGCCTCTCCTCGGGGAAACTCGGAGAAACACATGATCCCCCATAGCAAACTCCAACGGTCTCCTCCTCCTATCTACATAAGATTTTTGTCTACTCTGAGTTGTTAACAAACATTGCCGAATCACTCAAACTTTCTCTGTGGCGTCTTGTACTAATTGCGGCCCCAACAAAGCTGTCTCACCAGCCTTAGCCCAACATAGGAGTGACTTGGAAGGTCAACCATACAACGCCTCATACGGAGCCATCCTAATGGAGGCTTGATAACTGTTATTGTAGGCAAACTTCACCAATGGAAGGTGGGTGGCCCATAAACCTCCAAAATCCATCACACAAGCACTAAACATGTCCTCCAAAGTCTGGATAGTCCTCTCTGATTGCTCATCAGTCTTAGGATGAAAGGTCGTGCTTAAACTCAACTTAGTACCCAAAGCCTCCTGCAGCCCCTTTCAAAATCAAAAAGTAAAACGGGCATCACGGTCTGACACAATAGACATAGGCACACCATGCAATCTCACAATCTCATCAATATAAAGCTGACTAAGGTTACTCATGCTCCCTTTCTCCTTGATTGCTAGGAAATTTGTCGATTTGGTCAAATGGTCTGCAATGACCCAAATCATATTCTTCCCTCCCAAAGTGGGTGGAAGTCCAGTTACAAAATCCATCGTGATATGGTCCCACTTCCACTGTGCCATAAGCAATGGGTGTAACATCCATGCTGGTCGTTGGTGCTCAGCCTTCACTTGTTGGCATGTAAGGTATCGCGAGACAAACTCTGCCATACTCCTTTTCATCCCCGGCCACCAAAAATGCTGTCAAAGGGAATGGTACATCTTGGTGCCACCCGGATGCATCGCTAACCTTGAAGCAAGAAATGCCCTCAACACCTCCTCTCAAAGGGAAGAAATCATAAACAACCTCCCCAGTGTCACAGATCGAGGCTTATCCTAGCACACTTAGGCTATTTTGTGGTATTTCCCCTTTGTAAAGTATTATAACCTAGTTTATAGAGTGAGTTGTAGAGATTTAGAGCTCTGTTCAAAATGATATCTCCTAGTGGTAGAGCCATAAAAGTCTTAACATCTATATGTAGGGGAATGGTGTCTTGAATCTTGTAAAGCTTTCAAACGATCAATACAATTGATTTTGTTCCCTTTGTTCAATCTTTCTTCTACTAAGCACTTCCCTACACAATTGCTTTACAAATGATCATTGAGTTCCGATCAAATACGATGTGTTAGGTTGACCTAGCGTTCATTCATAAGAGTGGGAACTAGGTACCACACGAGTTATAAGTTGCGATACAAAACTGACCCCATGACAAGTAGTATCAGAGCGAGTTCGGTTCCAAGTTTGGTGGAACAATCAAAAGCTTCGAGATGGTCTAAAATGATTAACGGAGGATCTGTTGTCATTAGTGGTAGTGGCCGCGATAAGGAGCACAACGCTAAGAAACGAAAGAGAGACAAGTCCATTTCAAGGGAAACATGTCCACTGGAGAGTTGGCTAGCCAAATTGGAGTTGGCATTAACCGACCAGATGGAGGTGATCGAGGAGCACATTAGAAGCATCAAAAGGCTGGACTTAGAGGGTGACAAAAGCTATGAAAGGATGAAAGGGCTTCTTAACTTTGTCATGGATGATATGAACTCTCGATTCGAGGGCTTGAAGGATTCTCTCATGTCCCAAATCCTAGCGATGCAAGAGGAAATCAAAGAGATCAAGGTGGATTGGTCTCTCTACAAGATGATGGTCACCCAAGGTGGCGTTGGCGGCCATTCTAGCTCCAAAATCGACATGCTAAAGCCTAAGATCTATGCTGGGTCAAGGAATACGAGGGAGTTAGACAACTTCCTCTGGACCATGGAGCAGTACTTCAATGCCTTGAATATTGTGGACAAGACAAAAAAGGTGAAAACCACTCCGCTATACTTAGTCGATTCGGCTATGGTGTGGTAGAGGCGATGATATGCCGACAAGGAGTGTGGCCTATGTATCATTGACAACTGGGTGGATTTCAAGTGGGAGATCAAGACCCAATTTTATCCCCAGAATGCGGAGGATAAGTTCCGGGCGAAACTTATATGCCTTACCCATAAAGACACGGTGCGGGAGTATGTTTGTGAATTTTTCGAGCTGATATTGGAGATCCCGGATATATCCGTGAAGGATTCATTATTTTCCTTTATGGACGGATTGTAATAATGAACGAAGTTGGAGCTGCAGCGAAGGAATGTGCAGGACCTGGCATCGGCCATGGCAGTGGCCGAATCACTTATTGAGTACAAGAAACCGGAGAAGGCCACCAGTTCTTTATCGACTTTCAAGGCGAACAGGTTCCATAAGGAGAAACATGGGGGAGACAACCAGAGTAAAGGAAAAGGGAGACCTTTCCAACTATCTAAGGACTATCGACCAAAGCATTACGCAAATGGTTCCAAGGATGGGGAGAAGCCAATGATTTCCTATTTCCTTTGCGAAAGCCCTCACAAGGCGTTCGAGTGCCTGAAGCACTCCAAGATCTCCGTGATGACCAATGAAGAGAAAGAGAAGGATACGAAGGATCCAAAACTTGATTCCTTGTAACTCCTCAATGCAATCAAGGCAAAGGGGGAAGTGCCACCATCTGAAAGATAGAAGGGGTGCATGTACGTGTTTGCTAAGGTCAACAACCTTGAAACTAAGACCTTGATGGACATAAGTGCGACCAATAACTTCATCAAAGTGAAAGAAGCTTGAGGACTAGAGATAGTCTATAAGGAAGAGAAGGGCCAGTTGAAGGCAGTGAACTCCAGTGCCAGTCCAATCCATGGCATTGCTTAAGGTGTCGAGCTAAGTATCAGCCAATAAAGAGGCAAGGTGAATCTCTCCGTGGTGTCAATGGACGACTATCCCATGGTACTAGGGATAGAGTTCGTTGACCAAGTGCGGGCAATTCGATTCCTAGCACCAATATAACGTGCATCATGGATGAGGGGAAAATGTGCATGGTGAAGGTAATGAGGGAGGAAGAACTCAAGGCGAAGTCTTTTTCGATGCTCCAACTGTCCAAAGGAGTTAAGCAACAAGAGCCAACCTTCATTGTCATGGTGAAAGAAGAATGCCCAAATGTTGGGGAGGAGCCCCCAACTGAAGTAAAGGCAGTCCTAGAAGAGTTTGGGGACGTTATGCCACCCGAACTCCCCAAACAACTTTCGCCAAAGCGGGAGGTGGACCACAAGATCGAGCTAAAGGTAGATGTAAGGCCTCATGCTACCGTGCCTTATCTGATGGTACCATCGGAGTTGGAGGAACTTCGGAAACATTTGAATGACTTATTAGATGTCGGGTTTATTCGGCCATCCAAAGCACCATTTGGAGCACCGGTGTTGTTCCAAAAGAAACACGATGGGTCGATGTGGCTATGCATTAGCTATAGGGCGCTCAACAAGATCATGGTGAAGAATAGCTACCCCATCCTACTCATATCCAATCTGTTTGATCAACTTGGCACTGCGAGATGGTTCTCAAAGCTAGATTTGCGGTCGGGATATTAGCAAGTGCGGATAGCTGAAGGTGATGAGGCAAAGACGGCGTGCATCACAGGATATGGCTCTTATGAGTTCTTGGTAATGTCCTTTGGCCTCACAAATGCCTCTGCCACATTTTGTACTTTGATGAATCGGATCTTCCAACCATACTTGGATAGATTCGTTGTGGTGTACCTTGATGACATTGTCGTCTACAACAAAACCTTAGAGGAGTAGAAAGCCCATCTACGGTGGGTTTTTCAAACCTTAAGGGAGAACCAACTTTTTGTGAAGAAGGAAAAATATGACTTTGCAAAGAAGGAGGTGCCCTTCTTGGGTCACATCATTGGCAGTGGCAAATTAAGGATGGATAATAAAAAAGTGTTAGCCATCAAAGAATGGGAGACACCCAAGAAAGTTCCTGAAATGCGTTCCTTCTTTGGCTTGGTTAACTACTATAGAAGATTTATTCACGACTATTCTCACATTGCCGCACCCTTGACAGAATTGTTAAAGAAGAATAAGACTTGGGTGTGGGATGATGCTTTCCGTGAGACATTTGAGAAGTTGAAGCAAGCTATGACAAACGGACTGGTAATGGCACTATCAGACCATACAAAGCTTTATGAAGTTCACACAAATGCTTCAGACTTTGCCATCGATGGAATTTTTATGCAAGAGAGGCATCTCATAGCATATGAAAGCCGAAAGATCAATGACACCAAACGGAGGTACGCAGTGCATGGAAAGGAGATGACAACAATTATGCACTACCTTTGGGTGTGGAGGCATTACTTGCTAGGGTCCAAGTTCGTGGTGAAAATGGACAACATTGCTACGAATTATTTCATAACTCAAAGGAACATAACTCTGAAGCAAGCACGGTGGTAAGGACTCCTAGCTGAATTTGACTTTGTGCTCAAGTACAAACTGAGCACAAATAATGTGGTGGCTGATGCACTAAGTCGGAAGGTGGAACTTGCATCCATTAGCCAACCACAATTCCCTCTGGTGTACAAACTGAAGGAAGGAATGAAGCACGATCCATTAGCCAAGTCCTTGGTAGAATGCGTTAAAGCTGAGAAGATACAACGATTTTGGCTAAGGGATAACTTGCTCCATACTCGAGGGGAATGTGTGTACATTCCTAAATGGAAAAATTTGAGAGACATCCTCAAAGAATGTCACGACTTGCGGTGGGTTGACCATCCCGAGTCAATCGTACCTTGGCATTGGTGGAAAGAAGCTACTATTGGCCTTAACTTTACGAGAACGTCCAAGTATACGTGCGGACTTGTCTTGTGTTCTAGCAATACAAGATAGAGAATCGACAATTGACGGGCCTATTAGAACCTTTGCCTATCCCTAGAAAGACCTTGGAAGAGTGTCTCCATGGACTTCATTGTTTGTCTCTGAAGATCAGAAGGATACAACACGATCATTGTGGTGGTTGACCGATTCTCAAAGTATTAAGTTTTTATTCTCGCTCTGAAAGACTGTACAGCAGACGACATAGCCCGACTATTCTTTAAGTACGTGGTGAAGTACTGGGGCATTCCAAAGATAATCGTGAGCGATCGGGACTCATAGTTTATTGGGCGAGTTTTGGACCAAGCTGTTCCGGATAATGGAATCGGACTTAAACTTTTCAACAAGTTTTCACCCACAAACAGACAGCCAAACATAACATGTCAATGGCTTACTGGAGCTATATTTGAGGCATTATGTGAGTGCCAATCAAAAAGATTGGGCCAAGTTATAGGACATAGCCCAATTTTTAGAAGAGCGAGTCCACGAATGAGAGCCCATTCGAACTCACAACTGGGTAGCAATCATTGACGCCTACTTCCATCACTCGGGGGTACACTAGAAAGAGCCTCACGACATTCAAGTTTGCAAAAGGATGACATAAACAGATGGATCTAGCTAGGGCATAATTGTACAAGGCGGCAAAAAAGATGAAGAAGTGGGCGGATCAACAAAGGAGTCCTTTGGAATTTCAAGAAGGGGATATGGTGATGCTCAAACTCCTTCCACGCCAAACCAAAGCACTTAGACAGTTACATAAGGGTTTGGTGCACTGCTATAAGTTCTTAAGAGAGTTGGGAAGGTCTCATACAAACTGGACCTCCCGACTAGCTTACAAAGGCATCCGGTGTTCCATGTTAGTTTACTCAAGCATTACCATAAAGACTTGGAAGATACAAGCGGACAGCGGATGGAGCGGACACCAAAAGGATCAACGGGCAAGACTTACGACAAAAAGATAGAGAAAATCCACTCTCGTAGAGTTGTGCCAAGAAGGGACGTAGATCCAAGCCGAGTGGAGTACTACGTCCAATGGAGGAACATGCTGGTTGAAGAAGCAAGCTGGGAGAAGGAAGAGGATCTGAGGCTGTAAAGACTTGTACCTGTGCGAGATTGAAGTTAGCCTCTAAATAGAATATGAGATACTTATTCGGCAGCGTGAGCATTTTGATTATTATTATTATTATTATTTTGAGTCTATTGCCATGTCATTATTATTATAATTATTTTAATATTCTGAGTTTAATATTATTATGATGCTAATATTATTAATAAAACTATTTAAGTATTTTGGGGTATTATTGTTATAATAATTAATATCATTATTGTTATTATTGTTTATATAATTATTGAGGTGATTATTATAATTATAATTATTAATCCTATTATTATTATTATTATTATTATTATTATTTGAAGAATATAAATAGAGGTGAAATGTAGGGCAGAAACCCTATATTCATTGCGTCTGTGTAGAGCTGGTGAGGGAGGAACACAGGGGTTGAAGCGGGTGAGTTCTACCGTTCTTCGAAACTAGATCCAGTTAGGTGATTTTTAGGTTCTTGACCACCCTATTGCATGAATGTAGGTTATGAATTTGGTGTAGGGCAATTCTTTTTCTTTTTTTAATGTACATATAGATATATGTATTTATATTTTATGTATGGTCGTGTTGTTGGTGCTTGTGACATGAAGCATCCGAGGGAAGAAGCGCAGAGTGAGGGATGATGGCAGCCATTGCCCATGTTGGTTAGCCTCGCATGTTCCGTGTGCCCTGCACAGCCGCACGCTCCACCATGGACGAGGAGGAAGAGAGGGGCAGGGGCCAATGCCGCCCCAGCAAAGCCACCGCGCGCTGTGAGAGAGTGAAGAGAGAAGGAGGTGTGGAGGCGTCATGGTTGTCTCGTAGATGGTTCCTGTACGCCCGCGCTGTCGTGATGAAGGAATGAGGAAAGGGGGCGGTTATTGAGATAGTGCTATATAAAGCAACACGTAATCCTAATTATGTAAAGATTATTTATGATTAATTAAAATATATTTTGTTTAAGTATTTATTAGATTGCGTTATTTTGCTTTCTTATGTGGCTAAACATTATAACATCTCATTACTTATCAAAGTCTATTACTGGGTATGTGTGGGACACATACAATAGATCCATTAATTAGACTAAGTATAAAATTGGTTCACAATTGGTGAATGGAGTTTGTGATGTTCTATTCTGATAAGATTGTGGTGCGGACTATTTCCTTAGGAGTGATCTAGTCTAGGATCATTATAAAGAGTTTACAAATAGTAGTGCCAATATGTAATCATACATATTGAACAGGACCATGATAGAATAAGTTCTTCAACTAATATCAGTTGCATTGTATAAAGAACTTTATATTTTATTGCTGGATGACTGATTTATTGATTGATCTTAATCCAGACCGTTTGATTAACTCATGTCTATAATTTATGTCTTTTGACGTATCAATGAGTGAGAGACTTAGTGCTTCAAATACCTCAATATCTTAGAGATATAATATTATAGATAATGGAGGCGTCAAGTCAGGTGCATGGAATTCACTACTTCGTTGTACGAAGAGTAATGATATTCCTATGTTATTTAATTCAGGATTCTTAGGTGAATCAAGCGCTTGTAATTATATTGGATATAATTTATTATAAATCCTAATTCATGATTGGATCATGAATAGGTCGCCCGTTGGAGAATTAATGGTAACACATGGATAAAGATATAATTATAGAGGTTAAACAGAATCTATTGATACCTTTCTCTAATAATGAATATCATAGTAGAGGAGCACATCACATGACAATCAGTTATATCAATAGACAAATCCTATCTTGTGGATTCTTATAATTATATCTACTTAATCTTAGAGTACAGTTTTAGTCCCTAATCGCGGCTCAGACTAATTCTAATAAATAATGATTTAATTGATTAATGAGATTAATTAATTAAATATTATTTATTAGAGCTTCAATTAAGTGGGTCCATTTGGTCCCTCTTGCTAGCACCGTTTATTCTTGTATGGAGTATTGGATCATTGTGAGATAATTCTCTGGCTATGTTTAGGAGCTAATTAATTAACGTGTGTTAATATATATTTAAGAGTTAAATATATATTACATGGTTATTTATTTAACTAAATTAAATAAATAATAATAAATATTTTATCCATTTAATGTGATTAAATGAATAATTATATTATTTATTTGATGAATAAATAAATTAGATATTTATTTAATTAGTTTTGTTGTGTAATAATTACATTATTTAAAGAGTTGAAATAATATTTATTATTATTTAACTAAAGGGGCTTATGCGTAATAGTACAGGGGTAACCCTAAGTCTATAAATAGATGCATAGCATCTTAGATTAAAACGTGTGTGTGTGCAATTGTTGATAGCCAATAGAGAGAGAGAGGCAGGTGGCGGCCAATCCTAGCAGAGGTGGTGTTCATGTTCTTTGATCCAAGGGTGCCACAGCCCTGTACTCCTTGAGAACGTGAATAGCAGAGAAGGCTATTGGGCGATTAAATCTAGGAGGCTGCGAGGACGATCAAAGGCAGATCGTGAGTTCGTTCTTGGAGGGAAAAGAAGAGAGTTCTAGCTTTACCGTTTTTCAGGTTGGTTTCTTCTTTTTGCTCTTTGCAAAATTAAACTAATTGATTCATGTTTAGATCTTGGTATTTGTCTGCTAGAATAAAAATTTTAAAATCCGTTTCCACTCGGTTAATCGTTAACCCTATTCCTAGTATTCCAACAATTAGTATCAGAGCTTTAAACATGTTAATCAATTTGTTTAATTTGGCCCTAGATGTATGAATAGAAGTAGTGACACTCTAAAGCTTAAATGTTTATACATGAAATGTATGTTACAAGTGGTGTATGAATTTATATATTTTGTTCATGTGATGAATGATTTAATATATATATATATTAATTGTGATGGTTTGCCGGCCTTGAAATCTTAGATCTGATTGTATTTATATGGGATGTAATTTGCTAAAGGAACGCCCTACTAGTTTTTTTATTTTGTTTTTTAGCATCTTGAAAGCCAGATTTGTCATAGGATTATTTCTTATAATAATCTATCGCAGTTCATTGCCAGCCATGTTGATTGCAAGAGGCTTCACGTGGACTTGGTGCTGCATGTGCATGCCATCTGCATGAGTCTAACCCGTCGTCAAAGGCATCTCCAACGTCGCCAATTGTTGCCGAAAAAAAGGGAAGGAAGCAGCCAAAGTTCAGAAGTTGCCCAGCCAATTGGTGTTACCGAAAAAAAAGTTTTTCTTCCCATGTTTACACATTAAGTTCATCTGGCGATAGATCAAGCAATTAAAAAAAAGGGCGTGCCCCACTTGTTTTAATTGCCGCATGTGTGAAGTGTGGGGAGACAATTTTTTTTTCCTATGCGTGAAGACTTGGACAGATGAGCCTACTGAAGTCTAGATGAGGTCTGTTCGTGGGAGTCATTTTCCATGGCTCCATCGTATTGCAGTCTTGGTTATGACAGGACAAGAATTGTTTAGGCAGTTATCAAGTTTCCTAATTTTTATCTCTAAAATATTTATCCTATTTGATGAAATAATTATTTTAGAAATAAAAATATTAATATAATTAATTTTGAAAGATCAGATCTTTTTATAATTATTTATATCAGTCTTAAATAAAAAATAATTCTATAGTTGAATAATAGTTATTCATAATTGAATTATTTAAATATTTAAGTTGGAGATAATTTTTAATAGATAATTATTTTCTATTAAAATTATTCAGGCTGCATGCAAGATGAAGACAATGAAGATCAACCAAAAAGTGTCTGGGCTGCTTCTTTTGGTTGCTTTGTCCATGTGTTGGACCTCCTCTTTCTCTGAGGGCTGTTTCTTCTCTGCACAGCTGGATGGTGTTTCTTTTTGTTTCTTTTTAGGCTGTCTTCTCTCTCTGTTGCGGGCTGGGGGCTCTCTGTTGGGCTGCCTGGACGCCAACTGTTGGGCTGCCCATCTTCTCGTGCAGCCCCTATAGTCCTTCTGCTTTGATTGCCCCCTGTGGTTCTTTTTGTTTTTTCTGGCTGGTTTTCTGGGGCTAGTCTGGCATGGGCCCCCTATCTTGGTCTGTGCAGTTTTGGTCTGCTATTTGGTTTTATGGTGGAGTTGTGAGTATTGCTGGCTGCCCCATGCTGCTGTTTGGCGTGTTGGGCCATTTGTGTGGTAGCTGCCCCCTTGTGGTTTGGGCTGTGACTCGTTGCAGGTCTTTCTTGTTGTGGGCTGTCTGTTTTCTCTCTGCTCAGGGGGTTTTATTGTACTGTTATGGGCTGTCAGTTTGTTGTATTTTGGGCTGTCTCTTTGTTTTGTTGTGGGCTAGGCTTCCTTTGATGGGCTGCTCCCGTCCTTTATTTTGTACAGCTCCTCTGGGGATGTTCCATTGGGCTATGTGTGGGCTCTTCTTGTGCTTTTCGGCTTGGTTTTTTGGATTTGGGTCTGGCAATGGATTCCTTCCCTTGGTAAGTGCAGGTATGACCTTATTTTCCTTTTGTTTTTCCTTTTTCTGCCTCTTCTTCTTTCTTTGCAGGTGGCATGTGTTGGTCCTTGGATGGCTTTCTCCTCGGGTCTCTTCGCTCAGTCTTTTGCTTTTATTTTATGTGATTTGTTTTTTCATTTATTCTTCCTTTGGTTTTTTTTGCTTGGTTTGTCTTTTTATCTCGTGTTGTAATGTCTTTTTTGATATTATGGCTTTGGTTCTCTCAGGAAGCTCTTTTCTAGGGGTTTTTTTTACTGAGGTCCCAGAGTTCCTTAGCTGGTTTGTTTGGCCCTAAGGGGATGTCCCTAGTTCAGTCGTACTTCTTGTATTCCTCTTTTTTCATGTTTAATAAATTTTGATTTCCCCCTTTAAAAAAAGATCAACAAAAAAGATGAAAATAAAGAGCCTGCAAGAATGTCTTGTTTTTGCTTTATTTTTCTTCATAGGATGGATCCCTTGGTATTACGGCTATAGTTTATTTAATGTTTGTTATATGAATTGCGCATCACATGATCACATGCCATATATGATTAGAAGTGTTGTCTACATATTATGTTTTATGAATTATTTTTATTTAAGAGTTAAATAAAAATATTAAAACCCAAATTTTAAAATATTGAGTGTGAGAGGGTTTTATTGGGAATAAGACTTGTGGTCTCCATTATTAAATAACTGAGGTATATGTCTTAATGTATCTCCAAAGAGATTTTATGGACTAGGCTAAAGTTATTTTCCTAAAAGGATAGTTTACTTATTATTTAAACCGGTTGATTGACACCTTGCCAAAGCTAGGCAATTTAAAAGGTTTTGGTAATAAGACATGAAATAATAGTTAAACACTCAACACGATCTCTTGCATTAATCTTCCAAAGAGGCGCTATTGCAAGGGATGTGGGCCAAACATAAACGAAAATAAATTGGTTGAATATGCGATATTTAGGAAAGCCAAATCAATTGGGAGGGTCCCGACAAAGTAAGGAAAAAGTTTATTCTCCCAAAGGAGGTTTATTGATTTTGGATATTTTGTTATTTGTAGTAAGAGTATTGATTTAGGGTTTTATTAATACTTGTGCATTCATGCATTCATTAATGTATATGCATTTTACTAAATTTAGTTATGATGTATGCCGTTCTAAAACTTTTTATATTTTATATTTTCAGAAAAATATCTTTTAACCCACTAGCCGTTTTATTGAGCCAAAACAAATTGACCAATGAAAATTTCAATGATTGGAAGCATAATCTGAATATTGTGTTAACGGCTGAAAAACACAAGTCTGTGCTATCAGAGCCATATCCACCTGAACCTCTAGTTAATGCTTCGAAAACTAGAAAGGATGCCTATGATAGGTGGATTGCGTCCAATAATATGACGCGTTGTTACATGTTGGCATCCATGTCCAATGTGTTACAACAACAACATCAAGGGATGCGAACCGCCAAAGATATCATGGATTCTTTACAGGCCATGTTTGGGGAGATCTCAATTCCTGCGCGGTTTGAGGCCGTGAGAGCTATTATGAATAGTCGCATGAAAGTGGGAACTCCTATCAGGAATCATCTCTTAGAGATCATAGCTCATTTTAATGAGGCCGAGATCCATGGAGCTAGTATAAATCAACAAACTCAGGTTGGTATGATACTAGAGACTCTCCCTGATAGCTTCATTTCTTTTAAGACAAATTATGTCTTGAATAAAATGGATCTAAATCTCACCGCTCTTATGACTAAATTGCAAACCTATGAGGGAATGATTAAGTCTAAGAAAGGTGAGGTGAACATGGTTGTTGCTGGTTCTTCTCTTAAGAAGAAGAAGAAGCTAAGTAACACGAAGAAGACATCTTTAAAAGCCAAAAAGAAGGTGAACACGAAAGAGAAGACTCCTAAAGCTGGAAAGTGTTTTCTTTGCGGCAAAAAAGGGCACTAGAAGAGGAACTGTAAAGAGTACCTCCAAACAATGAAGCCAAAGGAAGGTATTGTACTTGTCCTTGAAACTGGTTTAGTGGAAAAATAAAATAATCTTTGGATTATAAATTCTGGTGCCACTAACAATGTTGTATTTCTTTGCAGGGACTTTAGGTCCAAAGGCAGCTTAGGGAAGAGGAATTCGCTTTTAGAGTTGGCACTGAGGATTCAGTTTCAGCAATGCCAGTGGGAGCGCTAAAGTTATATTTTAGAAATAAATTTATTTTGTTAAAAGATTGTTTTTATGTACCTGAGTTGAACAAAAATTTGATTTTAGTTTCTTCTTTGGTTGAACATGGTTATTCTGTTAGTTTTGTTGAAAATGTTTCAGTTTATAAGAATAATATTTTGATATGTTCTGGCATAAAGGAAAATAATCTTTACAAAATTAATCCTAACATTCATACATTGTTGAATACTGAAATAATTGATGATGAACCAATTCCAAAACAAGTTAAATTAGATACAAATGAAATATATCTATGGCACATGAGACTTGGACATATTAACCAAACTACGATTCAAAGGTTAGTAAAGGACGGACTTTTGAATGGTTTAAAGGTTACTCCTTTACCCACATGCGAATCATGTTTGGAGGGTAAAATGACCAAGAGATCTTTTCCTTCGAAAGGACATCGTGTTAATGATCTCCCAGAGTTAGTACATATAGATGTTTGTGGACCATTTAATGTACAAACAAGAGGAGGTTATGAGTATTTCGTCACTTTCATTGACAATTTCTCTAGATATGGATATGTTTACCTAATACACCGTAAGTCAGAGACTTTTGAAAAGTTCAAAGAATTTCGGACTGAGACGGAAAAACAATTAGGTAAATATATCAAGATGCTTCAATCAGATCGAGGTGGAGAGTACCTGGATAATGAGTTTAGGTCATATCTAACTGATAATGGGATATTGTCTCAACTCTTTACACCTGGAACACCACAACAAAATGGTGTTGTAGAGAGAAGGAATAGGACAATGCTTGATATGATGAGATCAATGCTAAGTAGTTCATCATTGCCCTAATCGTTTTGGGGGTGTGCACTACAAACGTCTATTTATTTGATAAACGGGGTTCCTTCTAAATCCGTACCTAAGGCACCATTCAAATTATAGACAGGCCATAAAACAAGTTTAAGGCATATCCGAATTTGGGGGTGTAAGGCCCATGTCAAAAGGGCTAACGTGGATAAATTGGATGCAAGCACTGAGTTGTGCATTTTTGTAGGATATCCAAAAGAAGCGAAAGATGGTTTATTTTATAGTCAAAAAGATAATAAAGTGTTTGTATCAACAAATGCTAAATATCTTGAAGATAACCATATTAAAAATCACAAATTAGATCATCGAATAGAGTTGGATGACATACCAGCTGATGAGATCAGTGGCCCAACTCAGGATCAACATGATGAGATCTTTATTGGTTAATCAGTCATAAAAAATGAGACCACACCATTGGAACAACATCCAGTTACTTTGCGTCATAGTGGGAGGGTTGTTAAACAACTAGACCGTTACATGGGAGTTGGAGATGCTTTGGTAGCTATCTTTGATGATCATAAAGATGATCCCTTGACCCTAAGTGATGCACTGAATGATGTAGATTGCAAAGCATGGCAACAAGCAATGGATGCTGAAATGAATTCAATGTATTCAAACCAAGTTTGGGAACTTGTGGATTTTCCTGAAGGGGTGAAACCAATTGGATGCAAATTGATTTATAAAAGAAAAAGAGACACGGATGGAAAAGTAGAGACTTTTAAAGCTAGGCTGGTAGCCAAGGGCTACACCCAAAAAGAAGATATTGATTATGAGGAAACCTTCTCTTCAATGGCTATGCTTAAATCCATTCGTATCCTCCTGTCTATAGTTGTACGTCTCGATTATGGACGTGAAAATGGCATTCTTGAATGGTCGTTTGGAGGAGAGTATCTATATGATGCAACTTGAAGGATTCATAGTTAAAGGGTAAAAACATAAAGTATGTAAATTGTAGAGATCCATTTTTTTATTGGACTCAAGCAAGCCTCTAGGTCTTGGAATATTAGATTTGACGAGGTGGTCGAATCATTTGATTTCAAGCAGAGCATAGACGAGTTATGCGTCTATAGCAAGATAAAGGATGGAAATGTGGTCTTCCTTATTCTTTATGTTGATGATATTCTTATCATTGAGAATGATATAGTATTATTGGAATCAGTCAAACAATGGTTGACTAAACAATTCCAGATAAAAGACTTGGGAGAAGCAAACTATGTTCTTGGAATCCATTTTTACTATGATAGGAAGAATAAGATGCTTGCACTATCCCAAGCCTTGTACATAGATAAAATACTTGAGAAGTATTATATGCAAAATTCCAAAAAGGGTCAACAACCCATGAGAAATGAAATTACGTTGTCTAAGGAAATGTCTCCTAAGACACAAGTAGAGATTGATAGCATACAAAAGATACCCTATGCTTTAGTAGTTGGTAGTCTAATTTATGCTATGTTATGTACGAGACCGGATATTTGTTATGCGGTGGAAATTGTTAGTAAATATTAATAGAACCCGAAATCGGAGGACAACCCAACTGATCCTTTTACAAAGATTCTTCTTTCTAGAGTTTTTGATGGACACCTTGAGAGGTTGGGAATTTGGGATATGACACGGTTGCTTTAATGCAAGTAGGAGATTGTTGGGATAGTGCTATATAAAGCAACGTGTAATCCTAATTATGTAAAGATTATTTATGATTAATTAAAATATATTTTATCTAAGTATTTATTAGATTGCATTATTCTGCTTTCTTATGTGGCTGAGCATCATAACATCCAATTACTTATCAAAGCCTATTATTGGGTATGTGTGGGACACATACAATAGATCCATTAATTAGACTAAGTATAAAATTGGTTCACAATTGGTGAATGGAGTTTGTGATGTTCTATTCTGATAAGATTGTGGTGCGGACTATTTCCTTAGGAGTGATCTAGTCTAGGATCATTGTAAAGAGTTTACAAATAGTAGTGCCAGTATGTAATCATACATATTGAACATGACCATGATAGAATAAGTTCTTCAACTAATATCTGTTGCATTGTATAAAGAACTTTATATTTTATTGCTGGATGATTGATTTATGGATTGATCTTAATCTAGACCGTTTGATTAACTCATGCTATAATTTATGTCTTTTGACTTATCAATGAGTGAGAAGCTTAGTGCTTCAAATACCTCGATATCTTATAGATATAATATTATAGATAGTGGAGCGTCAATGTCACGCTCCGGATTTCCAACCCGAGGAAACCGGTACGTGACTCCCCTTGTACCCACACGGAGGGCAAACAGTGCAGGGACGGCCTGCTACACAACAACCTCAGCAGGAGGTCCAAGCTCAGAGGGGACAGAATGATTGAGCTACGACGAGTCAGGCTAGTGACATTGTTCAGAAGGGGAGGACTTATGCTATCATTGACAGAGAAGTAGAAGTTCCACCAGTCGAAGAGGCGAGTCAGGGATCAGTGGTGAGAGGTACGATTCTGGTTTCATGCACTATTTGTACAGTATTGATTGATACTGGTGCTACTCACTCGTTCATCGCACACTCCACTATAAAGTGGTTAGAGTTAGATTGTACGACTTTTGATCAGCCCTTTGTGATTGATACACCCGTAGGGGGCCTGGTGGTGATTGATAGGGTATGTTCGGGATGTGAGGTTACTCTAGGAGGTGTCGACCTCTGGTGTAACTTGTTTGTGATGCACTTTGATGCCTTTGATGTGATATTAGGTATGGATTGGTTGACCCATGTGGAGGCCATGATTGAGTGTTATAGGCGTAGAGTGACCTTCTTCACACCGGAGGGCACTTGGGGTACTTTCTTGGGTGAGTGGTCTAATGATGCATGCAGGTTGGGGCCTTTAAGGCAAGGATGGGGTGACGTGACCCATTAGTTAGCCAGTCTGACTCTAGTTAACCCACGGAGGGAGGGTAAGGCTATGTTACCTATGATAGTGGATCAATTTTCTGACGTGTTTCCCGAGGACTTGGTTGATTTACCACCAGACAGAGAGGTGGACTTTTCGATAGAGTTGCTACTCACGACGACACCTATCAGATTGGTAGCTTACAGGATGGCACCAGTTGAACTCAGAGAGCTTAAGAGGCAGATAAACGATCTTTTGGTGCGTGGTTTTATTAGACATAGTAGTTCACCTTGGAGTGGCCCGGTGTTATTCAACAAAAAGGCATATGGTTTGCTTCGGTTATGTATTGACTACAGGTGGTTGAATCAAGTGACAGCGAAGAACAGATACCCTCTACCAAGGATTGATGATTTATTTGACTAGTTTAGGGGTGCCCGTTGGTTTTCTAAGATTGATTTGCGGTTTGGATACCATTAGTTACGAGTGCGGGAGTCAAACATTTCGAAGATAGCCTTCAGTTGCAGATATGGCCATTATGAGTGGCTAGTGATGCCCTTCGGGCTCACAAATGCCCTAACGGTGTTCATGGGATTGATGAATCAGATCTTTACACTCTATCTCGATCAGTTCATGGTAGTCTTTATAGATGATATCCTGATTTATTTTCGGACAGAGAGCGAGCATGAGGAGCATTTATGGGTGGTGTTGTAGACATTAAGGGACCATAGATTATACGCAAAGTTTATGAAGTATGATTTTTGGCTGCAGCAGGTGAAATTCTTAGGGCATGTGGTATCAACGGAGGGTATTATAGTGGATCCAGGCAAGATTGAAGCAGTGATGTCATGGAAGCGCCCAACGAATATTTTTGAGATTCAAAGTTTTTTAGGGTTGGCAGGTTACTACAGGAGGTTTATCAAGGACTTCTCCCGATTAGCTGCACCGATGACTAGCTTGACTCGAAAGGGAGTACAATTTGACTTATCAGAGGCTTGTGAGGAGGCATTTAGTCAGTTGAAGGCCAGGATTGACTTCAAGACCTATCCTGGTCCTACCACAGGAGGGTGTACCCTATGAAGTTTATTGTGATGCCTCAAAGGTTGGCTTGGGTCGTGTGCTCATGCAGGAGGGGAGGGTAATTGCTTATGGTTCCCGTTAGTTGCAGACCTATGAGAAGAATTACCCCACGCATGATTTAGAGTCGGTCTGCGATGATTTTTGCATTAAAGAGTTGACAAGACTATCTCCTTGGGGAGAAGTTTGTGGTATATACCGACCACAAGAGTTTGCGAGACATCTTTTCTCGGCGAGATCTGAATCTCCGACGAGGCGTTGGGTGGAGTATATGCAAGCGATACTAGTTTGACCTTTAGTATACGCCTGGAAAGGAGAATGTGGTAACCGATGCCCTGAGTTGGAAGAGCCAGGCCATGGTGGCTCTTTGTGCCATCAAGAAATGGGAGATGTGATAACGTGCATTTTATGCCGTTATTCTAGTGTTTATTTAGGATGTTTAAGAGCATGATTAGAGCCTTATTGCTTCATATATCATATATATTTGCTCTAACCCCTAGGAAGATGCTATTGGCAAATACATGCGTTTTTAAGTTGTTTTGGCAGATTTTGGACCTCACTTTTGACATAGTAGATGGCTTCAAACAATTGGCGTGCAAGAACAAAAGTTTCTTAGAATGATGTCATCTACCTACCACAGAAATTTCAGAGCATTTGGAGCTGAATGTGAATTCACCCAATTCACGTGCAAGCCTATTTTTGCCTCTCAGGCCTCTACAGGATGCAAGGAAGCTTGGGGAGAAGTTTGAGCTGATTTGGAGGTGCACGTGAATTCACCATATCACGTGCAAATTGGCATGCAGAGATGTTTTTGGACCGATCCTATCATTTTTCCATGCTGATCATTTGTTCCTGAAGGCCCAAGTCCAAATTGTGGATGGAAGATAGAGTTTTTAATGTTTCGAGTGTTACTTATCAAAACTACGCCGTTTTGATAAGTGGGCTAGGTTACACACCTCAAGGCCCATCCAAACTCTATAAATAAGAGCTCCACGCCCCTTGCTAGCAAATGCCTAACCCCCCTACACGTTTTTAGAGAGAGAGAGAGAGGCTTCACGACTTGGAGGTGCTCCTTGACCTAGGAGAGCAGCCGTCGCAGCCGCCGCAGCGGCCGTCGCAGATTTTGGAGCCTGGATTTGAAGCTTTGCTGTGCGCGTGATCAAGAAGAAGATGTTGAGCTTTTCTGCTTTGTGTTTGCTTGTAATCATGCGTGAGTAGTCTTTTAATCTAGGGGAGCAATGTAGCCCCCTTGTTGTTTTGCTGTGTTTATGAATATTGGGTTTGGATGATTGAAGTTTTGCATGTTTTATGAATCTGTTCTTAATTCTATCTTTGGATGTACACCTTGGTATTCTTAGCTCTAGTCAAGGGCGATTGAGATTCATAACTTATTTGTAATTGGTGTGATCATTATCCTTTTGCAAGTATGATTTATTGGCTTTGCATGTTTGTGTGTTTTGATGACCATTCTGGCATACAACTCTTAAAAGGACCTCAATGACCATTTGTTGTCCTTGGCTTATGTTTAGCATGTTTTCAATCGACAACCCTAATATCATGAACCAGGAGAGATAACATAGGGAGGTGAAATTGTGACCCTAGATGCTTTTAATCCTTGAATCTTAACCCTAAAATCAGTTTACTTTCTTTGTTTATTCGGAAAACCAAATAAAAATTAGATCTTTAGTTTAAAAAAGAAAACTTTTTGCTAAGACATTTTATAGAACAAGAGTAATTGGGTGATTTGATTTGAGAACTAGAGAACTAGGTTAATCCTTGTGGGTTCGACCCCTTTCTTGCTGTTTATTCTTTTAGTGCAAACTTAGGGAATTTATTATTTTGAAGAGAGATTTAACGACATTAGCTAGCTCTTTTAGAGAGGCTAAAAATTTTGTTTGTCAAGATGATGGGGCACCCGGTCGCTATGAGTCTACAGCCAGTGCAAGGAGCAGTGTAGGGTATGCTGAGTGCGATTATAGCAATACTTGAGCTGCGACATTAGGTTATTGAGGGGCAGTTGGGGGATATTGAGTGTAAGGTCCTCCGGGATCAGATTTAGACTGCCGTACTTTCTACAGATTGGACAGAGGATTCTGACCATGTGTTGCGCTATTGAGGTCGGTAGATAGTTCCATTTTCTCTCTGAGAGGCTGTCTTAAGGGAAGTCCATCACTCTCGTTTGGCTATTCATCTTGGGGGAACGAAGATGTATCATGCTGTATGGCAACAATTATGGTAGTCGGGCCTTAAGAAGTCTATTGTGGAGTTTGTTCAACGGTGCTTGACATGCCAGCAAGTCAAGGCCGAGTATTTGCGGTCTGCTGGTGAGTTGCAGTCATTACCCGTGCCGGAGTGGAAGTGGTACCATGTAATGATAGACTTTGTCACAGGGCTCTGTCGTTCCAGAGGTCATGATACTATTTGGGTTGTTATGGACCATTTGACTAAATCTTCCTACTTTATTCCAATTCGTGAGTTCGACCGTCTGGACCTTGGGACAACGATATGTCAATGTGGTGGTATGATTACATGGTGTGCCGCTATCGATCGTCTCTGATAGGGATGCTCGGTTTACTTCGTAGTTCTGGCGGCAGTTACAGTGTGCGTTGGGCATCCAAGTAAACTTGAGTACAACTTACCACCCTCAGATAGATGGCCAGTCCAAGGGCATTATTCAGATTCTCTAGGATATGCCTCATGCTTGTGTGTTAGATTTTGGTGGTTGTTGTGAGGCTCACCTTCCCTTGGTGGAGTTTTCCTACAATAACAGCTATCAGGCTACTATAGGGATGACGCCATATGAGGCATTGTATAGGCAACCTTGTCGCTCCCCTTTGTGTTGGGCTCAGGCGGGGGAGGCAGTTGTTTTAGGTCCTGATATGATTCAAGAGACTACCGAGTTGGTTCGGCTGATCCGACAAGGTGGATGTTGACATTATCAATTCGGTAATATATATATATACATATATAAATATAATTTGTGGTATGTTATTACTAGCTTGGTGATTAAGATGTTTTGTTAAGCTGTTGTATTGAATGCTAACTATTGGAATGGGAAAAAATATTTCATTTGTTGATTATTTGTGTGAAATTGAGGCGAGCTAGTTAGGTTAACACGGGTCCCATATAGGGCTGGCAAGAGGCCACAAGTCCCCTATGTGGCTGGTTAACTCAAGTCCTATATGTGGCAGGTTGTCGGTAGGGACAACACAGGTCCCACATATGACTGAGTAGCTGTAACTGAAATTCCTGGAGTTAGTAACGGGAATCTCTGTGGATGGTTGGATTGCTGTTGCGTACCTGTAAGGATATGTGATGTAATGTTTTATTTGTGATTCAATATAAGCTAACTGTGATAGAATAAGACACTAAACTGGCACAAGCATTCACTGATCATTTTGACTTAGGATTTTGTGTGATAGGATGGTGGAGATGGAGATCACCTACTTGGCATTCGTGCTCACCCTACTTTATTTCTATTTCTTACAGGTTGTATGTAGTAGCTGGTGGAGCCATAGTCGAGCAAGTTAGGACATCTTTGGTGTTATCTTTATTCTATAGACTTTGTTTGTTTATTTTTTTTATTATCTTATTTCCTGGACTTGGGTCCGTGGTAGTTGTATGAACCTTATTGGTAGAACTTATATGTGAGTTATTTTGTGTGTTGGATATTTATGGGAATTGAATGCAATGTCATATCATTTTAATAAATCTTGAATTGAATTTATTTGGAAGTACAATTCTACCCTTGTTGTAGTATTGTACAAGATTGGGTTAGTCACCAACCCCCTCGACCCTTGTAGTGTGGGTGTGGGGAAGTCACATTCCTGGTTCTATTGTGTTCAGAATTTGGGGGTGTGATAGGGGCAATTCTTCAAGGAGATTGAAGAGTACCGGGAAGGAATCGAATGCTACGTCCAACAGTTCGACGGGTTCGAGGAAGCTGGAGACGCAATAAGGACGCTGCGACATCGGGTGGGGGAGAATGTCACGGACCGAGGCTTATCCTAGCACACTTAGGCTATTTTGGGGTATTTATGCTTTGTAAAGTGCTATAACTTAGTTTATATAGTGAATTGTAGAGATTTAGAGCTCTGTTCAAAATTATGTCTCCTGATGGCAGAGCCATACAAGTCTTAACATCTATATGTATGAGAGTGATGTCTTGAATCTTGTAAAGCTTTCAAACAATCAATACAATTGATTTTGTTGCCTTCGTTCAATCTTTCTTCCGATAAGCGCTTCCCTACACAATTGCTTTATAAATGATCATTAGGTTTTGATTAAATGCGAAGAGTTAGGCTGATCTAGCATTCCTTCGTAAGAGTGGGAACTAGGTGCCACATAGGTTAAGTTACGATACAAAACCGACCCCGTGACACTCGAAACCTCAACTCACGCTTCTCTCCCAATGTCCACTCCTCCATGAGCTCTTTGGCCTCCACCCTAGTGTAAAGCTTACCACACTTCTTATCCCTCTGCTGTCCCTCCCGGACACGAGTATACATCTTGGGCACAACCACAATAGGGCTCAAAATAGCCCTATCATCACAAATGGATAATTGCAATGAAGCCATCTCGCTCTATCATCCTCCACTCTCTCAAGGCACCGTCGGTTTGACCATTTCTACTCAAGGCATCAACCACTAGATTCCCCTTCCCAGGAGTATAAGTCAAGATAAAATCAAACTGCTGAAGGTACTTCATCCATCTCCTCTGCCGCAGATTCAGATCCCTCTAAGTAAACACACACTAAAGACTTGTAAATACACCACAAACCTCTCTACCAATAGGTAGTGCTGCCAACTCCTAAAGGCAAAGATAACGGCTACCAACTCCAAGTCATGGGTCAGGTAGTTCTGATCATGAGGCTTCAACTGCCTCAAACCATAGGCTATAACCTGCCTCTCCTGCATGAAGACACAACCCAAACCCACTTTGGAGGCATCACAATACCTCATATGGAACTCCATTCCCGGCAAACTCGGAACCGATGCCGTGATCAAATAAGCCTTCAATTTCTCGAAGGCTTGTTGACACGCCTCGCTCCACTCAAACTTCGCTCCCTTCCTCGTCAATGTTGTCATAGGAGCTGCTATACGAGAGAATCCCTTCAAAAAATGCTAATAATATCCTGCCAACCCCAAAAAGCTTCGGATCTCAAAAACATTGGTTGACCTCCTCCAGGATGATACTAGCTCCATATTGCATGGATCCACTCAAATCCCCTCTACGGACACCACATGGCCAAGAAAGTGAACTTCATGCATCTAAAAGCTACACTTTGAGAACTTGACAAACAAACGATGCTCCCTCAAAACCTATAATACCACAACCAATTGCTTCTCATGCTCGTCTTGGGAACGTGAATAAACAAGAATGTCATCCACGAACGCCACCACAAATGAATCAAGGTAAGGGGCAAATACCTGATTCATCAAAGGCATGAACACCGTGGTGCGTTAGTGAGCCCAAATGACATCTCCAACCACTCATAGTGCCCATATCTACACCTAAAGGCTGTCCTTGGCATATCCTCTTTTCTCACTCTCAACTAATGATATCCAAACCTCAAATACACTTTGGAGAACCACCGTGCCCCACTCAGCTGATCAAATAAGTCATCTATATGGGGTAAATGATACTTGTTCTTTACAGTTACCTGATTCAGCTTCCTATAATCAATGCACAAATGCAAGGAATCATCTGCCTTCCTTGCAAACAACAATGGAGCACCCCACGGCGAGGTACTTGGCCTAATGAAACCCCCCTTCCCAAGCTTAGCTAACTACTTCTGAAGCTTTCTCAACTTTGTCGGTCCTATACGATAAGTCACCTGTGAGATGGGTCCCACTCCCGATAGCAAATCTATGGTGAACTCTACACAACGCACCGGAGGTAACTCCACTAGATCCTCAAGAAAGACATCATGTAATTGATCCACTACATTTAGCCACACACTCTTGCACAAACTCTGCTCCTCGCCAAACTCCAATGCCGCTAAACGGTGGGTGATAACACCCCACAACTCTTGCGCTAGACCCACTCTACCCACCTCATCATTCCATTCCCTACACAAGGAACCCACCTCTCCTAAGGGCGTAGTAAACACTACCCTCCTATACCAAGCAATCATCACCTGAAACGCTGTTAGCCAGTCTATCCCTAGAATAACATCAAAAGTATCCATAGACATCACATATAGGTTGAAAGCAAGCACTACACTACCAATGGTCAGCTCACATCCACAACACTTCCTCTTTAACCATGTGATGACACCATGGGTGACCCCACAAGGAGAGGTCTATCAGTTACACACACTTTATTCCAAGGTTCTCTACTAAAGAGTTAGCAATCAAAGAACATGATGTACCAGTATCAAAAAGAACAGATATAATAGTGCTTGAGATAAAAATCGTACCCTGAACAACTGATGGTTCTACTCCCCCCTCCTCTAGTGGCAGTGCAGGTAACTCCTCTGGAACTACTTAAATCTAATTATTTAAGGAATAATTTTAAAATAAATAAAATATTTAAAATCAAACTACTTAAATCTAATTATTAAAGTAACTATTAATTAAACTAATGAAAACAAATTAAAATAAAGAAAGAAAGAAAAACTTGACGGCTTATAAACTACAAAATTTCCTCATCTAATAACGTATGTGCATGCCACAAATTATCATTTCCAAAGGCAGCTTTAAAAAATGTCACAAAGGAAAAACCAATAGATAATATAAAATAATTATTTACAAGCTGTTTTCTCTTTTTTAAAATCAGTTTGGCTAATTATTGAAAAATTTTATTTTGTAACAAAATAATACTACATATAAAAGTATATTATGCATGTACGGGGCATTTTTTCTGTCATTATTTTTTATAACTTTTTAAAAATCAATCCAATGCATATCAATTTGATTGCACAAGCACATAATTTTTTTTCTTTATAAATTGCATTCACGTTAATTTTATTTTATAGATTCAAATTAACTTAAATATATTAATCTTATTGAAAAGGACTATTTCCAAATACATTGTCATTGAATTAAGTCAATTAACCATATTACTATCTTTACATACACAATTTATAAATTACATAATAATTACAATAATTTTATCAAATTCTTTAAATTTTGAAAATCATTTACATTTATCAAAATATTATTTTAATACTTTATTTTTTCTTTTTTTCTTTTTTCCTTTCACTTTTTTCTTTATTATTTTAATAAACCCAACGACTAATCCAACATTAAATTTTAAATAAAAAACTTTAAAATTATTCATTAAATCTTAAAGATAGCTATAACAAATCCATTATATGCTTTCTTTTTTAAATAATTTTCCACTACATGTTCCGAACCGTTTGACTAATGATTTAAACTACCTAATAGTGATAAATTAAGAAAAATCATTCAAAACTTTGGAATTTTGAACCAAATTCACTAGTATCTAATATTTTTATATTACAATAAGCGCCTCCAACATGCAAGCGAAAAATGGTTTTATTTAATACTACAAACACTGCCAGGGGCTACGACTCCATACCGGACACATCAATCGAAATTTGATGTAGTCCTAGAATTACAATACAGAGAGATGGAACTCTCATTGAAACAGTATGTAAAGCAACACGGCCTACATCAATCACACCATACAAATTTATACAGCCTACAAGGAAGCCAGTAGTCTCTGCAGACAATACTATAAGAGAAGAAAAAAAGGCCGACTTCCGTGTAGAAAATACTTCGTCATCTCTTAAGGCTGCTTCCAGGTATCCCTCTCACCTATGCTTCGAAGGAGACGCATCCTGTCGATGGGCAACAATATCCATTACATAAAATATAGGAACTCTAAATGCGCGTGGACAAGAGGCGTACAAGAATAGTGTATATTCTGTGCCTAATATGTACTTAGCCATTGAAGCGTGTCAGGTATTTAGACGAGATGAAGTAGATTAGTCCGAGGGAGACTGAAGATGCTCAGATGGCAGACAAGGGTTTGGACGGGGCTGAGTAGTTTCCAGAGGTGATGCCTGGGAGTCTCCTCCCATTTCCCTAGAGACGAATATATATAAAACAAAAGTCAAGTAACGAAAGTATCAAGAGATAATCGGTATTAAATTTGGCCCCATATGAACATGTGGATGCAAAGAAAAAAACACAAAATAGGCATCCTCCCAGCACAAAATATAACTATTATTGCAAAAAGGAAAAAAGTTACCCCATGAGCCCCTCCAATTCTTCTGCAGCATTGTTTATTGCATGAAGAAACATTTTCTTTACCTGTTACACAATTGCTTGGGTGTGATCATTGTTTTAAAAACATATCAATAATTTAAGAATTTAAAATAGGAGCCACAAAAAATTCAATCTAAAATTTTGATACTAAATAATGAATGCCTTTTTTTTTTTACCAATCCTCCCTCGAGCCCCCCACTTAAGCAATGATGTTATCTTAAATAAGGTTTAAAGATTGCATTATATTTCAACAATGTCTTTCTAGATGTCACCTATTCTAGAATTTCTTTGTCCCAACCTCTTAAACATTGTGATTCTTTTATGTCCCTCACCAAAATGAATACTCTAGGGATTAATGAATGTCAATTGGGTATATCATACTAAGCCACAACTTTTTTAGGAGTGATGTAAAAAAATTAGACAGTTTTCATTTTTACCTTCCGCCTATCTTTTGCTTGTCAATGATCATCATTTGTATCCCTTTCCCCATTGATCATCTCTCCCCAGACCTAAAGAGTTTTTTTTACTTACTAGGTAAAGCCCATTGAATGCAAAAAATATTATTACAATCCGTCACCTCTTACCAATTGCAAATTATTTCTAGCCTTAGAGGTTTGTAATTTAACCTATGCTCCAACCTAGAAAATAAGACCTACTTCATTGGACATTAACTTTTCCAAGAATTACATACATCTTTGGCCATATAAGAAAATAATATAATAAAGAAAAATGAAATATAAGGTAATTAGGAAACAAAATGATCTACCTCCAATTTGTCCTCCTTAGCCCTGTGAGTCGAGGGAAGAGTGCGAAACTCCTCGGTTAAACGGATGCATTCCCCGGATGTTTTCAGGGGACACAAAGTCAAGAGCAACCTTAATGCATGACTGTAGATCATAAAAACCAATTTTACAACAGAAGAAAAGTGATTAACATAACAAGTTTGCTCATCAAGTGAGAAGGTTGAAACACCTTAACCCATATACTAAAGTACCAGGAACAAGCAGTTCTTAATGAATCATTTTTTTATTACTATTTCTCTGATACAATTTTAAAAATGGAAAAGAAATAAATAAGTAAAAAAATAAGAGAGAAAAAATAAATCTTTCTTATTGATAATAATATTAGATGAATGATTACATACACATATATACAATTCGCCCATAATTATAATTTAAATATACTTTTAAGAATAGTAACATCAATAATTACATAACCAATCACATATCAATCAAATATTCTAGTATAAATCAAATATACTAAGTACAGACAACTCATTCGAACTCTCTCCTTCAAGTTGGTCCATAGATATCACGTATGCCCAACTTAAACAAAGATGTGTGGAATGAAATATCAGAAACCACATGAGTCAACCCATCAGCTAATTATCTGCTCTCTTAATATTGGAGACCTCATTTACACCTGAATTTAGATTATCTTTGATGTAATTTCTGTTAAGTTTAATATGCTTGATACAATCATGTTATACTAAATTATTAGTTATTTCGATGGTAACTGTGTTATCACAGAAGAGCATCACTGGCTTGTAAGGACTATAATCAACGTATTACAAAAGAATATGTAGCCATGTAAGTTCTTGAGTAGCATGATGAAGAACATGATATTCAGCTTCTACACTAAACAGAGAAACCGCATTCTGTTTTTTGCTACACCAAGTTACCAAATTACCACCCACAAATGATACATATTATGAAGTAGACGTTTTGTCCAATTTAGATATAACAAAGTCAAAGTCGATATATCCCACAATGTCTAGGTGTCCATGTTTGGAGAACAGACTACCTTTGCTTGGAAAAAACTTCAAATAAGTTAGAATACGGTTCACTACACCCATTTGTCAATTATTCAGATTATGCATGAATTGACTCACAGCACTAACTACATATAAAATATCAAGTCTAGTGTGAGTCAGATAGATTAATCTCTCTTTATTCGTTGAAACCTAATCAGGGTAGATAGTTAAGCTATGGTTCACCTCAATAGCAGTATCAGCAGATGCGCAAGCTGAGTTACCAATTTTAACAAAGAGATCTAGAACATACTTCCGTTAAGATAGAAAAATTCTCTATTTGGATCGAAATATTTCAATGCCAAGAAAGTATTTTAAAGCCCCTAAGTCTTTCATCTCAAACTCCTTCATTAAATAACAATGAAGCTTTTATATCTCAGATATATTATTACATGTAATAATCATACTATCAACATAAACAAGTAGTAATGTAATATCATCACCTTCTCTTTCATAGAACAAAGTGTGATCAGTCAAAGACTACTTAAAACCATATCCCCACATTGAATGACACAATTGACCAAACCAAGCCCTTAGTGACTGTTTCAAACCATATACCGCCTTCTTCAGCTTGCATACAATTGCTTCTTTTGGTGTAAAATCAGAAGAAGAATCCATATACACCTCTTCCATCAAATCACCATGAAGAAAGATATTCTTCACATCGATCGACGTAATGATCGGTCTAAGTTAGTCTAAGAGATAAAATAACTCTGACAGTACTCCATCTTAGCCACAGGAGCAAAGGTTTCTTGGTAATCAACCTCATACGTCTAAGTGTAACCCTTGGCAATTAATTTGGCCTTGTATCTTTCAAATGTCTCATCTGACTTATATTTCACTGTAATTACTCATTTACATCTCACCGTCTTCTTATCTCATAACTTAATCAATTCCCAAGTGAAATTCTTCGAAAGATCTTTTATTTTCTCTACCATAGCAGACTTTCATTTGAAATCTTAAGAGCTTCCTAAAAATAACTAGAACAGACACAAAAGACAACTGAAGGGCAAAAGCATGATGAAATTTAGACAAGCAATGATAGGAGATGAAGTCAAAAACAAAATAAAGAACATTAGAAGATGATTTTAAAAAATCCCAATCTGGTTTTTTACGATCATAAAGAAAATACCTTTAGCTTGCAAGATTGTCTAAACTTGTAGGGTCAGAAGATAAAACATCATTTGAATTTGAAACTATAGGTAAAGAGTCAAGTACCTCAGTGGAAATTTGTGTTGTATGATTAATCCCAGAAAAATCTTCAGATGGTATGGTAATGTCATTAAGAGGAGGATCAAACTTGAGAGTAACATCTTGTCTAGTATAATATTTGTCAAACATCTAAGTTGGCTTCTTACTTGATTCAATTATTACAGGATTAGAATTAAGAGAAGGTAACGACTCCCCCTTACCTATAATAGTAGAATCTTTCTTCTTCCCGAAAATCTATACCTTCTTTTCATCCAACCATAGTTGTTCCTCTTCATAACTACGAAGCTCCCTTGAAGGGGGACAACAGAGACATCGCCAGAAAAATAAAAGATCTACTCAAAAAAAATTGAACATCCATAAACATAGTATTTATCTGGAGGAGAATGAAAACATTTATAGCCCTTTTTAGATTTAGAGTAACCCAAAAACACATTTGAGAGAACGAACGTAAAGTTTATTTCGATGGATTTAGTACATATGAATAACACACAACCAAAAACCTTAAAATGTTAACAAATGAAGGAATGTTATGGAAGCGGACAACACCCTCAAAGGAGTTTGATACTGCCTAACAATCATCTAATAAAATTAAGGGTGTTGTCTCGCTCAAAATTAAATAATGCATTTATGCTAAAAACCATCGTGTTCCATTTAAAATCAGTATCAATAAAAGTCTTATTTCTTTTTCTTGTGTCCATACTGATGTTTGTGGTCATTTTTCTACTCCTGCTTTAGGACATAGATATTTTGTGTCTTTTATTGATGACTGTATAAGGGTAAGTTGAATATATTTGATGAAAATTTAAAGGGTTAAACTAAAAACATGAATATTTTTGAATAATTGAGAAAATAATCGTTTGAGACAGACAAAAGAAGAGTGTCCTAAATTATAATGTTATAAAAGAACTTTTTTCTTGATCAAGTGTTTCATGTCTTACTTGAAATCCATGTCTAGGCTTAGATTTTAATGCGCTTGCTTCTTCCAAATAGTACAAACCTCCTCGCTCTCTACCAGTGTCAGTCGTCATATTCGTGAGATTGTCTTAAAACATATAATAAGTAGAATAAAATGTTACAGAACAATTAAGATGTTTGACAAGTTGGCTAATAAAAAGAAAATTATTAGAGTTGGAGCAAGTAAAATTGACGAGAAGGAAAGAGCAGATGAAAGTGAGAGATTTCTAGGCCCAGGAATAGACATAGGAGTCCCATTAACAACCTGAACATATTTAACAGGTGAGGAGTGAAGAGAGTAATTAGAGAGAGATTACTAGTCATATGATCAGTGGCTCCAATATTGATTACCCAAATGTTGTCGGTAGAAGAAAGTAAAGCCAATTTTGAAGCACTCCCTTGAGATACTTGAGCGACATGAGAGGCCAAAGATGAAGGACTTGTAGTTTTGATAGTCATTTCAACCTTCTCACTAATGCTAAAGAATTTTCAAGGCGGTGAAAAGATAACAGCCACAAAACTTTCATGTTCAAGTCACGTGACCTCAAATACACATACAAATATAGCCTTGTTATCTAGAGGCTTAACCTATGAGAGAATGTTGACCCATGAGATTGCTACGATATGGAAAAGCTGAAAAAAGATAGCATGATGGTGCAAACTAAGGTGGATGACGATTGCGCGGCAACGGTGGAGAAGTCCGACGATAACGGCGATGTCGGTGCTAGGCGACGAGGCAACAAGCTACTCAATTGTTGAGATATCTGCCTCTGTTAACAACAATGGATGATGGATGACGGCGAGATAATTGCGGAGATAGTGACAGACACGCATTGACAACGACGGCGATGGACAACGAGCGTTTACGCCAACAGATGATGGTAGTGACAAAGAACAACGACAACGGGACGTCAAATTTGCATATGACGATGGTCTCTCGCCGATGGTAACAAGCGACACGATGGCAACGTGACAGCGCAGAAGCTGGATATGGACAAAAATTGGTCACTCACACAGGGAATGGCTGATAGCAAAAAAGGGGGCGGCGAGAAATTAGGTTAGGGCAAAGAAAAAAAAATTACTCGATACCAAGTTAAAAAAATAAGAAAAAAATAAAATTTTCTTATTGATGATTATATTAGATGAATGATTACATATACATATATACAACTCACCCAAAGCCTAATTTAGGTATACTTTAAGAATAATAACATCAATAATTACATAATCCATCACTTATCAATCAAATATTCTAGTATAAATCAAATATACTAATTAAAGACAACTCATTTCAACTAAATATATTTAATAAAAAAATCCATCTCATTCGGCCTTAATAATTATAATATTAATTTTTTATCACAAAAAATATTTTATTAAAAAGAATAACAAGATGGTGACAACAAAAAAGGACATCCTTGACATCACACAAAGAAATATTATAACCCACAACAATATCTAAAATCAAACTCCACAAATTGCCATTTACCCTTTGGGGATTACTATCAATGTTCTCGAATATTCGACGGTCGTGTTCCAACCACACCACCCAGTACATAGCA
Source organism: Taxillus chinensis (assembly GCA_023512835.1). Taxonomy (NCBI): domain Eukaryota; kingdom Viridiplantae; phylum Streptophyta; class Magnoliopsida; order Santalales; family Loranthaceae; genus Taxillus; species Taxillus chinensis. The sequence continues at coordinate 14,732,438 of CM042089.1, read as the reverse complement.
AGATATAGAGCATGAGCAAGCCCCTTCACCTTCTCCTGCACCTACAAACCCTTCCATGCAACAATCTCCAAGCCCACCCAATCTAATTGCACCTACAAGATGCCCAACATAGAAAAAATAAAACCCCATACAATTGCCACCCAATGACAAATGCCCATGGAGGTAATTGATTGATTCTCCAACACACTTCTCCAACACACTCGCACGAGGGGCAATGACTCACCACAGGGATTCCCCTTTGTTGAAGCTACTTGGGTGTCAAAACCTTTCCTCCTTCACCCTACGATGAAGGAGCAAGAAGAGATCAACTAGGGTCCTTGAGCTCCCTACGATGCAAAACAACCCAAGGATGACTACAACGATGTCGAACCTCCTGAAGATCCCTCCACAACTCCCCTCTCCTGCTGCCCTCTTCGGATCCATACATCCCTGTAAACAACCACTCCAATCCTAAATCAGTAAACCGAAAGAGGAAGGAGAGGGTGTGTTCTCCCGTCAACACATTCAGCTCAGGAACCCTCCAGACTAACAACACACATCCTGCTGTGCCAACATCAGGTTTACCCGTTCTACGCAAGCTCTGCCCCACAGACTTCCGACAACTTTACTTCGGTCTCCCTTCAACTTCTTTTCCTGAAAACACACCAGACTACCATTAGCTGCCTTCTACTGTTGAGCCCCCTAAAATTCAAAGACAACAATTTTACAGCAATTAAGCAACCATTGAAACCCCATCCTCCTCCCTCACAACATTTGCACCCCACAAGCCTTGGTGATCATAATTACACGAACAATACAGCCTCTTTAGTTCTCACACCCCGGCCCTAGTGCCTTTCTTAGGCGTGGGACGAGCTGGGAACACTCTTGATTTCTAATATCCTCAAAAAAGTTGCATCGACCTCTCTTCAAAAACCTAAAGAAACACCTACCAGTTTTCTAAAGTGTTTAACATTGCACAGCATCCAAGTCGAAACTAGAGCATCAGAAACGATCCCAGGCATGCTCCCCAATCTCATCACCCGGCCAACAGGGTAAAGGGTACACTGAAACATCTCCCGCCGAAGGCACTGATATCATAGCTAAGGAACCCCTTTCATTGTCTGACAAATTCCCAATGGAACTCACTCCGTTAGTACTCACACTTCTGCCTCTGAAGGCTCACAGTCAGCAACAGCGTCAGAGATGCCCAGGTATGAAGGCCCTTCTCCTCGGTACCCCCCATAGGAACAAACAGCTCCACTTGCCCTGTTGCTATCAGACGGATTCACCATGGGTCTCTTGACTGCTCTTACCGCTGCACAATCTGGGTCACTAGCTTCCCAGACAAGAGTCAGCTTCTCTCTACCTTGACTCCTCCAGAAAACAGAGGACTTGAAGCACTGCACAGGCCCTCTGCCCGTGGCAGCATACCTAGAAGAATCCAACCAACATGCCTCTCTTTTAACCAGAATGAGCCTGTGCTAGGCCCATGATCTGTGGCTGCCAGATCTAGGTATTGGACAAGTGGCGATGTATAAAAAAGGTTCAGGTATACCTTTAGGTTTCTAACTTGATGAGGACACCCTGCAGGTATAAAGACTGCCTCTCCAAGATTTTGGACAAAAGTCCAAGGCTCAATCCCTGCATAAGCATCCAAGTGCATGATGATAACTAACAACAGTAAAATGCATTGAAGGCAAAGGAAAAACACAAAATAAAAAACTGACCAAACTCTTCCTTGAGCTTCTGTTTATGATGCAGTGTCAGGTAAAAGGCCTGATCATGAATAGGGTGGACAACCTGTATATCATTTGGGGGGAAAAAGAATAATGATTAGAAATACGTTACAGATTCTAATATACTCACAAATGAAAAGTGCTAAAGAGCTATTCAGTATGTATATATCCAAAGACTAAAGATATAGGAGGGTAAATATATGTATATTTAAAACAAATGTAAATATTTAAACATCCAAATTTTAAATAAATAAATAAATAACCATCAATAGAAGTCAAACAAAAGTTAGGCAAATACAAAAATTTTAAAAAGACCCAAACTTAAAAAATACCAAAGATTCAGCTGAAGTTTATGACGAGCCTAGATAATAATAATAATAATAATAATAATAATAATAATAATAATTGAACAAAACATAATCCAAATCCAATGTTTCATTAAATGAAATATAAAAAAAAAGCTTCAGCTGCTAACCCATACCCAATTACATCTATCCAAAAGAACCCAACTGGCCAACTCAGTATCTAAAAGTAAAAGAATTTAATTATTCTTGTATGGGTATACCCAGTACGAGGGCAGAAGTACCCAATACCAGCACACAACTGATCTGAAATTACCAAAGCTTCACTTGTAGAAAAAAGTCATATTTTCTAAAAATGAAAAAGGATAGATGCAAAATTTTATATATATAAATATATATATATAAGTGATGCAGAAAATCTTCTAAGCCAACTAAAAATTTATTAATTCTGAAAATACAAAATATAAGGACTTTTATTAAAATAACTTAGGAAACAAATTTTTAATACCCCATAAAATCTAAAATCTAGTAACCAAAACAAAAGAAAAGGAGAATTACAACAAAATTCTAAAAAACCATACAACATCAAAGAAAACCCCAAAATATTACCCCTAATCTCAGAACTGTGCACCTGTTCATTCCAAGACCTGTAACACAATATAGACTGATGCCATGAGAAGTTGTTTGTGACTAATTTTACCAAATGACACAAAAAAGGCCATTAAGTTCCATCAATACAATGATCAATTTGTGTACTATTCATTATTAAAAAGCAACCAAAGGGTGTACTACAAAGGAAACTAGACACACCAACAATAACAAACATAGAAAGAGATTGAGGATTCTTCCATCATAATGTCAACATGCAAAGGTCTTCCCCTACCTGCTTTACTGGATAACAATGAAGATGCCTGAACTCACTGTGGTGTTTCTTAAGATACTCCTGAAGCTTTGGTACATCATCCCTCCGAAAAATATCCCAAAGAGCACCCCCCTCAGTTGTTTTAAGTCCACTGAATTCATTCTTAGAAACAGAAATCATGTTGTCATTTAGCTCTTGCTTATGATCTTGATTTCTAGAATGGCACATATGCAGAGAATCAACATCACCCGCTTCAACACCTGTATCAGTTTCCACCATCTTGACTCCATCTCCAATATGAGAGTTCACCATGGTTTCATATGATTTATCATGTCGTTTCCCTTGTTTGTGTTTTCTACCATGACGACCTTGTCTCCCAGCAGCAATGCTCTTAATTTCACTGATGTCATCATGAATTTCACCTTCTAATGCTAAACTGGAACACCCAGACTCATTTACTCCAAGAACCTCAGATTTAAAAACCTCAGCATGACCACCCTCAGATTTTGGGTTGATAGAAGATTCACTCATTTTTAAATCATCCACTTCCTGGTTATTTGCAGAAAGCCCACCAAGGGAAGCCAACACAGAAGAAGACATCCCAGTAAAATTTTCACCGATTGCATTTGTAGTGCCTGAGTGGCTTGCATCTTCCAAAGAATTCGCATTAATCAAAAAAAATTTCTCCTTATCTGATGAGCTGAATCTTGTAAAAACAGAAATATCACCAAAATTTTGATCAGTAACATTGCCAAGTAATTTATTTCCTTCAGGATTAACACAATGCTGCCCGCCTTCTTCGGTTGAATTATGACAAGAAGACAACCCTTTGTAAGGTAAATCATTGCAAGTCTGCTGTGACTTAATTTTCCTTTCTACGTTTAAAAGTGGTAGCTGCTCCCCTTCTTTGTCAGCTGTATGAATTGAACTGAAAAGTTCACTTTGGTCTTCTTTTGCATGCTTATCTTTTAAAGTTTCTATTTGAGCAAGATGGCTTGGTGAAAGAGTCACATCTGCGGTGTGTGTTAAAACATTCACCTGATATTATAAATACAGTCATATGTAATGTATCATAGAAGAAAATAACTATAATAGTCAACACAATTATTTGATGAGTGAAAGAAATGCACAGTTAAAATGTTTCTATGATCAAAAAAGTGCAAACCATGGCATAACAGTAGAGTTACTACCTCGTGACTTGGAGGTCACGGGTTGAAGCCATGGAAATTGAAATTAATTTTGAGGGAAGTCAGCATTCATATTGGCACTGTAACCTGACTCCTTCCTGGGAGCTTCATGCACCGGATTTACCCTTTTTATATACCACAAAAGTATTTTTATCTTTGAAACACATTGGGAAAGGCATTTCTCATAGTAGGAAAGCTTGGTTGGATGAGAGACCTTTCTCATACTAGTGCAACTGAACTGAACAGAACAATCTAGAATTCAATGGAAGGCTGATACGATATTAAATAATAGCCTAAGGTCATTACTCTAATGAGGCCACTCCATAACTACAAAATTCAAAACTAAGGTAACTCTTAAGACATCGATATCTAAAAGGGGTATATTCTACAGAATATTCCCATATCTGTAATAACCAAAACATACTGTATTTCTAACAGTATCTACACTAGTATCAATCTTTAAAGTTTTGCAGAAATGATACCGAATTAGGTTCTCAATTTATAAATGTATAGGATATAGTGTTGTGGGCATCTAGAGTTAAATGAGAAGAGACCAGGACAGGGATGGAATGCTTCAGAGCCATATGTATTACATCATCATGGAGTTCAGATTAGATAATTTTTATAAAAATTCATTTATTGAATGTTCAAAGACATTGGTTGCCAACTTCCTGTCATTAATGATTCGTGTCATCATTGTTCTAGGTTTATTGATTCATAAGATGTCCTTTTTTCTCAATAGTAAAGCAAACATGTTAGAAAATTGAAACAGTCAAAGCAAGATCAGCATACCGCATCAGACATGTCACAATGAAGCTTGGTTACAGAGTCTCCACGAAGAAGCTCCTCTGCAAATCCATATGCGATATATGTCTTAGGACCCAGGTCTGGTTTCAGAGTAGTTTCAGGCAACTTTGAAGCAAGATTAAGAATACCACGGCGTGGATGCGTGTACTCCAGATATGGCAAAGCAGTAATGAATTCCAAACCATGGCGTGGCAAACGCTCCTCAAATAAATTTGAAGGAGGCCAGTCTTTCAATTTTAGCATCTCAGGCCACAGGTCAGCGTGTGCTCGACCCTCTGAATACCCTTTAAAAAATTGATGGATATTAATCTCCACCTATAAACAGAGATTTTGTTTTCAATAATTTAATTAGTAATATAAAAAACAACCCATAAGGAATAAAGTAACTAAAATACCAGTACCAAACATTTGATTATTAATTAAATGCCAACCAAATTTATGGAAAATCAGAAATAACAAAGTCAATAACAAATCATATTGAGTTCTTGATTAACCAAAACATAGTCTTAAAATGACCAATGTATGCTACTCTTTTAAGTCATGGAAGGGATAGTTCTACACAAACCTGCTAGCATGGAAAACATTTGTGCGCCTCAGTAAGATGGTTTCAAATAGCTATTTATCTTTTATTTAATCATTATTGATCTTTTTGAAAAGAAAAAATTAAAATTCCAAAGCATACATTTAATGGCTCAACGTGGGGACAAATTAACATATTCCCCCTTAACATTATGTTCCCATGCATGTTATCCCTCAAAATATGATGCTAATATGGCATTCTAGTATTTAGTACACCTAATTAAATTGACATAAAACATAAAGTTCAATCTGTTAGAGATATAATATTATTAGATATGGTAATATTAAAGCATAGTAAGCAGTAAGCACATAACTCATTTGGGTTTTTATGAATTTTTTCTAAAACATGTTCTCAAACTTTGTTTTCGCTCTATGTTTCGCTCTAAAACATCTATTCGGGAATGGCCTCTGCCTACACCATCCTTTTACATACATTGGCCCTTTGTCCTGCTTTGTCCAAAAAGCAACTTCAGAACAACTTCCCCGTTTACACCGCTTATGTAGTATTTTAAGATTTAAAAGAAATTGCATATAATAGTATATTGCATTCTCTTCTTCTTTACTTAAGAAGTCTTCTTCTTCTTTATCTAACATCAATCTTCTCCTTCTCGTGCAGTCGTACTCCATCTCCTAGCTCATTAAAAGCTGTCATAGTCTTCAATCTTCTTTGTTGTCACAAAGTCTATCTTCTCCTTTTCTTCTTCTCTTGTTTTATCATTTTATAAAGCATATGGATTTTTTTAATGTTACATCTATCATGTTTTGTGCCAGTATTAACTGAAAATCACATAAAAACAAAAAACACTAACAATGTCTAGCACCACTTAACGCCTGCACCATATATGTATCTATTCACATATCATTAAACATTTCATTTTTTTTCTTTAAATCCAAACTCCATGATATCAGAGCCTAGAATTATAAGAGAAAGGAGATGATTGGTTATAGTTTTCAACTTCTGTTTTTAACAATTGCTTACTCACCGTACTCAAAAACAAAACTGAAAAACTGTAGGAATATCTGGAGAGCTAATTATACCAAACATAGCAAATAAGAATGACACCAATTTTTATGCCTATCTAAAGATTCTGTTTTGAATCTCTTCAGAGGTATCATTTTGATATCCAAATGGAGAATCAATTTTGGATAATGGATATTAGCTTTATGAAAATCACTTTTAGAGCGACATCAACAGAGATTCCAACTTCATTTGAAAGAATAAACTTTGGATCTTAGTTGGAGATGTCATTGGGTATCATTTACTGGAGATCATGCAAGAACACGAGGATATGAAATAGTGTGAAAACCTAGACTTAAACCCTAGCACACTGCTGTGCATCATAAAATGTGTGGTAACAATTTAGTCAAGAAATTCTAAAGCTTGGTTCTTCCTATGGATTCAAGGTACATCATAAAGATCCCAATCACTGAATCACATGATGAAACCAGATCACAACCAAACCATTCTACGTCATCTCTTCCAAAAATTACTAAGTAGTCAGTTCTCATCTGGCCTAAAACAGCCACAAAATGTCCCATGGCATAGCACTCTGAAATGAAAAACGTATATAGCACTGAAACCATTACTTATGTATTCAACCACTCCATGCATCCATGCATACTTCATTAAAGAGAGATTTAAACCATAACCATTCCCATTATGCAGTCTATTTGTCAAGATCAACTCTCCTGACCCATTGTAGATATTTACAATCTATTTTGCCACCTACATTAGGAATGGAAGGGTTACTTTATCTGCATCAAAGACTAGCAGGGATTCCTGTTCATCAAGAACCCGACAAGACAGCTTCCTCATTATATCTCACAAATATGTAGCTAAATATCTATTCTTTGAGACTCATCAGAATTCTCAACAAATGATAAGAAGCATGTGCCAAATTTGCAATCCACACACAAATTCAAGATGCTCATCCTCTTGTGGTCCCTCCAAGCATCTGTCACTAAAAAGCAAACAGAAAGCTTCCACCGTTTCTCGTATTCAGTAATCCTTAGCATCGGCAACAGCATGTCCTTGAGCAAAGGCTCTCTCAACATATAGTGTAACAGTGCCTTAAACATTGTACCATATTCTCCCACCCTTGCTAGCAGACGCTGAAAGCTATACAGTGATATGGAATTAAAGGGCATGTCTGATAGACAAATCAATTTAAATAGGTTTGCACCTCTCCAGCAAGTCATTTATCAATAATTGCATAGATGCTTTGTTGGCTTCAAGACTAGCTGCCCACATCAATTGAGGGAGAGAGTGGAGAGGCTTACTTCAACTTCCAATAACTCGTACATCATCATTTGATTCTTTTTCCACTTGTAACTACATTTCCTCCATCATGGTTTGTTTTCTTACTTTCAAAGGCAGTCAATGCTCCCTTGCATGTTGTCTAAGCTTTTACTCGACCACAAATACCCATAATGTGTTGCTTAAAATGATAGGCTCCAACCAAAATTGAGTTGCTATGGCGATATTTGTCTTACCTGTATTATTTTTCACAACACGATTGTTTTAAAAAACTGTAAGTCCAAATGAATTTACACCACTCATAAATACTAAAAAAAAAATACCGGACCCACAGTTTTAAAAAACAATCATGTTTTCAAAAATAATACACCTAAACTAAATGGGCCCTATAAAACTTACATTTCACACTTTCAAATTCTTTAGATTATTGATTGTGTATTCTCCTAGTTGGAATGTAATTAGCTGTATTCTAGCTATCTTTTTTTTTTTTTTTTTGGAAAAGCTAGAAATTAAGTGTTGCCGTGTTGGATCAAAGATTTGATAGTGGTTAAGTGTTGAAGGCTTGTTCCGATCCAACAAATTTTACTGATCTGATCTAATACACTTATTGATTTAATCTGATACACTGTAGCAATCCAATTGGATACATTTCATTGATCTGATCCAATGGGAAATACTACCCGATCAAGAGAAAGGACCTTGTTTTTATCCAATCAAAGATAAACGCCTTTGTAGAAGAAAGCATTAAATCAACATACATCGAACCTTAAGTGTTGATGTGTACTTATCAAGACATTGGATCAGGAGACCGGATCGAGGATATCAGAATTAGAAAGTGACTCTATTTTGATCAACATTTTCGGTTCAGGGAATTACTAGATATAAAAGTACTGATCAAGAGATTTACAAGTCATTGTAAGAGCCTCGGATTAAGTAGCTCCAGATCGAGTGAAGAACCAATAAACACACACTTGCAAGAGTTGAGCAATGTGTAGAGTTTCTTATTATTGAACCGACATAAAGGAAAAAGAAAACAAACAAATTTAATTGGTCTGTTTTATTCGAAGTAGAAAGCAGACAAATTATCTTTACCATATTTGAATAAGAAAGATATTACAATAGTAAAAAGTGAAAGTTTCCAAATTCTAAAAATGACTGAATCTCTATAGAAACAATAGCAGTACAACTTACAAGGTCAAAACAACTAGAATTGAGCAAGAAAGTGATTCATCCGAACAAGAGGAAGAAGATGAATGACATAGATGAACAGGTTGCCCTTCTTATGAGAACATTCAAGAAGCTTCTCAAAATGGGAGGGAAGAAGAGATATGGAGAATCTTCATCATAAACAAGAATGTGTTATAACTGTGGTAGATCTGAACACTTTGCTATTGTCTTCTATAGACCAAAGAAGAAGGAAGATGACAAGAATAAAAAGAAGAGATCAACTTTCATCAAGAAGAAAGGGAAGAAATCAGCTTGACGGCAACCAAGTACCACAATGACACGGAAGAGGAGGTAGAAAAGTCATCAGACAATGAACCTAAAGATCACTCGGGTACCATTACCAGCACTCTTTGAACTTGAAAGTAAATTGAATCCCTCAGCGTAACAATCCAAACTTTATCTAATAAAAAATGAGAAAGTTAGGAGTGTTAAAATAAATATGTAAAATGTTATTAATGAAAATGATAGGTTGAAACAATACGAGGCTTGACATTATAATCTTAGAGCAGAAAATTATCTTCTTAGAAACAATGTTGTAAACCTAAAAACATGGACCAAGTCCTTGCACGAGGAACTAAGAAAGAAAAGAGAGATGATGAAAAGGTGGCAAAACTCAGCTGATATAGTAGGCCAGGTAAGAACTGAGTTAGACAATAAATGAGTCTATTCAGGATTAGGGTCCTCTAATTCAAAGAGAGGGACATTAAGTGAGAACCTTAGCCGAGATGAGCCAACCAGCTCCACTCCATTATTCTAACAATTGGAGTTAGTAAAACGGTATACTGTGAGTACAAAACCTTTAACCAATTTTGTCTCGGTTGGTATGTGAGAAACAAATTAAGGCTATTACTGCTAAACCGAATGCAGTAACACCCAATTCTAGTGATAGGGTAAAGTTATTGGAGTAAAGGCCAAAATTGCAACAACCATGCAAAATGACTGCTAAACCTTTGTGTTCGTAAAAAGGAGAGACGGTTGGCATCTCCCCTGACAGAGACGCGAACTGCTTTTAAAGCATTCTTGTTACCACACATACGGTTAAGGCAACCCGCTTCGGCGGATATATTAACCCATTTTTTTAGAAAATGTATAATTGAGGTGGCTTGATTGCAGTAGAGCGTTGTTCTACGCGCGCGATTTTGGGCGACACAGAGGCAATCGCGATGCGCCGTTTCCTCGCGTTGCTGGACGGGGTCCGATCGTGGCGGCCGCTGGCACTGGCGCTCAAGCCAGCGAGCGTTCCTCTCGCGTTCTGCGGGTGGAATCAAAGTCGTTCGAGGTGAAAGAGCTTGGTCGGGAGATTCGGATCGTGGAGCGCAGCCGGACGTGGATTAGTGCTGTCTCGCTCAGTCGGGACGTGACGTCATGGCTGGGTTGAGTGTTGGGGGAGCTGGCCGGTCTTCCTTTGGGCCAGCTCAAGGTGAGGTCTTTACGCGAAGGGGCTACGGTCTACCTGGCTCAACGGCGCCGGAATCGCAGTGGAAGCTTCATTTCGTTTTCTGCCGCTGGTCCATCTCGGTCGCGGGGGACTCTCATGGGTGGCTTGGGCTGCAGAGTTTGCTCGCCGCAGGGCTTGGGCGCCGTCGGGGTGTCGGTGACGAGGGGTGAGACCCGGCTCGCGTCTTGCTTGCGGTTCTGCGTGGGTGTCGGTGCGCGCCTCCGAACGCGACGCCAGGACATATCGCGATGTGGCATCGGGTGGCGTTGCCGTCGGGAGGCCGGACGACGACAGTGGTGGGATCTCTGTCGACCTGTCCGTTCAGGTGAAGCTGGGCATCGGGCGACGGGGAGAATGGATCGTGGTCGACGCCTTCGTGCTCTTTGCGACGCCGGTCGGGGCTCCTGCCGCACCTCCCCCTGATGGACCTTCTGAGCAGTTGAGGCCACTCATCCCTCTCTGGGTGGGCAGGGGGGCGTCGGTCCTGGCTGGTTCGCGGGTGCCAGAGCACGCTGTAGCTGACACAGGGGTGCTGTCTTGGGGGTCGCCCTGTTCGTGGCGTTTTGAGCATGGGGAAGGCAGTAGACGCAGTCCCTCTACTGGTGAGCGCGCCCAATCGACTAGGGTGTGGGTGGGGGCCACTCAGCTGGGGACTTTGGTCGTGGCAGATGTTGGTGACTCGGGAGGGGTTCTGCCCCATGGGGGAGCTGCTCGTTCGTCCCGATGGGGGAGGTTGATGTTGGGGGCACTGTCTCACCCAGGGGCTGTCCACAGTCAGCAGGTGGTGGCAGTTTAGCTTCAATGGCGGGAGAGGAGAGTTTGGTTTCTGTCAGTGCTCTAGTGGTGCAGGCTAGGGAGGCTCCGCTGGGTGTCATTGCTGATAAGCCTGCAGCTCTTGCAGTGCAACCTTGCTGTCTGGAGGAGTCCGATTGGGTCTTACGGAAGCATAAGGCCATTGGTAAGCTCTTGGGGGTGACTTTTGAGGGGAGTGAAGATGCTGTGTCGACTCTGCTTCGCGACATTGAGGCTCGGCATCGAGCGCGCAAGGCTGCTGCACCTTGTAGGCAGCCTGCGGGCATAGGGCCTAAGTGTGCCCGAGAGCTTCGGGGACTTGCATCTTCGGTTAATTATGATGCAAGGGTTTCACGGCCTTCTCAGGTGGGGCCGGGGACTGTTTTGGCTGTTCGGGGGGATCTTGAGTTATCCCAATGAGTATGAAGCTCTTATCGTGGAACGTACGCGGGCTGCATGATAGGGCGAAGTGCCTTTGCCTTAGCAATTTGTTCCAGGAGTGGAAGGCAGACATTATTTTCCTGCAAGAGACTAAATTGGAGTTTGTGTCGGCGGACCTTGTGCGGCTTTTGTGGCGAGGTCGCTTTGTGGATTGGATCTTTCTTGGGTTTGTGGGGGCCGCAGGGGGCATTCTGTTAATGTGGGACAGCCGTGTTGTTTGCAAACTGGATGATGTCGTTGGCCAGTTTTCGTTGTCTTGCAAATTTCAATCGGTTGGGGACCAAAGTGTGTGGATGTTTTTCGGGTGTATGGTCCTCGGATTGCCAGTGATTGTTGTCTGCTGTGGGATGAGCTTGCGGGTTTGCATAGCTGGTGGGGGGTGCCATGGTGTATCGGGGGGGATTTTAATGTGGTGCGTTTTCCGTCTAAAAAGACGGGTTCGTCGGGGTTTACTCCCTCGATGCTGTGTTTTTCTGACTTTGTTGCTGCCGTGGGTCGGGTGGATCTCCCTTTGGTTGGTGGGGATTACACGTGGCCCAATAACCGTCAGCAGCCTGCTTTCTCTAGGCTTGATCGGTTTTTGGTTTCCGTGGATTGGGTAGGGCATTTTGTGCATCACCGTCAGTCGAGGCTCAATCATTGGGGTTCTGATCACTTTCCGGTTCTCCTGGAGTGTGGTCCTTCACCTTCGTGTGTTCGTCCATTCCGGTTTGAGAATATGTGGCTTCTAGAAGATGGTTTTGTGGATAGAGTGCAGTCTTGGTGGGCATCCTATCGTGTTGCAAGCACTTCGAGCCACGTGCTTGCCTCGAAGTTGAGGTTGTTGAAGGGAGATTTGAAACTGTGGAATGCTTCTATCTTTGGCCAGGTTGGTGTTCGGAAGCACTCTTTGATGACAGCTTTGGGCGCTCTCGAGTAGTTGGCTTTGCTTCGGCCTTTATCAGCGTAGGAGAGGGGGCACCAGGCTACCTTGGCCTCGTCCCTGGAGAGGGTGCTTTTGATGGATGAGGTCTCTTGGCGGCAGAAATCTCGCTCTTTGTGGCTGCGTGAGGGTGATAAGAACTCCAAGTTCTTTCACTGCATGGCTAACTCTCATAAGAATGTCAACACCATTAGCCAACTGATGGTGTTGTCTCTTCCAGTCAGGAGGATATTCGAGAGCACGTTGTGGATTTTTATGAGACTCTTTTTCGGGAGGAGGAGCGTTCCCGTCCTAGTCTTGATGGGCTTTCTTTTGATGCCCTTTCCGAGGCGGATGTTGGGTGGCTTGATCGGCCGTTTGAGGAGGAGGAGGTGTTGTCCGTGGTACGCGGATGCAAAGGGGATAAGGCCCCTGGTCCGGATGGGTTTCCTTTGGCTTTCTTTCAGCACTGTTGGGCTGTCTTGCGGTGTGATGTTTTGGGTGTTTGTGCAGAGTTTCAGTTTCAGGAGCATTGCCGTTTTGAGCGTAGCCTTAACGCGACTTTTGTGGCTCTCCTCTCGAAGAAGTCCGGGGCGGAGGCCCTAAAGGATTTTCGGCCTATCAGTTTGGTGGGGAGCGTGTACAAAATCATTGTTAAGCTCCTTGCTAATCGGTTAAAGTCTGTTTTGGGGAAGCTGATCTCTCCCGCGCAGAGTGCCTTTGTGCCTGGTCGGCAGATCTTAGATCCTGTTCTTATCGCGAGTGAGTGCCTTGATAGTCGCCTCAAGGTTGGCCTTCCAGGGGTGTTGTGTAAGCTTGACTTGGAGAAGGCCTACGATCATGTGCATTGGGGGTTTCTGCTCTATGTCCTTCAGCGGTATGGCTTCTCAGCTCGATAGCAACGGTGGATCACCTTTTGTATTTTCACTACTCGATTTTCGGTTCTTGTCAATGGCCACCCTTGCGGTTTCTTCTCGAGTTCTAGGGGCCTGCGACAGGAAGACCCTTTGTCGCCTTTCTGTTTGTTCTTGTTATGGAGGGTTTCAGTCGCCTGGTGGGGAAGGCTTCTTTGACTGGTCTTCTTTCTTGTTTTTCGGTTGGTGGTCCAAGCAGTGGGTCACTCGCAGTCTCTCATCTGCTTTTTGCTGATGACACTCTTGTGATGTGCGAGGCGGATCCAGGCCATCTTTTTCATCTGCGGTCCGTCCTTGTCTGGTTTGAGGCTGTTTCGGGCCTGCAGATTAACCTCAGTAAATCTGTGATGGTTTCAGTTGGAGAGGTGCCTTCTATGAGGGTTCTGGCTTATATCTTGGGGTGCTCGACTGCTCAGCTGCCCCTGTTGTATTTGGGGCTTCCCTTGGGGGCGTCATTTCGAACTTCTGCTATTTAGGGAGCTCGTTGGAGCGGATGGAGCGGCATTTGGCCACTTGGAAGCACCTTTATCTCTCCAAGGGAGGACGGCTTACTTTGATTCGGAGCACCCTTTCCAGCTTGCCGACCTACTTCCTTTCCCTGTTTCCTCTCCCCGCGACTGTGGCTTTGCACATGGTACGCATCCAGCGGCATTTCTTGTGGGGCTTCGTGGCTGGCGTGCCTCGGATCCCTTTGGTTCGGTGGGAGGAGGTGTGTCGACCTCTCTCTTCTAGTGGTTTGGCTCTTCGGGATTTGAGTCGTTTTAACACTGCTCTCTTGGGAAATGGCTTTGGCGTTTTGGGGCAGAGCGAGGGGCACTGTGGCGGGAGGTTATTGCCTCCAAGTATGGGGTCGCGAGTAGGGGATGGATCTCTTTGATGCCTCGTGGTCCCCATGAAATGGGGTTGTGGAAATTCATCCGTCAGGGGTGGGAGTCCTTCTCTCGGTTTGTGGTGTTCGAGTTGGGGGCTGGGACTACGATCCGTTTCTAGCATGATGTGTGGTGTGGAGAGTCCCCACTTAAGCTTGTGTATCCCGAGTTGTTTCATCTTGCACGATCTCCTGAGGCTTTTGTGTCGGATGTTCATTGTCGCCGAAGTCCTCACATGCAGTGGGAGGTGTTGTTTGTGCGCGCTGCACAGGATTGGGAGCTGGAGATTTTTTTCTTCCTTCTTTGATACCTTGTACTCTGTTCCTTCGGCGCATCTTGTCGTGGATAGGATGTGCTAGCGCCCCTCTCGGGAGCACGGATTCCTGGTTCGGAGTTTTTACTCTGTGCTTTCACCTTCCCGCACTAAGAGTTTTCCTTGACGGAGGGTTTGGAAGGCACAAGTGCCCTCTAGGGTGGCCTTCTTTGCTTGGACTACTGTCTTGGGGAAGATTTTGACTGTGGATCATCTGCGGTGACGGGGCTTTGTTTTGGTTAGTCGGTGTTACATGTGCAAATCTTCGCCGGAGCATGTAGATCATCTCTTCCTTCATTGCCCTTATGCCAGGAGTTTGTGGGATATGGTTCTGCGTCTTTTGGCAACTCGTGGGTGATGCCCTTGTCTCTTCGCGTGTTATTTGTCGGGTGGCTGAGCGGTGTGAGGCGGCATTCGTCAGTGTGGCGGGCCGTCCCTCATTGCCTTCTTTGGATTATTTGGCGGGAGCAGAACGCGCGGATTTTTGAGGATACGGAGTGGCCCACTGCTGAGCTCTCTTGTACTTTTTTTCGTTCTTTGGGTGATTGGTTGTATGCTTCAGGCGGGATGTGTTATTCTTCCCTTTGGGATGTTGTGGATGGTTGCTCTTTTTGATTGGGTTGTCATTTTCGTTTTTGTATTCTCACCTTTCATGCACTTCTTGTGTGCGTTTTGATTCTCGTGAATAAATAAATTTTCTTACTTATCAAAAAAAAAAATGACAAGGCCAAAAGTGATGCTTTCAATGCCAATAGTGCATCAACTGTGAGAAAGGGATTAGGCCATGGAGATCAGCTAAGGAGCACACATAAAATTAAGGTATAAGTGCTTGAAACAACTCCACGCTTCAGAGTTTGCAGTATTTGCAAAGGTATAGGTCATTATGTTGGAGTTATAATAACTGCATAAGAAGACATAGGAGAGAGGGGTACTGGAGCAATATACAGTAGTACAATTACAAGAACATGTATAGTGACTTTAGAAGTATTAGGCCTAAAAAGAAAATCAATAAGAAAATTTAGTTGCCTAAGAAAGATAAAGCGGAGGGTATTAGGAAGTTTAAACAGGTTTGGTTGTCTAAGTCTAGGAATGAACCAAATAATGTTAAATCTATTTCAATTCTAACCGCCCTAAACAAATATGGCCACCAAAATCGTAGACCGTTGTCTTGCAAGAGCATCTATGGAGCTTATTGGTCAACCACTTAAGAGAAAAGATAAATGCAAGTAAGTGATACCTTGATAGTAGATGCTCACAGCACATGAGATAATGCAAATCTCAATGAGCAAAAACTGACCATCTGTTGTGTTTGAAGATAACAAGCCAGGTGAGATTGTGGGGTATAACGGTCTAACAAATGACTGTGTTTCAATATCTAATGTTTCTGTAGTTTAAGGTCTAAAACACAATTTCAGTGTCAACCAAATGTGCAACAAAGGATTTGATGTTGAATTTCTTGATAATACTTGTACCGTTCTTAATAAAACTTCTAAAGATGTCAACCTGACAACAACTAGGGAAGACAATATATGCATTTTGAGTTTGTTTCCTACATAGTTATTAAAGGCGCACTCAAGGCGCCCGCACTTTGCCTACGCGCAAGACAGGAAAAAAAAACACAGCCATGAGGAAAGCGAGGAGCACATTTTTATAAAAAAAAAAAAAAAAACTAAACAGAATAACTTTGCCTAGAATACGATTTACAACACTCATGTTGATCACTCGGATTATGCATGAATTGGCTCGCAGTACTAACTGCATACGAAAGATCAGGTCTAGTGTGAGTCTAATAGATTAATTTTTCCATTAACCTCTGATACCTCTCTTTATTCGTTGGAACCTGATCTGGATAAATAGTTAAACCATAGTTCATCTCAACAAGAGTATCAGCAGGTGCACAAGCCAAGTTATCAATTTCCGCAAGGAGGTCTAGAACATACTTCCGTTGAAAAAGGAAAATTCTCTGTTTGGATCGGAATACTTCAATGCTAAGAAAGTGCTTTAAAGCTCCTAAGTCTTTCATCTCAAACTTCTTCATTAAATAACAACAAAGCTTTTCTATCTCATATATGTTATTACCTGTAACAATCATATCATCAACATAAACAAGTAGCAATGTAATATCACCACCTTCTCTTTTATAGAATAGAGTGTGATCGGCCAACGATTGCTTGAAACTATAGCCCTGCATTGAATGGCTCAATCAGCCAAACCAAGCCCTTGGTGACTGTTTCAATCCATATAACGCCTTCTTCAGTTTGCATATCTTTACTTCTTTTGGGGTAAAACCAAGAGAAGGATCCATATACACTTCTTCCATCAAATCACCATGAAGAAAGGCATTCTTTATATCAAACTAGCATAATGGCGAGTCTAAGTTAACTGCAAGAGATAAAATAACTCTAATAATACTCATCTTAGCCACAGGAGCAAAGGTTTCTTGGTAGTTAATCCCATATGCCTGGTGTAACCCTTGACAACTAATCTAGCCTTGTATCTTTCAACTGTCCCATCTGACTTATACTTCACTGTAAATACTCATTTACATCCCACCGTCTTCTTATCTCGAGATAACTCAACCAATTCCCAAGTGAAATTCTTCAAAAGAGCTTTCATTTCCTCTACCATAGCAGACTTCCATTTGGAATCTTCAAGAGCTTCCTAAAAATGACTAAGAACAGATATAGAAGACAACTGAAGGGTAAAAGCATGATGAGATTTAGTCAAACGATGATAGGAGTCAAGAACAGGATAAATAACATTAGAAGATGATTTGGAAAAACCTAATCTATTTGGTTTTTTACAGTCACGAAGAGTCAAACAATAAAAGTTAAATAAAAATAAAACCTAATCCAACTCACCCTAGTACAGTCATCAATAAAAGACACAAAATATCTCTGTCCTGAAGCAAAAAAGAGTAGAAAAAAGACTTCAAACATCAGCATGGACACAAGCAAAAGGAATAGGACTTTTATTGACACTGATTTTAAATGAAACACGATGATTTTTAGCATAAATGCATTGTTCACATTTTAAACTAGAAACAGGAATATTTTTGAATAATTGAGGAAATAATCGTTTGAGTGTGACAAAAGAAGAATGTCCTAAATGATAATGTCATAAAAGATTTTTTTCTTGGTCAAGTGTTTCATGCCTTACTTGGGATCCCTGTCTAGGCTCAGATTTCAATGCTCTCGAGTCCTCACAATAGTACAAACCTCCCCTCTCTCTACCAATGTCAATGGTCATCTTCGTGACATTGTCCTGAAACACACAATGAGTAGAATAAAAAGTTACAGAACAATTAAAATGTTTGGTAATTTGGCTAATGAAAAAAAGATTATTAGAGAGATTAGGAGCAAGTAAAACTGACAACTCCATCCCTAGTAATAGTCATAGGAGTCCCATTAGCAACCTGAACAAAATTAATAGGTGAGGATCCAAGAGAAGTAATTAGAGAGAAGTTACTAGTCATATGATCAGTAGCTCCAGAATCAATAACCCAGAAATTGCCAGGTAGAGGAAAGTAAAGCCAATTGAGAAGCACCCTCCTCCTAGAACATGCAAGTCACATGAGAAGAAAATACAACCATTGAATTTATTCGATCTTGCTAAACCGGTAAATGCCGCCCAAAGAAATCACATACACCAAAAAAGGCTTCAAACCAAGATGTGAACATGTCACTGTGAAAACAGAATCCAAAAACACACGCTCGCCCAAATAACACCGGGTCTGACGACGGCTGCAGGATGCAACAGGCGGCAATAAGAGCTTCTGGCGACAACAGGCAGAGGAGACAGCAAAGCCCGGCAAAGGCGATGATGTCCGGCGATGGCGTCAACAGAAGTGGAAGCAACGGATGTAGGCTTGGTAGCGACAGTGACGATCGTTGCATAACTTCACAACGTGAATACTACGCTGTTGTGGATCCGATCATGGTTGTCGATGGTAACAGTAGCAACGACGATGGCGGCAGCAGCGTCCGTGTACAGCGACAATTGAAAAACATATCTTCACAACGTGAAGCTACGCTGTTTTAGTTATGAGAGAAACAGCGGTAACCAGCAGCAACGTTGGCAGCAGCGGCGGTCGGCGGCAACGACAGTGATAACGTCCAGATGCTATGGGAAGTTGTCTTTGATCGATGATAGGTCAACCTGTTTAAACAAGTCAAATGACTACAAGACAGGCAATGAGGAGCTCCTATTAGAGTTAGGCTTTGATACGAAGTAAAAAAAGAGAGAAAAATACAATCTTTCTTATTATTGATATCAAATGAAGGACTACATATACATATACATATAAATACAAAATTATAATGACCTAGGAAATAAACCTATTTAGGAAACTACATAATTACAAAATATATAACAATTAATTAATTGATTACAAGATATATGACAATTTAATTGATTGAAGATTCTTTCCAATTTATATTAATAAAATAAGTAAATTAATTTAAACATTAAAAAGTGAATATAAACTATTTAAATGTGAAATTATTAGAACAAAAAAGTTTAAAACATGATAAAGTTCTAAATTTAATTATCAATACTTAACAGAAATCTAAATATCAAACCCAAAAAAAAAAATCATCGCCATAAATTTGTAAATTCATGGATTGCGAATAGCTAATAGTGAGATTTTAATTCTTAGATAATAATATATATCTACATATATATATGTTAAATACAAAAGGATAGTAGCAGAGCCACATATAAAAAAATCCAGACAGAAAACAGCAGGACAACAAACGGGAAAAAAGGGACAAAGCCAGAGAGCAGAGTAAAGCTAGCAAGAAAAAAGAATAGCAAAGCAAAAAAAAAAAAGGCAACACCCAGCAACACGAGTAGACAACAGCACAACAAACCCAAAAAAACAACACAGCAGCATAGGCAAACGACCCGATGGGAAAAAAAATAAAGCAGCACAGAGAAGAGAGAAGAGAGAAACAACATACAGAAAAAAAAAATGAGTGAAAAAAAGCCATATAATCGAGTACGAAAAGAAGAAGGGACGAGAACGAGAAAGGAAAAAAAAACTGAGCGAAAAAATTGCCAGTATCAATTTTAGGCTTGCAGCGGCAGGCGGCAAGAACAAGACCGCTGTAGAAGGGACGAGAATGCTAAAACGAGAAGATAGAAGCAAGAAGAGAGAAGAGAGAAGAAACAAAGAAGAAAAAGAGAGAAGACACACTTGGCAAGGTTAGGGTTCACTACCGCCAAAGGCTGGAGGGGCTTCGTAATTGACAATTCTTTCCTTTCTTTTTTTTTTTTTTGTTTTGTTATATGGCCAACAATTCTACGAAGCTACGTCATCTCCTCAAGGCATGCCTTCACAACACCTTGCATCTAGGGAAGAAGCACAAAAAAGCAAGTTTAACCTGCACTTTGTGGATGTCGCCTCGATTGGAAGAAAGACGAGCACAAACCCTACGCTCACCTGCGATTTGCACCTATGCGCGTCTTATGGTTTCTAGGTTAAAACAACACATGAAATTAAATGGTCATGGCATAAAAGATTTGCATACTTAAAATTTGATGTCATTTCATATGGTCATTTCATATTTGATGTCGTACACTAAGGCAAGTGCCTCAGTACGTCGAGGTGGGCGCCTCAACCATCGATAATAATTTTATTTTTAAAATATTTTTTTTAAGAAAAAATTATTAAAAAAATTTACACACAAGGAATGCGCGAATAAGAGTACAAGAACATGTTCAAAAGGAACAACCAGACATTTCTTTTTTAAAATATATAAAATAAAATAAATTTACGCAAACTTAGTTTTAAAATAATAAAAACATATTATAATTAACAAATGAAATCTCACACTCACTAAAATTACAATTTAAGTCTCTAGTTATACATCAATTAGTTATAGACAATACATTAATCTCCTTACTCACATTAACATTTAAAATAAAATTAGTATAAAAACTAATTTGAAATAAAATAATTATAGATTTATTTGAAATTTAAAATAAATTGTCAAAGGCTAGCGCAATGCCTCAGTCCGTTTTTTCAAACCTTAAAACTAAACATTAAATACAGCAAAAGTGATCATAGCACTAAAATCATAGCATTGAAATCACAATTGGATAAGCAATTCACAATAACTATACATTTGACAAATTGATAGATCTTTTGGCTGTGCTTGTTACTTATTGAATAATGACAAAGAATACCAATATAAGTTCCAACCAAAATTTAATGAAGATTATTTTGTTAGTTTTTCACAATATAGCAAGACTTATTTTGATTCTAATGGAAAATCATTAACATTTGAAGAATCTATACATGTGTATATAAAGAAGTCAAGGAAAGATTATTCTGAACCAACAGGAGTTCCACCAATTACAGAGGAAACCATAGAGACAGCAATTGAAGACAGGGCTGAAGCTGGAAAATAAAGTCAAGAACAAGATGCAGTGAGTGAAATTGACAACTAACATCAAACATGGACTGCTCAAACATCTAAAGACATACTAGTGATAGAAAACTTAGAAGAACTGAGACTTTCAGATAAAAGATCAGATCTACCTCGAGCTTTGAAGTGAAAGAAAAATCATCCACAAGAGCTAGTGATTGGAAACCTCACTGAAAGAGTAAAGAAAAGATCTGTCACAATAAATAAAAGCTTATATCAGTGTTTTCTCTCTCAAATTGAATCAAAAGTAGCAGATGAAGCTTTACAAGACCCTAATTGGATTAAAGTCATGCAAGAGAAGTCAAATCAGTTCAAGAGAAATAGAGTATGGACACTTGTCAACAGGACAAAACCACAAGAAGTAATTGGAATGAAAAGGGTATTTAGGAATAAACTGGATACTAATGAAATTATTATGAGAAACAAAGCCAGGCTAGTTGCAAATGGATACAATCAATAAAAAGAAATTGATTATGATTAGAAATTTGCACCGGTAGCAAAACTTTAAGTCATCGAAATGTTCTAGACTTATACATTTTATAAGAACCTCAAAGTCTATCAAATGAATGTCAAAAGTGTATTACTGAATGGAAATCTTCAAGGTCTACGTTGAACAACCACTAGAATTTTTGGAGCCTAGGATGAGCACAAAATCTACAAGTTAATGAAGGTTTTGTATGAGCTAAAACAAGCTCCAAGAATTCTTGATGGAGCATAAGTTCAAAAAGTAAAAGATCGACACCAAATTATTCATCTAAGAAGTCAAAGGTCACACCTTGATTGTTTAAATATTTTTTATAAGTAAGAATAATTTTATTATTAGAAGCAAATCACACACAAAAAATTCGCGAGAATGCGAAAACCTTGATTGTTTAAATATACGTGAATGATATCATATTTGGATAAACTGACTCAAATCTTTGTGAAGAATTTTCAAAATTGATACAATACAAGTTTGAAATAAGTATAATAAGTGAGCTGAAATATTTCCTTGGGATATAAGTGACGCAATTAAAAGATGAAATCTACATAAGCAAAGGCAAGTACACTAGAGATTTACTCAATAAGTTTGACATGAACACCTCAGCAATGAAAACCGCAATGTCTACTAATGCTAAATTGGACTTAGATGAAGCTCGTGAAAGGTAAAACAATAAACATTGCCAAGCATCAAGGTATGATTGAATTCTTGTTGTATCTAACAATAAACAGATCTAATGTAATATTTGCTACTTGCATTTATGTAAGATATTAAGCTAATACTAAAGAATTACAACTATCATATGATAAAATAATATTTAGAAATTTGAAGGGGACAATGAACTTGGACTTAGGTATCCATTGGAGTCTAATTTTGAACTAACTGAATATTCATATGCAGATTTCACAAGACGCAAGATAGACAGCTAAAAAGCCTACCAAAAAGCCCCTTATCTTTCATTTCTTCCATTGTCACTGCCACCCTGTTCAAAGATAATTCATCAGTACCATTGTCGGTATGTTTTTACCTAATGTATTACTACTTAACCTCTTTTTACCATGTTCTACCTAACCCATTCCCACCTCTCCATCTGCTGATTTGCTTGATGTATGTATTACTACTAAAAAGCCTACCAATAAGCCCCTAATCTTTCATCAGTACCATTGTCACTGCCACCCTGTTCTGAGATAATCACCGGCTCCTCCCATAACTTCTCCAATGTTCAATCTGCCCCCAAAGCTGCTTACACCACCACCTTCACTGCCTATGGCATATGACTTTGACTTACAAGTTGCTCATCGAAAAGATACTCTTGTACTACTTGTCCAAATTCTCACTTTGTTTTCTTAACATAACATCATATGAGTTCTACATGTTGCTCATTCCTTCTAAAAATGTACATCTTTTTACCATGTTCTACCTAACCAATCCCTGCCCTCTCCAACTGCTAATTTGCCTGATCCATGTATTACTACTACAAGGCCAACCAACAAGCCCCTTATCATTTATCGGTACCAGTGAAGGATTACTTTGATACATTCTCGTGAGTTGCCAAAATGACTACTATTCAATTGATCATCTATCTCATTGGCTGCTAGGCACTCTTGGACCTTATAATAGCTTGATATTAAAAATGCATTTTTGAAAGGCAATCTTTCAAAGATGTTTATATGGAGCAACCACTAGACTTTGATGCTCAGTGGAAGTCAATATTGGTAAGCAAGCTTTATAAATCTTTGTATGATCTCAAGCGATCACCTCGTGTCTGATTAGAAAAATTCTCTGATGTTTGCACTACCTCGAACTAACAATGATCATTTTGTCTTTGTTTTGTGCTCTACTTCAAAGGTCATTCTCCTAATAGTCACTGGTGGTGATTTTGCAAGGATTAGCAAACGAAAGAAATATTTGCATAATTAGTTTTACAAAAAAAAAAACCATGCAAAGCTACAATAATTCCTAAGCATTAAAGCTACCTATGCGAGTTGAAGAAGCAACCAAGTGTCAATGCTAGATCTAAACCTTTCCGTTAGTTAAGATTTGGTCCTTCAAAAAAAAAAAGTTAAGAATTAAAACCATAATGGACACACAAGCCCATCAATTATTCAAATATAGAATAAAAATGCCTAATTATCAAAACTTGAGACTAATAGTATATTTGGTAGTGTTCTCAAAAATTGTTTCAAAAAATAAAAATGAAAACTCACTTAAACATTTGTTTCCAACTTTTATTTTTGAAAACTTATTTACTACAGAACGACTTTAAAATGAAAAATGAAAAGTATCTTGATTTTTTCCCTAATTTAAAAATTGCTTCGATAAAAAAACAACCAAATGGGCCCTAAAAGTTTACAATTTCTTATAATTTTTTTAAAATGTCATTAAGATAATTTCAAAGGGAATAAAAATAAAGAAACTATAATCATAAGAATTTGGACAATAGTTGAAAAGAAAACTCAATTATCAACTTATGAAACTAAATTTTGATTGATTTATATACAGCATAAGCAAATATATATATATAATTGAAAAGAATCTTTAATTAGTTTTTATATATTTATAATTATGTAATTTTTTTATTAGGTTTCTTTCCAAATCTAGGTCTCTTAGTTGTATGTATATACGTGCATGTAATTCTCCATCTCTTAGAGCATCCCCAATAGTACTAGTCATATTTCATCAGCAAAAGCAATAAATAACTAACTTAAAATAACTTTAGCTAATACCATCTCCATACATTTGAAAATTTATTATTTAAATTTATTTTACCCAATTTATCCCTATCTTTATTCTATTCAAACCCTAATTAGGCACAGGTCATGGGACGGGAACCCGATGCAAGGGTGGGGGGAGGCGTGACGTGTGGGGATGGCAGCAGATGGAGGGAGGCACGACGCAAGGGTGGGGCGCGACATGACGCGGTGATGGCGGGAGGCGCAACGCGTGGGGGAAAGGCAGCAGGTGGAGGGAGGTGTGACGCAAAGGTGGGGCGTGACGCGACGCAGGGAGGGGGGATAGCACAATGGGCAGAAGGGTGGTGGGATTTGGATGGGTAGGTCAGCTAGAGGCGCAAGGGTGGAGAGTGGTGGGATCTAGGCAATGAGGGTGTCTAGAGGCGCGATGGGGCAGAACCTGGCCCTTGAGTCCCTCTTCGCTGAACTGGTCTTACATGGCTTGCAATCAAGGGCAAAGAGGGACTCAAGGGCAATCAAACGCCCGATTTGTGGGGTCGGGGGAAACAAGGAAGATTGATCAGGGATTTAGGGAGGGTGGTGGTGGTTACATCGTAGGCTTTGGAGACCTGCACAGGAGGGAGGGCAGTGGGTGGAGGTGCTACAGGTGGAAGGAAAGAGTTTAAAGGGTATATTAGGAGTTTTGGATGGAGAAGAGGGATGGGACTGATGTAGCTCTAAGTTTAGGTATATTTAGATAAAATTATAGTTGTAGGTAAATTTGACTAATACAATAGCTAATCTGTTGAAGCATTTTTTTAGCCAAATATTGCTTTAGCTATTGATATAGCTAAGTTGTTGGAGATGCTCTTATGAATAATAAGAAAAGAATTTTTCTCTATTCTTTCTAACTTAGTATCAGAGCGAAAATCCTATCGCCATTCTTTCTAACTTGTGGAGGAGTTCCTTGTTGCCATCTTGCAAGAGTCGCCTAACTCTCTGATTGGCCTATCCTCAACCTATATCAAAGAGGACTTCTTGTAGCCTTTGGACATCCAGTAACAATGTTGGCCATCACTATCATCACTGGCCATTGCTGCAGTCGACATCATCAACCATCATTGTTGTTGCCATTACCTTTGACAGCCACCATCATCTTTCTCGTACCCACAACAATGTAACCTTCACATTGTGGGTTATGTCTCAACTGTTGCTGCAACTCCTACGGCCATCACTGCCGCCGTCGTTAATGTCGTTGCTGCCATCGATGTTGTCTTACACCACCGATTGATGAGCTATTGGCAGAAGCAGCAATCAAACACAAGCCTCGTTGCTTTTGCCGCATTTTTCCTCCAACGCCGACATCGCCGGACTTTGTCATCGCCGTAGCCGGACTTCGTTGCCGCCGACAGACTTCGCCGTCATAACTGTCGGACACCGCCGGACACTCATGCTGCAACGACTTCACCAAACATTGTTAGTGTTATTTTCATAAGATGGTCAGGGAGCGTGCGCCCTTTGGTCTCCTATGTGGTGTTAACGGTGTACACGTGTTAACATCTTCCTTGGGAGTTTTTTTGGTGTTGTGATTTCTTTGGATCAGCATTCACCAGTTTGGCAAAATCAAACAGATCCCATGATTGTATCCTTTGCTTCTCATGTGACTCACGTGTTCCGAGATGGTGCTTCTCAATCGGCTTTACTTTCCTCTATTGGCAATACTTGGGTTATTGATTATGGAGCTACATATCATATAACTAGTAATTACTCTCTAATTACTTCTCTTGGATCCTCATTGGTTAAGTCTGTTCAAGTTGCTAATAGAACTCCTATGCCAATTACTAGCGCTGGAAGTGTCTCTCTTTCACCTACTCTTTCTTTGTCATCGGTTTTACTTCTAATCCATCTAATAACCTTCTTTCCATTAGCCAAATTACCAAACATCTTAATTGTTTTGTAATCTTTTATTCTACTCATTGTGTATTTTAGGACAATCTCACAAAGATGACGATTAACATTAGTAAAGATAGAGGAGGTTTGCATTATTGGGAGGACTCGAGAGCATTGACATTTGAGCCTAGTCAGGGATTCCAAGTAAGACATAAAACACTTGACTCCAAGTAAGACATGAGACACTTGACGACGACAAAAATATTTTTATGGCATTATCATTTAAGGCACTCCTCTTTTGTCAATTTAGAATAATTATTTCTTCAATTATTCAAAAATATCTGTATTTCTATTTTAAAATGTAAATAATGTATTTATGTTGTTTCATTTAAAATCGATATCAATAAAAGTCCTACTTTTTTTTGTGTCCACACTGATGTTTGGGGTCCTTTTTCTATTCCTGCTTCGGAACATAAATATTTTGTGTCTTTTATTGATGACTTTACTAGAATAAGTTTGATATATCTGATAAAATCTAAAAGTGATATTATCCATGTTATTCCTCAATTCTATCAAATGATTGTTATCTAGCTTCATACCCCAGTTCAGGTGTTTTATTATGATAACAGTCGTGAGTTTGTAAATTAATCTTTGGCTAACTTCTTTAAACAACATGGCATCTTTCATCAGACCACATGTGTTCACATCCCTTAACAAAATGATGTAGCAGAACGTAAAAACCGACATCTCATTGAGGTGAATTGAGCTTTATGCTTTACTATGAAAGTTCTAAAACATTTTTGGGCAAATGTTGTTATAACTGTTGTTTATTTTATCAATAGAATGTCTACTCGTATCATTAACTATGAAACTCCTTTGAGGTTGTAGCTCGCTTCCACAACATTTCTACAGCTCTTAACATTTGCCTTAAGATTTTTGATTGTGTGTGCTTTGTTCATGTGCACTAACTCCATTGAGATAAATTTAACCTCCATGCTCTCAAATGTGTGTTTTTGGGTTACTCTAATTCTCAAAAGGGCTATAAATGTTTTCATTTTCCTACGAATAAATATTATGTATCTATGAATGTTCAATTTTATGAGCAGGTATCCTATTTTTCGAGCGATATCTTCATTATCCCTCTTCAGGGGGGAGCTTCGTAGTAAAGAAAAGAAACAACTATAGTTAGATGAAAAAAGGATGTGAATTTCGAGGGAGAAGGAGGAGGAGGATTCTACTATTATGGGTAAGAGGGAGTCCTCACCTCCTAGTTTAGGTGAGGGGGAGCCTTTACCTTCTCCTAGTTCTAATCTTATAATAGTTGAATCATCTAAAAATGAAAGGCCGGCTTGAATGTTTGACAAATATTATATAAGACGAGATGCTACTCTCAAATCTGATCCTCCTCTCAATGATACTATCGTGTCATCAAAAAATTCTCCTGGAATTGATCATGTAGCACAAATCCCCAATGAGACACTTGACTCTTTACCTATAGTTTCAAATTTAAATGTTATCTTTTCTTCTGATCCTACAGGTTTATATAATCCAACAAACCAAAAGTAACCTCTTCGTAACGGTAAAGAACCTAATAGATTGAGTTTTTCAAAATCATCTTCTAATGTTATTTATCTTATTTCTGACTTCATCTCCTATCATCGTCTGTCTAAACTTCATCATGTTTTTGCTCTTCAGTTATCTTCTGTGTCTGTTCCTAGTCATTTTCAAGAAGCCCTTAAGATCTCAAATGGAAGTCTACTATGGCAAGAGAAAATGAAAGCCCTTTTGAAGAATTCCACTTGAAAACTGGTTGAGTTATCCCGAGATAAGAAAACAGCGGGATACAAATGGATATTTCCAGTGAAGTATAAGTTAGATGGGATAATTGAAAGGGCCAAATTAGTTGTCAAAGGTTACACTCAAACGTATGGGATTGATTACCAAGAAAACTTTGCTCCTGTGGCTAAAATAAGTACTATTAGAATTATTCTGTCTCTTGCAGCTAACTTAGATTGGTCATTACGCTAGTTTGATGTAAAAAATGTTTTCTTTCATGGTGATTTGATGCAAAAGGTGTATATGAATCTTCCTCCTGATTTTACACCAAAAGAACCAAAGGTATGTAAGTTGAAGAAGGCATTATATGGTTTAAAACAATCACCAAGGGCTTGGTTTGGCCGATTGAGTCATTCAATGCAGGAATATGGTTTCAAGCAGTCTTTGATTGATCACACTCTTTTCTATAAAAGAGATGGTGATGATATTACCTTGCTACTTGTTTATGTTGATGATATAATTATCACAAGCAATAACATATTTGAGATAGAAAAGTTTCATTGTCATTTGATGAAAGAGTTTGAAATGAAAGACTTGAGTTTTAAAATACTTTCTTAGCATTGAAGTATCCCGATCCAAACAAGAAATTTTTCTCTCTCAACAGAAGTATATTCTAGATCTCCTAGCTAAAACTAGTAACTCAGCTTGCGCGCCTACTGATACTCTTATTGAGATGAACCATGATCCA
This sequence comes from Taxillus chinensis, assembly GCA_023512835.1. Classification (NCBI taxonomy): domain Eukaryota; kingdom Viridiplantae; phylum Streptophyta; class Magnoliopsida; order Santalales; family Loranthaceae; genus Taxillus; species Taxillus chinensis. The sequence goes on along the minus strand of CM042089.1, from coordinate 14,703,836 downwards.
ACTATCTATCCTGATCAGGTTCCAACAAACAAAGGAAGATATCAGAGGTTAGTGGGAAAATTGATTTATCTAACTCACACTAGACCTAATATTTCATATGCAATTAGTGTTGTGAGCCAATTCATGCATAATTCGAGTGATCAACATATGGATGTTGTGAACCGTATTCTGGCTTATTTGAAGACTTCTCCAAGCAAAGGTATTCTATTTTCCAAATATGGACACCTAGACATTATGGGATACACCAACTCTGACTTTGCTGGATCCAAATTAGACAAAAAGTCTAATTCAGGGTATATATCATTTGTGGGTAGTAATTTAGTAATTTGACGGAACAAAAAACAGAATATAATTTCTTTGTCTAGTGTAAAACCGAATATCGTGCTCTTCATCATGCTACTTAAAAGCTCACATGACTATATATTCTTTTGCACGACCTTGATTATGGCCCTCAAAAGCCAGTGATGTTCTTTTGTGATAATATAGATGCCATCGAAATAGCTAATAATCCAATACAGCATGATCATCATACCAAGCATATTGAACTCGATAGGAATTACATCAAGGATAATCTAAATTCTAATGTAATGAAAATTTTTTACATTAAGAGTGTATCAATTGGTTAATATAATAACTCGTGCAATCTGTGCTTCTTTTCATTCAACTTTGTCTAAGTTTGCATGTCTGATATCTTTGCGCCAACTTGAAGTGGAAAATTAGAAAGAATTATTAATTAGTTATCATATATTTGTAATTATGTAATTTCTCAATTAGATTTCTTTCTTAATTTAGGTCTCTTAATTGTGTATATATACATGTATGTAATCCCTCATCTCTTATGAATAATAAGAAGAAAAAAAATTCTCTATTTTTTCTAACTTATACATATATATATATATATATCAACACATTTCTCCACAAAACTCTTACTAGTCTTGCATCAATATAATACACCTTTTAATCTTTGGAATCAGGTAGTATATATTCTAGAGCATAGTGCTAAGCAAAGTTCAGGGTCCAAACATTAGTAAAAGCTAATAGAACATTTACCAATGTTCACAACCATGCAAAGGTAACATAAATTACTCACAACCCATGTTGAATATGGGCGACCAAAGCTGAGCCTAGGTTTTGTCAAAGGCTTAGCCTCAAAACGCCAATCTTAAATTATTTGTATTTTTATTTGTCAGGCCAATATTTAAGGATCAGTCCATGTGTTTATTCCAATTTCCAGTGGCCTTCGGACTGACTCTACATTTTTCTTACTTATTTTTGGGCTTATCTTACACTATTAATATGTAACTCAAGTAACTCTATCATCCTTTCCAACTGCCATGGCCACGGTACCATCGCTGATGGGGACATGCTTGCATTTTAATTGCATCTGTTTTCTGGTCTTGGACTTTGCTAACAAGATTCCATCCAGTGATCTGGATTTGCAATTTTGATTCTGTTTATAATACATCTAAATACATGTGATGGAACACTTAACGTCAAGGGCTAACAGTCTCAAACACTCTGAAAACATCAAACACTCTGCGAAGGAATTTTGGTCGAAGTGATGAAGTGGGTGTAAGCAAGGTGACCCGTGCTTGATCTGCGCCTAGAAGAATCAAACACTCTGAAAACATAACTAATAAATTCGATTTCACATTTTGTGCAACCCAAAACATAAAATTTATATCCAACATACTAATTGTTCCACTCAAAACTTTTAGGTCTAGAGGGGGGGAAAAGAGCTACTACTTACAAATAAAAAAAATAAAGATTACTAGGAGCAGAAAGAATATAATTATGGAGAAATAAGTAATGCAAAATGACAAACCTCACACCAATCAAGGCAATCAATGGCTTTAACAGCCAAATCTGAGAAACCTTTGGCAGCTTTTACCTCACGAAGTGCACGCCACATTACCATTGGCTCCCAGCTCAATCCAGATGTGCATTCAAGAACATTCTTTACAATCACAGGCTCTCCTTTTTCCCAGTGGCTCCTGAAGTGCTCCAGATCTCCATGTTTGATATCAATTGCAGAAGGGCAATATAAATAGTTGTCCTCAGAGTCCTTTCGTGAAGCTGATTTCCTTACCTTGGTGTTCTTACAGTCAACCTCGCTATATATATTGAAATGGCAGCAACATTGCCTAGAAACCTTAGGGAAATCAATGATTTTGTATGTTCCCACGAGACCTTCTGTTTTCTTCATCAAATCTGATACCCAACTATCAGAAAACATGCACTTCAGCTGCAACTGGCCATCACCACAACCACCCAATTCTTTACATGGACAAGGAATGATACCATTTTTCTCAACTTTCCAGTTATATGCCGTTATCGCATGAGTGTTAGAAGTTGTACCAGTCTTCAGATCAGAAAATTCTTTTGAATCTGTAGCTAAACAGAATGGTTCCCCATGCAAGTAAACTTTCAAATGGCCATCCCGTATATCAGAGCAACAAGCAAGGCATAGATCATATGAACAGTTTGGACAGTTCCTATGAAAATCAACAATAGAGGTTCTGCAATTGTTGCTGCAAAAAAGAAAAAAAGAAAAAGAAAAAAATTTCATATGATGATAAATTAACTATACAAACTTTTTAATTAATCAAGATTTAAGTAATGGACCATACAAACTTTTTAACTAATCAGGATTTAAGTAATGGACTATAAAAACTTTTAACTAATCAGGATTTAAGTGATGGAAGAAGAATACCAATAGGAACGCTCATCTTCAGCACAATTTGCTATCTGTATTTTTGTCTCTGAAAATGATAACCCTGTTGACGCAAACAATGTATGAGCAAAACAATTACACAAATGGGGTTTATTTTGATCGTATGCTATCATGCCTGATAACTTGTATGTGCATCTCAGCAATACCATTTCTAAGGTTCTGTCAATCCCTTAATCTAACAAAAACCTAAGGTATTGCAGTTACTATAACTATGCAATCAAATATTGGGTAGGACATTTTATCTTTGAAATTTCAAATGCATACCTTTTCCGGTCAAAGTTTCTATATCCATCCCATTATACATGCCCTACATACTTGAATTGAATCAACATAATATGCCCTGTTACCTTTCATTTTTTTCATGGCTGATACTAAGTCATTTCCAACCTAATTCTAACTGTCCAGCCTTTAAATCAAATGAAATCAAATATGCTGGAAGGAAGCACCTCTTATATTAGCCTCTATGCTCTTTTCTGACATCTGATCACGGTCAATTTGGCATAGTAATGGATAGAGTTCACGTATAATATGCTTCAGATGACGAATCTTCTCTTCTTTACTTTTGGGAATTTCCAGATCCCTATCTAGCTTCAACAAAGCATTTTTTGCACGCTGAAACCAAACATGGGAAACACACAAGTATTATCACTCACATATCAGACGCACAATGTAGGAAATAAAGAGTGCCCATGCAGGTAACACAAACCTTATCTATATGTTTCATACGTAAGCAAGCTTTGCAGTTGCAAAATCCTCGGCAAAAGGGACAAGACTTTATTATTTCTTCCTTTGACATTAATGGGTACCTATATATGATGGAAGTAAATGGACTACAAAATAGCCAGTTGAAGGCAAGAACAATGTAGTGTGGATATTTTCAACAAACTATTTTTTAAGCAAAATAAAAAAAATACAAGTACCAAGGTGGTGACACATTACAAAGTACAATAAAAGGGAATATGAATTGACAATGAAAATTACAAAATGTCGCTACATCAATCTACAAATCCCCCTTCACTAGTTGAATCTCATTCTGTAACTCCTCAAAAATATGAGGGTTCCACTCCTTACGGGGTACCAAAAAACAGTCAAAGGAATATCATGGGTAAATAATTTTTCATTCCAATCCTCGATCACTTGGCCTATTCATTCCTCGTGAACCTACAAAATGCCAAAGGTTGTGAAGACAAAACTCTAGAGCTGTCCAAACCAGGGATAATAAAGAAGAAAATCATCAATCTGTTCCCACAAATTTCTGAAGGCTGTGAAAACAAAGCTCCAGAGCTGTCCAGACCAGAAATAATGAAGGAGAAGATGAAATTTGTTCCCCCAAACATGTGCACAACATACATCTGCTCACCACAGGAATCCATCTAATCTAAAGCTGGTCAAAGGTGCCACCTCCCATGGCCAATTTCCATGGGTCTCATCCTGAGGCTATCTTAAAGCAGCTTTTGACTATGGAACTCTCATGCTTTGCATCACTAAACCAGAGTCCTCTTGTTACAAGATTATATAACTCCAAAAAGAATGCTAAAATTTCACCAAGTTCCCAATAACAAATCACTAAGAGTGACATTTCAGCCCTCTCACACCGTAAACTCACAATAGACCACTCCTTGATGACTGCAAGGCTGAAAACTCCCAGAAAAACGCCCCAGAAGGCCTCAGTACCCACCCCACAGAATGTGCCAGAAATAAATAAGGGAATCATCTCATGGTTTCAACACCACCCAACTTAGGAATTCCAGCCAACCCGATCTTAGCTCCTTCCATAGGGCCAAACCATGATGCCGGCATATTGACGTTGAAACCCACCCAAAATTGGAAGCAATCACTTTCCACCAAAAACAATTCTTCTTCATCATGAAATGAAATTTCCACTAATCTAGAAGTGCACCATTAAGGCCTGGGGAAGCTTGATCCGTAACCCACCTGTTCACAATGACCTCTGAATAGCATCCCAATTAACCAAATGGCACTTGAAGACATCATCCTGCTGCCCCCATAAGAATCGTCTCCAAATGCCTTCCAATCATTTAGCCACCAACCTCAAAATAAGGAATAAAGAGATAATGTAAACCTTCAAATTAGACATAGTGCTCCTCAGAATGGGTCAACCAGCACCCTTTGGACAGAAATAGTTTTTCATCCTACCATCCCTGTCTCAAACCACTTAATCATTGGGTCTCAAATCGCATCCTGTCTCAAACAACTCTATCATCGGGTCTCAAATCATTTTAGACTTGTCGGAACCCCCAACAGCAAGCCCAAATACCTTGTTGGCAACCTCCGCATATTTGAGTAAATTGGCCAAGCCTTCACCATCATCCCCTTCACCTATCGCAACCATTTCACCCCTCCTACTCTGCTTTTCACACACTACACCACTTCATTGACAATCAAAGCAGTGTCAAGAATCTGAAACTATTCCATCGACTGAACTAATGGAAAATGTCATTGACTTTTAATTTGAAACAAGACAAAAAAAATAAGAAATACAAGGAGGAATTTTATATAAAAAACAAAGATGGGATTAGATTATAACCACATCACTGATTATATACCTAATTGTGAACCATGTGATTAAAAGATTTAACATTTTCAGAACAAGACTTCCCAAAGGAGTTTAGATTTTGATTCCCATAAACAATTTTAAAGGAATTTCACAACAGTGAGGTTTTACCCCATCATGCATAAATGTGCTCGTGTGAGTACAGATGGTTTAACTGCACCAACTTTATAGCATTTTAAATCCTTTATCAGCTTTCAAGTTTCTCTTTCTATATCACAGCCTATAAGATGAAGTTCCAATAAACTCCTACACAGCAATCATAATCATCCACCTGATGTATTGCAAAAGCACTATATTAAAGAACTTAACAGAAATTCAATTTTATTTCAGCATTATGTCCCTTCGAGTTTGATTGTATAGTAGTTCTATAATTGAGATAGGTTTACCACTGGATGGACTGCATTGAAAATATTGACCCGAGGAAAACAAAATGAAGGCAGAGCCACTTGCTAGCATTCCAAATTGTTTCATTGCAGGTGAAAATTTGTAGATTCTTTCTAGTATATCATTCGTCAGTTGACCCAAAACAATAGAAAAAACTAATACTTGATTGAAAAGCAAGAGTTCAAGAACTAGTAAGGGATTGGGACTTTAAAGTTGCATTCAGTTATCAAAAAATTACTTGATTGAAATATTATTTTATTTAACTATCAAATCACTTTTAAAAGGGCCTAAAGGTATAGGTTTATCAAAACTGCCTAAAACATGTGTGCTGCAAGCTGAAACTTGCTAAGGATGGCAAATAAAAATCTAGAAAATATAATTGTATCAAGGAATGATACTGTTAGTGATGACTGATGAACAACCAAAAACAGACCGATAGCACATGATAAGTTCACACATGTTTTCCTATATAACATGTGCTAATCAGAACACTTTAATCAATGGCTGCTCAGTTGAATCGAGGTCTGGGGAGGCATGGATGGTTCCCAATAAAGGAGAAAAACATAATCTATCCATTAGACGTTACCTTGTTTGAATAAAAAAAAACAATCCAGTTGCATTAATTGTATCCAGGAGGACTGATTTCAAGTTTTTTTTTTAAATCCAGAATGCATTAGGGACCTTAACAGTGACGAATAACCAACAACAGGAAGAAAAAAAACACACGCACAATTGAAACAAAAAATTTAAGCATTTAAGCTTGCATATCTTCTTCCTATCTAACTAAGGACCTTACCAATGATGAATTTCCAAACAGGCACCAAAAAAGAAAACACGACTGAAACAAACAATTTCAGCTCACAAACACAAATTTTCAGCATATGTAACATCGTCGTAAATGCAGTGCGCAAACCAAATGAGAGGGTTAGACGGTACCATGCCCGAATGCAAGATAAGCAGTAGCGCTCCCTATTGCATTTGCCGCACACCACAAATGTGCTCTTCTTCTGGCACTGATGGCACTGCTGCTTACAATTCGAAGCTACCGATCTCGTAACTCGCCCAGAGCTAACCCTAACCTCCTTCTCCCTCCTCCTCTTTTTCCTCTTCTTTGTTTCCTCCTCTATCCCTACTCCTTGGGCCTCTTCACCGTCTCTGCGTCTCTTCTTCTCGCCATTCATCGTCTTTGGTTTCTCCTCTAGCCCTAACCCTAGGGCTTCTTCCTCGTCTACGCGTTTCTTCCTCCCCCTCCTGCGCGGGACGACAGCGGCGGCCGCGGCTGCGGATGCGGCTCTAGCTTGGTTCTTTGCTCTAATCGTTAAAAAATGGTATTCGCACAAGGTCTTATCTTGGAGCCTCCAGTGATTGCAACGCCAGAGCTTGCCGTCGCTGCGGTTGCAACGGAGTTCGTCTGGCGGGAACTTCGGCTCCGGCGAGCTCGGCATCACCGATGACGACCAATCCGGCGAGGACAGTGATTTCGCGAGCTCTGTGATGACGTGCTCTCTTTCCGTACGGAACGGACGAAACCTATGGGCTAGGTAGGATGACTTTCGCTATCAGGATTGGGAACGGGCCGAGCCAACTGCATTTAAATTGAATTATAGGGCTTCGAGGCCCTTGGGACTTGCGTCCTCTATTTTGTCTTTGTTTGTTGGTTAATGGGTTTTTTTTTTTTGTTTTTCAAATCTTTTTCTCGTCGATTTTAAATGTTGCACATAAAAGATTATTAGGACTTATCTTAATGTCGCACAAGATTTTATTTTTATTTTATGCCTACAGCCATTTTAATCGTATAATTTGATCAAATACGGACAATTATAATATTATTTGTTCACTCATTTGGTTAAGGTTCGAATAAGACTGTCAGTTAATTTATGATTAGTTTCCGATTAATTATTGAATGTTTTAATATTATTTTACTTCCAAAACTATGGGAAATATTCATTAGATTTTAAAATATTTACGTATCTCTGGTTTTTCATATGTTTTTATAGAAGAAAATGAAATTTTTGCAGACAACTTCGCATCATAATTTTAAAAAGTGTACGTAGCTATTAAAAATGAAGAACTGGTGCTTGCAAATATTTAAATATTAATATTTTTGCTTGATGACAGCCTTGGATAGAGGACACGCCATGAAAACAACTCTATCGCCGCCATCTCACTGCAGCTCCATCCTCATTTGGGCCGCCGGCAGTAGCACCGCAGTCGATTCCAACAAAAATAAAAAAACCATACATCCACAGGAATCGAACACAAACTTGGACTCAAAACAAATCTAATGATTGAGATTTATATAGAGAAAGCACAATGTGACAAGGATCAAACATAGATAAATCATATATATATAATGATGAATGTGTTGGTATCAAATACCTAAAGAAACTACATAGTATATACTGTCTCGAACATATTACATGTACGATCATATAACAATAGGTAATATTGTACCCTCCCAAATAAATAAATACATGAGCATATATATCAATCATCAAAAACAATTTACCATAAAATATCATACATGTCTCAAAACATAAAATAACTTTCTACTAACATGTGTAAGCGGTAAAACTCAAATGCTAATTTAAGACATACGTCAATCAAACAAAAGTCTTCTACCGTAGTCAATGTGCTAGCCCCTGGTAACACCTGAAATTCAAACAACAATATAGGGATGAACAACAGAAGCTCATTTAATGACATGTGTTTGGAGATTTTAGGAGTTAATCATTTGTGTGTTTGGACATGAGTAAAGACACTTGACCATTCGGTTAGTGGGAGTCCAATGATGCAGTGCCTCAAAGGGGGGGGTGTCTCGCTGCCCAATCAGCGAACAAGAGCTAAGGGAGCAGCGCCCCGAAAGCCAAATTGTCGTTTGAAGTCTTGGTCAATGTGGGATATCATGCCTAATCAATTCGATCGTTGCTGCATTCTTGGGCGTGGGAGACATCTAGCAAAAATGAGCAAGGTAAAAGGCGTGTTCTTCAATTTGGAACCCTAAGTTCAACCGAAATTCGAGGCAGAGATTTTGTTTTATTCTCTTACCCTTTAATTATTGTTCACACGATTAGAGTTACTATAGGGCAAATAGATAATGTATATATGTAAATTCATATAGATGTAATCTTGTTTGATCGAACCCAAAATTTAGATGATGCAGATAAAACCCTATCTAATTTGATTTGAGATCTTTCATTGTCTATCTCTAACTTGTTTCAGAAGATAAGCTTTAAACTAGATTTTCACTCGTGAGTGCAAAGTTAAGGACAACATACATAATCTTGATCTGGACCAATGTGAGTGTCGACAATCTACTTGATAAATAACCAAGTCAACACAAGATACAAAGTAAGAAATACTAGCGTGGACTAAGGGCTTTTAATATGGAATCAAGGATCCGCATCTTTCACTCAAACGGAATAAGGACAAAAGGATGCAGAGTAAGAACACTAGTTTACAACTCGCACGGAGTAAGAGAACACTTAAGTGGAATAAGGACCCAAGTCTTTATTCACACGGAATAAGGAAATACTGAGACAGAATAAGGTATCTGAGCTTCGTACTTACACAGAGTAAGGAATCCAAACTTTGCCCTTGCATGGAGTAAGGAAGAAAAGATGTGAAATAAGCGTACGAGCTTTGCACTTACACAGAATAAGGAAGCGTTATTACAAAATAAGGGATTCGAGCATTCAAGTAACACGGAGTAAGAAATCTGAGTACTTCACTAACGTGGAGTAAGGAATCTTACAACAGATTAAGAATCTGAGTATTTAATTGACACAGAGTAAGCGACTATTGACACAGAGTAAGGAATTTGAACTCCTCATTCACACGAAGTAAGGAACCTTACGACGGAATAAGACGATACTACTCTAACTCTTATCTTATCATCTCAACACATTCAAACTCATTAGCTCGCTATGTCTCGATGTAAGAAGAGTTCTATTGAAGACATTTAAGTCATGTTACACGTGGATCACACGGATGCGTGGACCAATCTTAAATAAAATTGGAACTATGCAAAATGCATTTAATTCACTCATATTTCCAATATCTTAAGCTCCACATTCGTAGCATTAAAACAGAGGGTCTTTATGAGAAGATCATTGACGAAGCTTAGCAACCAAGATATTCAGTTTCAAGAATGTCTCCAAGGGATGCATATAAATACAGAGTCTTGTATATTTGTATGAGTGTGCATTTTAGAGCTTTTGGCTAGTGTATGCGTAATTGTAAAAAAGTGTTACTGTAAACAAAAAGAGATATTCTTTCAGTAGATCTAAGCTTGTACAAATAGCTTTATCTGCTACTCATTTTGTTGTAATATTTTCGAACAATAATATGTTAAACTAATTAACATTAAAGTTATTAATATTCTTGTCATGCCCCGACTTTCCAACCCGAAGAAACTAGTTCGTGACTCTCCCTTTACCCGAGTTTGGATAAAGGGGTTAGGATACAATATGCCCACACAGGACACCATACACTTCACAACAAATCTTCAGAGACACAAAATCATATATTTATTAAGTTCAAACCATTACAAACGTGTCCAAACATGCTTTTATTACATTAAACTCCTCATTACAATATCTCCCCACCTGGGTTACAAAGCTCACACAAAAACAACAAAACTCAAATAACAATAAGCAAAGCCACAAAACGAACTGCCTTCCACTTGGGTGTTCCCGCCTAACGCCTGTAGGTCCCTGTAGAAAAACCAAACACAGTAGAAGGGATGAGCAACCATAGTTCAGTAGGGATCATGTCTCCCCAACCCATCTCATGTTCCTAGCGTCTACATGAGAATGTGCACAGGTGCCATGTAGTGACAATAAGATAAAAACAGGTTATATTCCACAGTTGAATATCAATCCATAAGTCACGGAACAGGTACAATCGTTACCATAGCCACACAGGCTCACATATCCACAGTTACAAACAGTACCACAGCCTCCCAGGCTAACAATTTAACCGCCCCTCGGGCAAATATTTAACCGCTTCTCAGGCAAATGTTTAACCGCCTCTCAGGCGAGATAGTTTAACCGCCTCTCAGGCAAATAGTTTCCACAGCCTCACAGGCTAACATAAACAGTCCTGGACTTCCACAACCACCGAGTGTACAAGCAAACACGCAGCACACATGGCCATACAAGCATAACATCAAACACTTAATATGCATAGTCACACAGGCATAACTTCAAACACTTAGCATGCATACATTCACAGGCTCACAAACCCAACCACACAGGTATAATCTCAAACACATAATATAGGTGGTCATTCAGACATATTATCAAACATATAACATGTGTGGCCTCACAGGCATAATATCAAACACTTAACATGCGTGTATATATACATCTAAGCAAAACACGCCATTAAAGGCCAACATTCATATAGGAGATCACACCTATATGAATTTACATATTTATATACATAAAACCAAATAGCTACATTGCCTATCATAAGGCCAAAGCCCTGGGATAGGTTCAAGGAAGGACAAAACCCCTACCTTGCAAGTGTCCTTCTGCTCTTGCCTCCACGCTAGACACCGTCCACCCACGCGAACCACCACGGCAACGATCCGGAGGTTCCCTCTCTCTCTCTCTTTGCGGTGGCTGCAACGGCAAAAGAAACCAAGGAACCCTAAACCTAAGCCTGAACCCCTTTATATAGACACCACGACATCAAAACGACGTAGTTTTGATTAAGTGAAACCCAGCATCAAAACGACGTAGTTTTTATCGCGCAAGCTATAACCTTTCCGCATCCATACAAGGCAAAATACTCATAATTCCAACATGGTCCTTTGGGCAAAGATGATTAGAATAACAAAACCAATGTGATGGTACAAAAATATGGTTGCACGCCATAATGCACGTCATATCCCCATATGACGTGCAACTCCAAATGTTGTGAAATTCTACCCCAAGCTTCCTAGCATCATGTGGAAGGCAGGCATGCAATAAAAACCTTGCACGTTATAATGTCCCATATGACGTGCACTATACTTCTACCTCCATAGGCTGCCCTCTTTCGTCAAAAGTTCCCTATTTGGTAAATAAAATGATTTGGTTGAAGTCCATGAGTAGAAGTTCCCCAAAAATTAAAAAATTGTCACTCAAAAGGCGAAATTGTGACTAACTCTACACATCACAAAACACGGGTCATTACAATTCCACCCCACATGCAACCAATTAAGGCAATTTACGTAGAATTTAAGCCTTTTTTTTTTCATATTTTTTCAATTATTTCCTCCCACTGCATCAATTGCACCTCATAGATCCTAATAACGCTCAACCACCACTCGAAAACATCACCATCTAGCTGTCGAATGGCCAACCTCACCTTATCCTCTTCTTGTGGTAGGAGGAAAGAAAACATATGTTCAATATGTCTTAACCAGTGAACAACTGCCACTGGATCTGTTACTCCTTTAAATATGCCAGATTATTCTTTCTAGAACCCTATAACTACATCTTCCTCTAACCAGCAGATTGGTACATCCATAAGCGAATTCTTATGCTCATGTGTAAGCTCTCTCTCAGGTGATGGTAGCACCACCTACTATGTCGTTATCTCTCAGTGCACATCCTTTTAGACCTCCTGCCTGATGCCCTTCCTCAAACCTTAAACATTTTCACTTAAAGCCCCCACTTGTGTTAAGAGCTACGCCAACAAATGGTCATTCCCTACAGCGGGCTGGCCCGTACTTGGCCCCTCATGGGTAAATGACTAATCAGATACTGCTTTGGACATATGAGTCACTCTCCCCAAAAGCATCCTCACTACACGAAGAAAGGGGTGTCGATTAAAACGCAAATTCAAGATCAATTTGGTCTATTTAGTACGTTCACATTTCACAAGTACTCAACCAATTCATGCCTCATTATTATAGTGTTAAGGTTATCACACACATCACAACGTATCACAAGAGAACATATCCAGTTATCCACACAATCACATATAAAGCAACAATTTCATTCAAGATGTAACTAGTGCCATAATGTTAATGCATGAATATCCTATCCTAGAACTGGACTACCCTAATATATTTTAGACGTAGAGACCTGGGTTTGGCTTGATCTATAAGATAGTTTTTATTTAGTAATGAAGATATCATTTCAATATTGCACTTGGTGATATGAGCGTTTTGACTGTAGTTAGGTCTAATTTGGAGTTCGGGACCCCAAAAGCCTAGTTGTGTAATTTATAATATTTATTAATTAAAGAATGAGCAGAAAATATAAATAAGGAAAGAGAGAAACTCCTAACGTGTGGTCATTTACGTTTCCTAGCTTTGGTGAAAGAGAGAGAGAGTATAGAGAGAGCTTGTAAAAAGAGCCTTACTGAATTGGAGCTTCGAGCTTAAGTTTTTTGGTTAATTCATCCATGAATATTTACCAAGTTGGTGTTTCTTAACTTCTTATCTCGATTCTGTCCTTGATATACATGGGTTTGTCATGATTTATGAGATTTAACATGAACCCTAGGTTTTGGGAAAACCCAATTTTGGGTTAAATCTGGTGATTAAGTATGTAATATGTGGTTAAGATTTGATAAGTAATCTTGGTTATGTCTTTCTATGATCTGAGGGTTTTATAACCATGTTATTTCCTAAGAGTTGAGAAGTCAACCATGAAAATCTGTACCTAGATCCAGATGACTAAAATATGTAAATATATGAGTATCTGTTGTTACCGTGCGATTTAGAAGCGTTTAGGACATGTTTTATAGTGTAAACTATAGTTTGTTGAGTAAAAGTGGGTTTGTGAGTGTTTAGGGGGTACTGGGTTGATTTTAGATGAAGAACAGGTAAAAACGATGATAAACAGTTCCTTAGCAAAACTGCTCGGTTGGTAACACGCGAAGGGTTGAAGGTTTGGGTCGAAGTGTCGGTAGGTCAGAGTGTTGAAGGTTTGAAGCTTCGAAGGGTCGATGGTCAGAGCTTTGAGTCACCAGCTTCGAGTTTTCAGGTCAAAGCTTCAAGTCTTCGGGTCTGTAGTTCCATAGTATAGTTCCACAGTTCCGAAATACAATTCTAGTTTCGAAGGACTATTTACATTGTAAACTTTTATGTCTCTCCATATTTAAGTAATTTACTTAAGTTACAATATAAATAAGGAAATATCCCCTTTCAAATTCAAAGAAAAATATTAGAAAATCAAATTCTCACTCCTTAAAAATGTGAAAAATGAAAATTAGCACTGAATCTCGGAAAAATTCAGTTTTTGTTAGAGGTGACTATTTGCGAAGTGGGGTTAGACCTATCAGAAAAATCCTCAAAAATCAGATTATCTTAGTTATGATATGAGGAACCATTTTCGGGACTTTTTATTTCAAGAAAACATCTTCTACGAAAATCCTCTCTTTTGGTTAAGACTTGAGAATAGACTTGTGGCGATTGGCCTCTGTAACAGAGGGAGTATTGTGAAACCTTTGTTGATCTAATTGGCTGGTCAATGAGGTCCCATATTGAGCTGGCTAGGAGCCGAGGTCCCATGGCTAGTTGACAGCGGAAGGTCTCACAGGTGGCTGCTTTTAATGCTATGTTTCCACTGTGGCGGGTAGGTTGTAAGAGTCAAAAATCTGTGCTGATCAACTGAGTTGTGAACTGTTTTGTGTGATTTTATGTGTGTTTATGATTTCATTGGTATTGCATAGGATACTCTAGATATTATTGTGAGGTTATGCATTCACCGGCACATGTACACATGGGTAATATGTTATAGGTCACCTACTAAGCCTTTGTACTCACCCTACGTTGTTGTCTTAACTTTCAGGTTCAAGAAGGATGTCACGTCCCGAAATCCGACTCACAGAAACCGGTTAGTGAATCCCCAAGCCCGCACCCGAAGGGACAAGGGGTTGGTGATAACACCGAGAAAGAGATCTTAGCATGGGTGCCGTCCCTAAACTATATCACACATATATCATACAAATACAACAATCTCATTTTTATCCACAATATAAACACATGTTCATACATGTCATTTTCCCCCATGGGGTTACATAATATTATTACAACCCAATAAAACAAGCAAACACACACGGGGTCTTCACCTCTGGTGAACCTCTTAGCTTTTATAGGCACCTGAAACAAACAAAGACAAACACAACAAGAGGGGTGAGCCATCACATCTCAGTAGGGATCCTTTCTCCCCGACCCATCCTAACTCATAAAATAATATAGGCATGTGCTCGTGTAATGCTACATATATATCACCAACTCAATCATAAAATCACACATTCACATAGAAAGCAAACCTCCCTGGTCACACAAATATTTCCTCAAGAATAGTATTGCCTCTCAGGCACTATAGTGCATCTCAGCCTCAATATTGTCTCTCAGACATAGGAACCTCTTAGGCTTTATATAAATCTTGCCTCATAGGCCCTCAACAGTAGCCTCTCAGACTCATTAAGATAGCCTCACATGCCCAACACTCATCCGATAACACTGTTCCGAAACACTGTTTACTAGTCTGGAAAAATACTGTTCACTTGCCCGGAAACACTAACTCAGAAACTGTTCATTAGCCCGAAAAAACACTGTTCACTATCATTTTTGCCAATTTTCTCAGCTAGAACGGCAACCCAGCAACCCCAAACACTCATAAACACATTTATTTCGATATACACCCCAATACACGTCTTAAACAACTCTAAATTTCATGTAATCAACAAAAATACCTCTTTTATGCATTGAAATCACAAGATTCAACCCAAAATTAGGTTTCCCCCAAATCTTAGGGTTCACCCCCAAATTCCACGATTTCACCCAAGTTAAGCATGCTAAGCCTACTATGAATCATATAGAGAGTTAGAATCACCTACCTGAAATGATTCTTCACGATCTACGAGCTCCAATCGCCCCAAATCACCAAGGCTGAAGCTCCTCCTCCAAGCTCTCACCTTCTTTCTCTCTCTCTCTTGCTCAAGCATGTACACACCAAGAAAAATAAAGGATAAGGTAGTTTATTCGTTATTTATACTGTTAACAATAATTGGCCTCCCAGCAATAATTGACCTTCAAGGTCATGAACTCCAAATTGAGTCAAATTACTGTCAAAACGCTCGAAATGATGAGCACAACACTATTTTGAGATTATCACACTCAAATGACTGCTTAAAATCAAAGTCAACTAATAACCCCTGGGAAAGTCAAAAATCAGGCCACTTAGGGCCCCGACCCGAAATTAGGCCCAAGTACTGTCAAAATGCTCACATCGATATCTACATTACTGTCCAGATAGTTGCATTCCCATAGAATGATTATCTCTCAAAACTACTTAAATACGGGTCTTTACAAAGGAGGTAGCTTTGGGGTTTGTAGTTGAGCAAATTGAATCTTGTTAATGTGTGAGACTGTCCATTTTGATTGTTTTGTATTATTACTATATTTTGTTCCTGGACATGGGCTTGTGGCTGTTGTACTGGTTACCATGATATGTATGTTACACTATGATGATATTTATTTGACATTTCATTCAGTTGCATGGTTTCAAGAATGTATAGGAATACCCTTTGTTGTATGATTGTACACGTGTATTTGGGTAGCACCCCTAGTGTGCCCCTTTCAATGCTAGTCACCAACCCCTTGCCCTCAGGTGCGGGTAGGGGGTAGTCACGTGTCCAATTTCGGGTCTTCTGGAGTTGAGGGTGTGATATTAAAGGCTTAGAGAGGACCGTGTTGATCAGGCATGTCCCTCTAAGAGTAACTAATCTGCTCATTGCCTAGGTCAACTAGACCATGCTCTGATACCATACTGTCATGTCTTAGGTTTCCAACATGAGGAAACCAGTTAATGACTTCCCCTGCCCGCATCTGAGTAGACAAGGGAAAAGATAAAACACCAAACACAAAAAACTTTAACACAGAATAAGAATTGTTCCCACCTGTTTAATAGCTTAAGCATAACATTTAAAACATGCCCACACAGTTAAATCATAAGTCCAAACATAATATCTAATTAAACTTTAAAATATTATACAATATCATTCCCTTTCAGGGGTTACATAAGTTTCAACTCCAAAATCAATACACTGATGAAAAGAAACATAAGAAAATAAAAGGAATCTCCAATTTGGGTCCACACCTCACTTATTCCACCTAACTCCAGTAAGTACTTGAAAGAAAACAATCACACAACAGGAGGAATAAGTAACCATAGCTCGGTAGAAATTGTCTCAATGACCCATCCTATGCTCTTAACCTTTACATGACAATGCTTACAAGTGATAATGTTGTGTCAATAATAAACAGTTCATAATTAACATTTCAATAACCTTCTCATAAGCAAAACTCATAACTCAAAATAGAATATAAGCAGATCACACAGGCTTCCTTAACCTCAGCCAAGTAGATTACCTCAACCTTAGGCACACATGTCCATCCTCTATCACATAGACGTTGGTGCAAGGAACTTCATACATAATAAACATATTTTATCATTTTAAACATAATGTAAGCATTCCTCAAAGCAGCCAACTTAAACACATGACAACAGCTTAACATTCATTTCATTGTAAAGTAGTTTAATCATTATACCCTTTGGAAAGGGTCATGATATTGGATTGGAATGAATTACCGGATTCATTAACCGGACTGATGTGTCAGATGATGTGTTTAGAGACATAAATTTATTAATTGTTTTCGTGTCAGATGAGGTGCCCGCTAGCCACCTCTGTCTCCATCTGCTGGCCACCCTCCCTCCACCTTTTTCTCTCTCTCTGCTCTCTCTGTACGTCGCTGCTAAGCCAGATCCGTCCGCACGCCCCCGAATTTGGAGATCCCTTGTCAGCGATTCCGTCCACCTCCCAGAACCTTCTCGTCCACCACCGCACCGCCCAGATCCTTTGTCATTCGTCATCTATCTACCTCTTCTCTATTCTAGTCTTCTATGGCGGAGCGAGGGTTCTCCCGATTTTATTTTCGTTTTTAATATCATTAATTACTGATTAATGCATTAAGGATTTAATTTTTGTTAATTAATTAAGAAATTAGTAATTAATTAAAAATATATTTGGAAATTAGTATTCCATTAATAGGAATTAGTATGCCATTAATGCCACAATTAAAATCGGGATTTAGTAATTAATTAGTAATATATTTAAGGAATTAATAATCCTTAATTATGAATTAATATTTTTAAGTGAGAATTAAAATTTTGGGAATTAAATTTCATTAATGCATTAATTATTGTTATCATAATTTTGTAATGCACTAATTAAGAATTAATTCAGTCATTAGTAATTAATTAAAAATATTTTTGGAAATTAGTATTCCATTAATGGCTTTAGTAATTATAATCAGGAATTAGTATGTCATTAATGTATTAGCGATTAAAATTGGGAATTAGTAATTAACTAGTAATATAATTAAGGAATTTATATTCATTAATTATGAATTAATATTTTTGAGTGGGAATTAAAATTTTGGGAATTAAATTTAGTTAATGCATTAATTATTGTTATTATAATTTTGTAATGCACTAATTAAGAATTACTGCATTAATGTCATTATAATTAGTAATTTAAATTCCGTTTTGAGAATTAATTTACTAATTTCTGAACTGAAGCGATAATTAAATATTCGGTTCAAAAATTAAAGTAGTAATTTCCGAACCGAAGTGAAAATTTAAGTTTCGATTCAGAAAATAATACACTAATTCTCGACCCGAACTCTTCGGTTCGAGAATTAAAGTATTAATTTTCGAACCGAAGTTGGAATTAAAGCTTCAATTCAAAAATTAAAGCATTAATTTTCGAACCGAACACTTCGGTTTGGAAATTAATGCACTAATTCTCGACCCAAACTCTTCGGTTCGGGAATTAAAGTATTGATTTTTGAACCGAAGTGAGAATTAAAGCTTCAGTTCGAAAATTAAAACACTAATTCTCGAAACCGAACTCTTCGGTTCGGGAATTAAAGCATTAATTTTCGAACTGAAACGAAAATTAAAGCTTTAGTTTTAAATTTTAAGCATTAATTTCGGAACCAAAGTGAGAATTTTAAGCATTAATTCTTGCATTTTGAATTAAAATGTCATTAACTATTGATTATTGTATTTAAATATAAATTAATGATTATAATCTATTTAATTTATTTAGAATCGAAAATTATTATTTCCTTAATTAATTAAGGAATTAGTAATTAATCAGGTCATTTGTAATGGGAATTAGTATTTGGTTAATGTCATTAGTAATTATAATCGAGAATTAGTAATTAATTATGAATATAATTAAGATATTTATATTTCTTAATTACGAGTTAATATTTTTGACAGAAAATTAAAATTTCAGGAATTAAAATAGAAAAATAAATTAAGTTAAAGTATTAATTATAATTTTGTTAATGCATTATTGATTAATGTATTTAATATAAAAATAAATATTATAAATATCATTATAATCAGAAATTAAAATTTAATGTCTAAAGCCATGTTTTCGCTGGACGAAGAGAGAGAGAGGGAGACCTATTTCGTAAATTTCGGATCTGAGTCTGTAAAACATGAGGTGTTAAAAAAATAGCACGTACTATTTTCGCAGCCATGCTGGAAGCCTTGTTGGAGTGCCGTGTTGGAACGACACGTGGATCCGCCTATGATTCCGGTAGATTTATCCGGTCAAAAATATTAATTCCTTTGGAAAATGGAGCTCATTTACCACTTCTCTACTAGCCCAAAAACCTAAAATAGAACATTATTGGAATGTCTTGTGTTGTTTATGTATGTGGTATATCTGTGTACATGCCTTGCACTCAAAAGGACAAGGGATTGGTGGATGACCACTTAAAATAGGACTCCTTCTAGGGTGTTGCCCAAAACTTATAACATTCCATTCCATGCCATGCAAAACACAAGCCCTACACACAGACATACCATACACATGAAAGCATACATAAGAGTACAATACATAATACATACGGTCACCAGTCCCAAAACATGGTGTCTCAATAATGTTCTCAAGGTAATATAGAAGTCTCCATAAATCATAAAAGGAATAAGAAGGTCAAGGAAAAATGAGAACGATGCCTTTGCCTCCTCTACGAGGTAATCTTCTAACACATGTTAGAACTTATAAGAGAGATGTCAAAGGTGAGTAAGAAAACCATAGTTTAATATGGATCAAGTCTCCCTGGACCAACCCAAGATCTCTACCCCTATATACTCAGTAGATTCATGTGTTTGTGTAATGTAATGATGCATCACAAATACAATTCACACAACTAATCATCATAATAAGTACATTTCAAATAATTAAAGTAACACATAGGGTTTTGTCCACTCTAGGACGTTTCCATGGCCACTTTAGGACTGCTCCCTTATTAGAAACTCAATACTCATGTTTACTCTATGACTGTCTCCTCATTGGGACCTTAATACTCATGTCTACTTTATGATTGTTCCCTTATTGGGATCTCAATACTCATGTCCACTTTAGGACTGTTCTTTCAATGAGAGCTCACATTCAAAGAAGCAATACACATGTACAACACAATTTCAAACACCTCTAACACTCCAAAACAAATTCTCAAATTCTCCATAGACTTTAGGAAATTGACTACGAAGAAAGGAACAAAAAATAGAAGAAAATACACTATAGTCAATTGAAATGAACCTAATTCAGTCGACAACACATTCCATTTGACCAAATAAGTCGACCTCAAAACTCCAGCTCATTAGAACCACCTTGGTCGACTGAAGATAGCCCATCCTAATCAACATGCCCTTCACTTGATCTTCTCAGTTGACCAAACCTCTCTCATGCTCTGTGTCTTACTCTGGTCGACCGAAAGTGGTTGATCAGAAGCCCACACTTCAGTTGACCTACTTATTCTACCGCATCTCCCATGCATTGGACTTCCCTATTAATTGATTGGAGGTGGTCGACCAAAGGTTCATGCCTTAGTCGACCATGTCGAACATCTATTCCTTCCTAGTGAGTCTCCTACCTGGTTTTTAGCTTTAATTCGATTTCTAACACCAATTTAAGTTTCTTAGGCCACAAACTCCATTATTTAGCATGTCTCTAACATCTAAACAAGGTTATATGAATTAATATACAATGTTTCACATGAAATCATATCAAAGGACAAGATCAAGGTTCTAAAACCACGCCTCCATAACCATTAATCCGGAAGAAGGATGAACATAAGGAGATGGAACCACTTACTTCTTGTCGCGAATTGGATTAAAAAACCCTTGCCCCCTCCCCCTCCTCTCTCTCTCTCTCTCTCTCTCTCTCTCTCTCTCTCTCTCTCTCTCTCTCTCTCTCTCTCTCTCTCTCTCGCGCGCGAGTCACCACACACAGAAAGGATTACACATTGTCCCTTTCCCCTTTTCTTTCTTTTCCTTTAAAACATATTATACTTTTATTTTTTATTACAACAAAATATATTCTCTATTATTATTTAAGTATTTTAAATTACCAAAATACCTAACAACACTCCAATAAACCAACATTACTCCTCAAGGCGCTCCGAACTCCAAAACAAGCTTAAGTACAATCAAAGCATTCTCAATTTTCGAGCCCACTATCATGCTAATATTAATTTATTCAAATTCTCACTCTTTAGTGAGGTCTACTTCTATTACTAAGGACACGAGTCCTCACAATCTAACTAAATAAATTTATATTATAATTTTAGTGTGTAGTCTATGATAAAATTTACTAAATAAAGGCGTTGAAATCAAATTGGGTAAGCTCAAATAAAAAAATTAATAACCTTACCTATTAATGCTACCTACGTATCATTTTCATAGTAAAAATAAAAATCAATGATAAACTAGTTTATAATTTGTCTGAACTACAGTTGATTTTCAACTTTATTAGAGTAATTGGATTGACAAGCTAAGAGCGTTTACATTAAGCTTCTTACATTTTTATCTAAATTTTAACTAAAAATAATACTTTTAAATTTTTAACGTAAAATTCATTCATTTGCAATACCTTCTACATTTCATTTATATATAAATAAGTGGTACACGAAATATGCTTAGGTATATACGAGTTCCACGACTATATGACATACATATTGTATCGACCAAATATTTGAGGAATATGACATTAACGGCTCATTTATTTATTCCCTATTTTTTTTTTATAAAAAATTAAATTATTTTAAATTGTATTATTTGAAGCACAAATTTGAGATTTTTCTAGACTACAATTAGAATTAAGTCATGCATGAAAAAATTTAAAATATAAGCAGAGAGAATGACTAAAATAAAAGAACATTTAATGTCAAATCTTTTATTTTGTCATAAATTCTACCACAGTTTTAAAATTTTAAATATTTTCAAACCTTTATCTTCTCATATTCTCTTTTATCCGTTTTTAATACTGACCTCGTTGGATAAATCTCGAATAATAAATTTTATTTTTTTTTTAAAAGTTTTTTTAAATGCAAAATTAATTGCTAATAGTATTATTATTATTATTATTTATAGAAATATAAAAGCGGGTGATTTTTTATTTTTATATTTATTTTTGCTGATCACGACGTAGCATGGGACTTATAAAACAGTTGTACATAACTAGTGGTCGGAGTGGACTCAAAATCAATAAATAACAAAAGGCATGGATGGCATTGCCACCCAGGGCGAAACGTGGCTCATTCCAATTGGTCATAAGTAAATTATTATTAATCTACTCACACCAATAATCGATTTTTCTTTCCCCCAAACAGGCCTAGATTCGTGGCATGAACGCACCTGTGTATCTCCACGCAGCACTTCCCTGCGACTCATTTCTTCAACTCACCGTCTCCGTTTTTTGCAGAGCCTGCAAGCTCAACTGTGGCGCTTTGCGGATCCGAATTGTCCATCTCGGCCCCAGATTCGAAACCCTAGGTCTTCGATCAACTCGCGTTCAGCGAAGGACTGAATCGACTCTGCGCAGCGCGAATTGATGATCGGCTGATTGCTCTATATGGTCGTGAAGCTCGCATCGGGCCCGTGTGTCTGGGACGGCCGTTCTGGGGTTTTGGTGTGCCGCGAGTGCATGAGGGATCCATGTTTCGGGGGGAGTCACCGGCGAACAATCTGGGACTGGGATTCGGGGCTCGCGATCCGGAGAAGGGGAAAGTGGGGGAAATGCGGCTGATTCGTGCCACCATCAGTGGTTTTTGTAACTGAAGTTCTTCTGCCGATTCGATTCTGGTTTCAGCTGTTTTTCCGGGGTTGAGGCGAGTTTTTTTTCTTTTTTCTGAGATTTGTTGCCGAGGTTGTCCAAGAATGCAGCAAGATCAACGCAAGAAGGTTCGTTTCTCACATTTCGATTTTGTTTTTGGTGTCTGAGAGGTTTTGACTTTGAATATGTATGGCTTTAAGTCTTTAACGAGTGCATGAGGTGGTGCTTGCGTGAGTCTGAATGCGTGTATTGTTGTAATTAGGGTGGTTTCACTTATGTTGTGATCGGTGAGGATTGTTTATAATTCGGCAGATCAGAAATTCGATGAATATGCGTGATAGATAGTTCAAGGGACGGGGACTTTATGGGTTACATTGGTTCAACGTTTCATTTATTATGCGCGCTACTTCATAACTTCATTTGTAGACTTCTTTTAGTTTTTGTATTCGCCTTTTATTCTATGTAATAATGGCATAATATATTTATTTTGTTATCTGGGTGTTCCCTATTCTTAACACGTGTGGCTTTTTGTTGGCCTGATTGGCTTGGCTGCATAATATATATATTGGGTTGTCCCCTTTGCGACCTAATTATTGTCCTTGTGCTTTTTTTTTTAGATTGTTATTTTTTCATCATGAAATAAGATTGCTATACTGGTTATTTGAGGTAAAATTCGCTTTTACACACACGCACATTTCATGAAAATAAAAATTCCACGCTATGTGTTTTATACCAATAATTTATTTTCATTTATCATGACTTGCAATTTGCTGCTAAATCGACTTTTAACATGCATGGTACAGAATTCAGCAGAGATGGACTTCTTCTCTGAATATGGTGATGCCAGCAGGTACAAAATCCAAGAAATTGTTGGCAAAGGAAGCTATGGTGTCGTTTGTTCAGCAATTGACACCCACACTGGGGAGAAAGTTGCAATTAAAAAAATACATGATATTTTTGAACACATATCTGATGCGGCACGAATCCTTCGCGAGATTAAACTGCTGAGGCTTCTACGTCATCCTGACATAGTTGAAATAAAGCATATAATGTTACCACCATCAAGGAGAGAGTTCAAAGATATTTATGTTGTTTTTGAGTTGATGGAATCAGATCTGCACCAAGTCATCAAAGCTAATGATGACTTGACAAGAGAGCATTACCAGTTTTTTCTGTACCAGCTGCTACGTGCATTAAAATATATTCACACAGGTAACCCATTATATAGTTGTTTTTGAAAAGATAAAGTTCAATATCTATGTATTGTCAAATTATCTTTGAATTGACTGTACAAGTGGGGATTCTTCACTTTTCACATGTTTGTTTCCTGGAAGGACAGCACTGTTTTTTGTTGTTCTTCATATATTTTTCTTTGTTTCTGAACATTAGTGTATGAATAGACTTGGGTCGTTGACTTCTTTGTTGATCATCTCTAGCACCTTACATGTCATCTGCAGCAAATGTCTATCATAGAGATTTAAAGCCGAAAAATGTGCTGGCAAATGCCAATTGCAAACTCAAAGTTTGTGATTTTGGGTTAGCAAGAGTGGCCTTCGCTGATATGCCTACAACAGTATTTTGGACGGTATTACTGCAACAATATTTGTTCTACAGATATTTGTTTTCGCTGATAGAAAGAGTGGCCTTCGCTGATAGGTTACTTTTTTATTTGAATTTGAAATTAATTCTGCATTTTTACAGGATTACGTGGCTACAAGATGGTACAGAGCTCCAGAGCTATGTGGATCGTTTTTCTCCAAGGTATTTTTTTAATGATTTGTTCTCAACATGTTTCCTTATGATTTTGAGCACTATTCAATTTAGGTGAGACTGTAAATTGCTTTAACTATACTTGACTTGACATTGTTATTCATTTAATTCTGTTGGACTAGTTAAACCCTTTTTTTGGGTGGTCCATAGTGGACCTATATCCATAGCTTGGATATAGACACATTAGTTTAAAGTACAGTTTACAAGCCTAGGAGCACTAATATAAGGTCTGGTTCATGAATATTATCATTCTTAAGCTAACAGAGTAAACCATTTTCAACCTATAGCTGAACCTCACGGTCTCAAAATATTTTGGCTACGTTCTTACTATTTAGAGTAGAGTTAGTGGCATGGTTGGTTCTACAATAGTATGAAGGGATGAGGTTTGAGATTCTGCCTAATTAGGTCTCGGAGGAAATCAGGGAAAATGACAGAAAGGTCTGTTGAAAATAGTGGAAGAGAGAGCGTTAATGTGGCTCAAATGGATATTCATTGACAGTTTATCATGTTTTATATCTATAGCTAGACATTTGATGAAATGTTGAAATGTATTGAAATATGTTTTTGCTTTAGCAGTTGGCACTGCTAGTATTGAGCATCATGATTAATTATTCTATAAGTAGATGGGGGAGCAATTATTTAATCTGTGGCTTTCTTTGTTGGATGTAAGTCTGTTGGAGGTGTTGAGAGGATGGGAGGCTCTGCATGATATTTATTTCTTTCTGTATTGGTTCTTAAGTTTGCTAAATCCTGACCTAGGGGTTGCATATTTGAGTCGCAGAAAGTTCTTTTTTCCCACTTTATTTGTTTGTGGCCCTGTTCAGACTCCACATTGTCTGTGACTCCTGCACTGGTTGGGTAAATGATGGTGGTGGACAGTTGGCTTCGGGATATCTTTTTGGTGGAGGGTGAGGTGATTTTTATTGAAGTGTGTTAAAATAGAAGTTTTGAAAAGAACGCAATAATGCATATTATTTTTGGCTACAAATTTTAAGTTGATACAGATGAAGACAATTGAAATTCTTAATGTAATTTGAGATGTTCTTTGTACCTATTGCAACTGTGGTGTTATTTACTCTTACGACTCAAGAAATGACTCAAGAAATGAAGGAAATCAGTATAGTTCTTAATCATATTCTGTCATTGGGCATAACTTACAATTGTTTTTTTGTTGGCAAACTGATGCAGTATACACCAGCCATTGATATATGGAGCATAGGATGCATATTTGCTGAGGTATTAACAGGAAGGCCCCTGTTTCCTGGGAAAAATGTAGTTCATCAGCTGGATTTGATGACTGATCTGCTTGGTACACCTTCATTAGATACTATCTCTCGGGTAGACATACTTTTCCTATTTTTATTGTTCAACGTTTTAATCATAGGTTTCTAAACACTCCTCTTTTGGGGTACAGGTTCGAAATGACAAGGCAAGGAAATATCTCAATAGTATGCGGAAAAAGCAGCCTGTGTCATTTGTCCAAAAGTTTCCAACTGCTGATCCTTTAGCCGTCCGACTGTTGGAAAGGTTGCTTGCTTTTGATCCCAAGGATCGGCCAACTGCTGAACAGGTCTGTTTTCAATGAGCAGAGCAAATTCTACATATTATTTTTGTATTGCTTGGTTTTGCATTCAGCATACTGTTTCCTGAACTTTCCTACCTTATATGTGATTGATGGTGATATTTTTTCCACCCAATCTTTTATTAGGCATTGGCTGATCCTTACTTCAAAGGACTTGCCAAAGTTGAGAGGGAGCCTTCATGTCATCCGATTACAAAAATGGAGTTCGAGTTTGAGAGGCAGAGAGCCACAAAGGATGACATACGGGAGCTGATTTTTCGAGAGATACTAGAATATCACCCTCAACTTCTCAAAGACTATTTGAATGGAACTGAAAGAACAAAATTTCTCTATCCCAGGTTCTAGCACACTTCTGTTCTCACTTTTTAATTTTCTTTTCAGTGTTGTTGAGATGCATTACGAGGGTGCCGGCTTCACCTTAA
Source organism: Taxillus chinensis (assembly GCA_023512835.1). NCBI lineage: Eukaryota > Viridiplantae > Streptophyta > Magnoliopsida > Santalales > Loranthaceae > Taxillus > Taxillus chinensis. Next base: position 14,677,224 of record CM042089.1, on the reverse strand, counting down.
TTTGTTGTGTTTTGTTCAGTGCTGTCGATCAATTTAGAAAGCAATTTGCTCATCTCGAAGAAAGTGGTACTAAAAGTGGGGCTGTGATTCCGCTGGAGCGAAAACATGCATCTCTCCCCAGGTAAGAATTTACTCTCTAGCCTGGCCTTGTTTTATTGCAAGAGCTGTGAGCCAAAGTTCGGGGACATCTCAGTGTAAATTTCATATGCTAGTGTTTGTAGATGTATGTATCTGTATCTATGATATTATTCTCATATAAAGATATAACTGTCCAATTATCTTGGCCCAGTGCACCATTATATTAGTATACATTTAGCTCTATTCTAATTTTGACTCATGCTCGTTGACCTTATAGTATTGCCATTTAATATGATGATTATTACGAAGTACTTCGATTTTGCGTTGTAGGTCTACTGTTGTGCATTTGAATACAATACCTCCCAAGGAGCAACCAAATATTGCTGGGTTTAAAGATCGGAAGATTGCAGAGGGATGTAATAAGAATTCTAAAAATCTAGATGGAAGTTCGGGAAATCTCTCTAGAACCATGCCGTCACACCAAGGGCTGTCTCTGGGTATCTCCTTCTCCTGTCCCATCTGCATGCCGATTAATTTTTATAATGGCTATTCATTTGTATTCACCACAACTACTTAGTGATTTCAATTTTCCTTTCTTCTGCTCCGACAAACCAGGGGAAGTTGTGGGGCCTGTTATTCCATATGAGAAAGCAGGTGCTTCAATAGGCTCCAATGACCGAAGAACAGCAATCAGAGACTCTGCCCTTCCTCAAGTTGTCCATCCATCATATTTTTACCCCAGCCCTAGCAGGGGAACGGAAGTAAGGTCTGCTTCAGACATCGGGAAGGATTCGCTTCTACAGGCAAAGCAACAGATCCCTCAATGTGGCATCGCTGCCAAGTTAGCCCCTGAGATTGCCATTAATATTGACCCAGATCCATTTTATGTGTCAAGGGTTGGAATTCCAAAGATGGATCGTATCGATGACAGGATCACCATGGACACAAACTTGATGCAGGTGAAGTCTCAGTTTGGGGGGATCAGTGCGGCCACTGCAGCGGCGGCAACAACTGTGGGTGGCCATGGGAAGGTGGGCACGATTACGTTTGGTATGTCTAGAATGTACTAAAAGAGGGGGAAATGAGACGAAATGGTGGTCGGATATAAAGGATTTGGGTGGTCCATGTAGAGGAAAGATCAGGGTCCCTGGCAGAGGGTTGGTTGAGAATTTGGAAGGGGTTTGTAAAAAAAAGAACGAAGGATAGCGTGTGGGGTTGAGTTTCTGTCAGGAGAATCGGGTTTCCTTTGATTGTATTGGAACGTCATTTATATCTTGTTCACGTGCCTAACTGTATCATAGTGACTTCTATACCAAGTTCCATGTTAAAATTATATTTATGTTTTAACTATAAATTTTATTAAAATTTAAATATTAAATTAAAATATTTGCTAGTTAAATTTAGTTATATAAATTTCAAGTATAGTTTGTAGACTTAGTTAAAATTTGAAGTTTACTGTAACTCCGAAAAACCTTTATCACATAATAAAAGCTTAAATGATCGACTTAAGTTATTATTGTTATCCTTTGTTATGTGATGCATATTTATTGCTCTCTATGTTATGTTTAAATTTACTTTTCCTTTTTAAAATTTTTAAAATTGTTGTTTATTTTGTAAATATTAAAAAATTATTATTTTAATTAACATTATATTAGAACCAATTTGCGATGGGCTTTTCGTGTGACGGAGGTTGTGTCGGATATTTAGAGACCGTTCTGTCGGTTATTCTTCGGGTCGGTCCTACTGCCTGCCCGTGGTAATGCATAGGACTTACGACTCACGATTGAATCACAAGAGGAATTCAAAATTCATATCTGGTTAGGGTTTGTGAATTGCTTATATATCTATCCGTTAATGGTTGTGATATACATCCTTTACATCATCAACAAATCGAGAGGCTTGATCTTCCATAAGGTAAGAGCTCTCTCTCTTTTCCCAAGGAAATGCGGGATTTTGAATCTTCCGTCAAAATTAACAGACCTTGTTTCTATTTCCATCTCAAATCGACTGTGGCTTTGACATTTCACTATGTTTTTTTTTGGCATTCAAGGATCATGGGTCCGCTAGTCGGATGATATCAAATCTCGCCAATGATTGATATGGTAGTGGGTGAAGATAATAATAAAATAATACTTTTATTTAGAAGAAAGGTTAAAATGAAAAAAATAGAGAAGAATTGTAAACAATTTTTAAAATCTTGTTCACTTGGCTATACCTTAATAGAATAATCTCTCGAGCCTCTTGGTTCAGTGGCACGTGACAAACTTCGGAAATTTTTGAGTTTGATTCCCATTAATAAGGACTAAATGTGTTTTTACGTTTTGATTGCATAATAAATGTTTTTTAAAAAAGAATAATCTCTCGAAACTGTAATATCACATAATAAATGATTATATTTCAGTTATAATTATATTTGTTGTTGTTTGTCTCACCTTTTTGTAAAAACTTGTGCTTGAATTGATCCATGAGATAGTTTTTATAGTAATGAGAATACCTAGTTGGTATTGTGCTCGATGATACAAACGTTTTGATATTAATTGGGTCTAATTTGAAATTAGGATCCCGAAAGATTAGTTGTGTAATTTTGAGTGTTTATTAATTAAAGAAATAAATAAAAAATATAAGTAAGGGGAGAAAGAGAGAGAGACTCCCAATGTGTATTGTGTTTAACGGCTTTGGTAAAAGAGACTACAAGAAATCAGGCCTTTAATAAGACATAAAATGTGTTACTGTAAGATAACGCAACACTTTTTGAGGTGTTAGGTTTGCTTGACTTATGAAAAGTCCCACATCTTTCGGTAATACTTTTTGGTGTGTTATGATTTTATTTTACGATAGATCATACAGTAACACATGTTATTATCTTATGAAACATTTTCATAAGTTTTTTAAAGCTTACCATAACATTTTTTACATAATACTTTTTATTGTGTTATAATTATGTATTATCAAAGATCATACAATATGACCTTTTTTGTGTTACAGAAAGTGATCGACATATCATAAGCCAAGCAGACTTAACACACCAAAAAGGCTTACAATTGATAACACACAAATATGACAAGCCTTCTCAAATACTTACAATTATTGATTACAATTTCATAAATACTTATATATTATAAAAACAACCAATATTCAAAAAAAAAAAAACCAAACTATCCAAATTATTATTAACCTTTGTCACAATATTCTGAAGTATTACAATCCAAAATAATCAACGTGTCCAAAATATTTTATAACATATATCTCTTATAAACCATAATATAAATACTAAATGGGATCAATCAAAATCCCTAGTAATGTCATCTTCATTCCATGAATAAATTAAAGTACTCAATTCTGCAAGAAAAAACCAATAATCAATCTGCCGGTATTGTTATATATCTATATCATTATTTTAATTTACAAATTTTTTGACTACTTAAAGAGTATATGGATGCCAAATACACTTTTTTAGTAATGTATAACCAAGCGAATATTTGAATTCAGCCGTGTCACCATCATAGTAAAATCACACATACAAAGCCAAGGCAAAGCATAACACCTCATTCTTTTTATACCAAGTGTGTTCAGTTATTTCATTTGATCAAGCCCGCAAATTATGCTAATCTCATTATCTGAAAGAAAAAGCAAAAAAAATATAATCAGTCATTAGCATATAAGCATAAAAGATCAGACAACAATAAAGTTAGAAAGTTATCTAATAATGTAATGATTAAAGTTATCCAATTGATGCGTGAGAGTAGGATTAAAACTTGCATGCTACAACTACTGCAGCAGAGAGAGGCCACTCCCCATAAGCATTGCTCCAATGTTCCATTGAAGTCTAGGGAAAGATGTGGCATATAGTTTGTTGAGTGGACAAATAGTTATCAATGATGCTACTTCAAGGTTTGAGGTATCCTTTTATGAACAAAGAAGCAAGTTTGGGCCTTGCTCAATGATGCGGCAAGTTTGATGCTCAACTTTCCGTCCTCAGGGCCTTGATCCAATCAATTTCCATTATGAAATCGCCAGGTCCAATGTTGCAGCCTGGAACACCACCTTCAGCATTCAAAGAAAGGGCCATCCCAACAACACGGGAAGGATTCATTTCCAGGTCTACCTCGATAACATTCCCTCTCCAAGTGGGTAAGTATCGGCAAAGAGGAATCTGAAATGTTTTTTCACTCATTAATCCAAGATAGAAAGAGAATTCCATGAGCTATATGTACTTTTCATTGTCAAATATAGTGTTGGACGACGATTCATCAAGTGGATGTATTTTGAGCGAAGAAAAATGAAATGGAAATAAAATAAAAGATGTTAAGTGAAAGGCATATAACTTACCTTTGCAATACACCAAACGTCTTTAGGCATAGAAACAAAATCCTGCCAAGAATTATCTTCCATCTGTCCAGGCATATTCACCCAATTCTCTGTGTAGATCTATAATATGAAGGTTGGTTCAAGACAAAATAGAAAGAAACTGAAAGTCATACCGAATGTAGAAAAAAGCTACATCACGAAAATTACAAACCATGTATTACCCTCCCTATCTAATACCAACTGATTATATAGAACTCACAGTAGATATATAGCATCTTCCATCTCCTTTAACTTTAAATGCTATTGTATCATATGCCTCCAAGTCTATGAAGACATCAAACTGCACAGAATACAAAATTAGAGGTATGTTTTCAGTGACACAATTGTAAAATAATGGGTATTACGTAATACGAATGCCAATTAAATTATTACAGTTAACAATATATTGTGTGGTACAACTAGAGCAAGATGACTAACTACATTCAATATATAAAAAAGAAAGAAATAACTTGGGAAAAGAAAATAGAAATCAATTTCTATGAGTAAAACACAACAACAAATTTACAGAACACAATATTGGTTTCTTATGGAGGACTAGTCAACTGTGATAATCCCATTGGAAAAAATGAAAATAATTAAACATGAGCTTTGCACAACATCAGATTGGCAGCAGCAACTTGATGACTTGAAACTGATGTTTTCCTTCACAGAACGTCATAGTCATCAAGTAGAACAACAACTACAAACTACTGCTATATATATATATATATGTGTGTGTGTGTGTGTGTGTGTGTGTGTGTGTGTGTGTGTAAAATCAAAATATCAAATATAAGCATCAACAATCATTTAGGACTAGAGTAGAGAGAAACAAATTTGACCATAAAATGTACCTTTTTGGACCGCATTCCACAGAAGCCACCCAGGCTTATTTTCAAATTTGAATCGTCAGTTACATCCAAGGAAAGGTTTCCCGAAAAGACTCCTATTAAATATGTGATAAGTAATCATGTGTGAAATAAAAAAGAAATAATAATAATAATAATAATAATAATAATAATAATAATAATAATAATAATAGATGGAACTTATAGGGCCAAATTTCATACCCAAAAAAAAAAAAAAATAGAATAACTATGACTCACATGTAACAAATCACTTCAAGACTTTTAGTTCTTCAAAAATCTTGTACATGAGTATGCACAAGTTTCTAACGTCCTCAATAAGCCTTTAGCTCTTAAATTCTATTGCTTTTTCAAATCACATTTACCCTCACTTCCCGAATAGCATCTCAATAGTTTTTCCCACTCAATTATGAAAGTGAAAATTGATAGAAACTAACATAAGTGACTGCAAACAAGCCACATTCATCCAAGCAAACAATTTTTTTATTCAAAAAAGGTATCATAAACTTTACAAATCAATGTTATACTAACAACATTACGCAATAACTATACATTGAAATCTAAGTTACATGGTGATAGGAAAGAAGAGATTATGCTGGAAGGCAAAGTTATAAACAGATTAATACCATATAGTCCATTCCTCGTATCTTTGACCTCTAAAGAAGTTGAGCAAAGCCCTGAAAATAAGAAAATAGGCAGGTGATTTTATTAGTAAATTTTATTTAGGTCCTCTTAGAAATATATTAGACAAACAAATATTATATAGTGTCAATGAAATGTAAAACATGCACGTATTCTTGTGTCAATATTTGGTTGCAATTTGTACAAAATCCATCAAGGTTGGGGCAGCAAACACCATGAATGTTCCAACAACCAAAAGAAAAATGAAATCTAGGTGCCCCAAATTCAATAATGCAGGGGTTACAAAGTGAATTGCCTATATCAATGCAAATGCAATGTCACTGTCAAGGTTTGTGTGTATATATATGTACATCATGAATGTATTTCGTGGAAAAGGAAGAAAACAACCATTGGGGAATTTTGTCGAGCAGTTGGTAAGCGCAGAACCGTGAAGACCCAGTAGCTCACACCAAGCCCGTCCGATCCAAACCCAGCTGCACAAACCAGACGAGCCCGCACCATCCGGAGGAGGTCCCAGGGCTGACGCCTAGAGCCGTCCGCCGAGGAGAAGCACCGCGCGATGATGCGATCCGTGGAATCACGCGAGCCAAGTAGCGGGGTGTGATCCAGCCAGACGTCAGGGGAATTCCCGAAACAGAGAAGAGAGGGAGCTTCCGCCGCCACCTGGCTACTGTGAGACGCCGTACGATGGCCGAAGCAGCTGGACAGCACGCAGCTAGACGGAGGCGCACCAACGGGATCGAGAATCGCAGGAGAGAGGAGAGAGCATTTTGGTTTAGGGCAGTAGCATATGAGATGTGCAAAAGAGGGGAATCTAATTTGGGTGCCGGTAACACTTAATTTCGCCAAAAACATGCCGCGTATCGAAAATATTTGGGCGCATAATCGAACCCAAGTTACCGTTGTGCGATTTTTTTAATACCAACATATTATAACACTTTTTCATTACTATTATCTTTTGATGTTACGGTAGGCCTGATTTCTTGTAGTGTAGAGAGAGAGAGAGAGAGAGAGCGTATAGAGAGATCTTGGAGGTGGAGCTTACCAAATTAGAGTTTGGAGTTTGGGTTTTAGTAATGATTCATCTGTAAATCCTTACTAAGTAGGTGTTTCTAATTTCTTATCTTGATTTTGTTCTTGAATATGTGTGATTTGAGTATAATTTGTGAAAATTTGTATGAAACCTAGGTTTGGGGGAAACCTGATTTTGGGTTGAACTCGTGAATCTTGTGATTTTAGTGTATAATATGTGATTATTATATAGTATTGTCATCACCCTGTGTCGTCCGGGCTCGTGACTGGCTTGAGATTACTCCTTTGGATGGAAATTTGGTCATTGAGCCATCATTGCCATAGCTCACACAAAACCAAAAGAGAGATAGAAGAAACAGAGTCGCCACCAAACAAGAATAAAGGTGTGTTTGGCCACCTAGGAGGGTCTACGGTTTCCATAGAATAGGTTCGAGAGTCGGTTACGTGTGGGGAAGGAAGAAAAATTCTTGCACCCCCACAACGCCCAAAATTGGTACCTAGTCTTTGTCTATGGGTGCTTGCTTATTTTTATTTCCCCTTTTTTTTTATCTCATTGTAAAAAAACTATGGTTGGTTTATTTTAAAAAATGAATGTTATTCTTTTGTTTTATCGAGGAAAACAGAAAGAAAACTCGTGGCAAGAAGAGCACAGCGTGGAGCTCAGATTCATTACCACAGTCTGATGTTGGCCAGATGGTGAAGATATAAGCAGTAGGACTTAATCTTACAACCACATGAGCCTGGATTTATTTAAAAAGAATTTGGGGTTTTATCTTAAAAACGAAAAAGTAGAGTCTGATGTCGTGAAGAGCATACTGTGAAGCTCAGATTCACTCCTAGACTCAATGTTGGCCAAGTGGCGAGGATATGAGCAGCAAAGGCTCAATCCCACGGCCACCGGGCCTTTGAAAACGTTTCGTATTTTTGGATAGGTGAAAGTGAGATTGGTATGTTGTATGATGATGAATGCAAGATAAGAGAGGAATAAAACCTGGAAATCAAAGTTGATGTTCCTGCTAGCTTTACTCCTTTTGAATGCTTGAGGAATGCGGGGACTAAACTCCAGCAAGGGTGGTGGAAGACGTCTTCTTCAGCTCCAGCCAATAATGTCTGCAAAATTCTTGGCTCTTCCCTTTTTAACTCTCTATATTCCCAGACTTTTTTTTGCTATCCGTTGGTCTCTGGAACCAGCCTCTAAAGTCTTTATCTTGTTAGTCTCCAAAACATATCAGTCCCCCTTTGGAAAGGGTGGTGCCTCCCTTTTATAGAGTCTGAGGAGGGAACGGCCGCCCACCTGGGAACTTGGTGAGTCAAATGATGAGACTTTTGGAGTTCCGAGGCGTCAATCCAAGTTTCAAGACCGACACGTGTATTTATGAGGTGAAAAACGAGTTCCCAGGCGTTAATTGATGCATTTCCGAGAGTCCCAGCATTTAAATGTGTGATTTAGAGTCGTTTAACTGCATTTCAGAGAAAAACAATGCTTATTTCACTGTGCACTTAAAGAAGGGGTGAAACGGTGCCATTTTGGAGTCTCCAACCGAAGGCTGCAGAGTCGAAGGTCCTATGGTGGCCTTGAGGGCTCGAAGGTCGTAACTGGTGCAAGGCCGAAGACTGAGGTGCCTCGCAGGGTCGAAGATTGGCAATTGTCTCGAAGGGTCGAAGACTAGAGGTGGCTTCGAAGGGTCGAAGACTGGGGGTGTTTCGAAGATCGAAGGTTGCTGAAGGTTGCCCTGAAGGGTTTGGAGACTGTAGCCTGCCTCGAAGGGTCGAAAGTCATAGGCTGTCTTGCAGGGTCGAAGACTGGAGGATGCCTCGAAGGTCGCAGAGTCGTAGCGGAAGCTGCTTCGAAGGTCGGAGGTCGTAGCTGAAGCTACCTCGAAGGTCGGAGGTGCCTCGCAGGGTCGAAAGCTGGAGGTTGCTTCGAAGGTCGAAGGCTGGAAGTTACTTCGAAGGTCAAAGGCTGGGAGTTTCGAGTCTCAGCTTCGAGTGTGAGTGCTGCGAGTGCAGGCTTGGCTACGAGGCTGCAAGCTCCAAGGCTACGAGCTTCGAGTGTTGTGGGTCTTTAAGGCTGCCTGCTACGAGTCTTCGAGGCTGACTGCTGGTCTTCGATTGGGAGTGCTGCGAGGCTTCGAGGCAAGGCTTCGGGGCTGGCTGCGCTACGAGGCTTCGAGGTTGGGCTGACTGCGAGGCTTCGAGGCAAGGCTTTGAGGCTGGCTGCGCTACGAGGCTGGACTTACTGCGAGGGCTGCAAGTCTGCGAGGCAAGGCTTCGAGGCTGGCTGCGCTACGAGGCTTCGAGGTTGAGCTGACTACGAGGCTTCGAGGCAAGGCTTCAAGGCTGGCTGCGCTACGAGGCTTCGAGGTTGGGCTGACTGCGAGGCTTCGAGGCTGGCTGCGCTACGAGGCTTCGAGGTTGGGCTGACTGCGAGGCTTCGAGGCTGGCTGCGCTACGAGGCTGGACTGGCTGCGAGGGCTGCGAGTCTGCGAGGCAAGGCTTCGAGGCTGGCTGCGCTACGAGGCTTCGAGGTTGACTGCTGGTCTTCGACTGGGAGTGCTGCGAGGCTTTGAGGCTAGGTGCTGCGGGTGCAGGCTGCGAGCTTCGAGGCTGAGCTGGACTGCGAGGCTTCGAGGCTAGGTGCTGCGGGTCTGCGAGCTTCGAGGTTGCTGGTCTACGAGGCAAGGCTTCGAGGCTGGCTGCGCTACGAGGCTAGACTGACTGCGAGGGCTGCGAGTCTGCAAGGCAAGGCTTCGAGGCTGGCTGCGCTACGAGGCTTCGAGGTTGGGTGCTGCGGGTGCAGGCTGCGAGCTTCGAGGCTGAGCCGGACTGCGAGGCTTCGAGGCTAGGTGCTGTGGGTCTGCGAGCTTCGAGGCTGCTGTTCTGCGAGCTTCGACTGTGATTGCGAGCTTCGAGGCTAACAGTTTTGAGTCTCAGCTGCGAGGCTTTGAGGCTGGCTGCGCTATGAGGCTTCGAGGCTAGGTGCTGCGGGTGCAGGCTGCGAGCTTCGAGGCTGAGCTGGACTGCGAGGCTTTGAGGCTAGGTGCTGCGGGTCTGTGAGCTTCGAGGCTGCTGGTCTGTGAGCTTCGACTGTGACTGCGAGCTTCGGGGCTACGAGTTTCGAGTCTCAGCTGCGAGGCTTCGAGGCTGGGTGCTACGGGTGCAGATTCGCCTGAACTGTTTCCGCGATCAAATTTTCTGTCGGGTTTGACCGAGGGCGTTGACCGTCTTTCCGCAATCTTGACTTTCAGGCCCAAAACTATTTTAGTCATAACTTCTTCATTTTAAGTCGGATTCGGGCACGGTCAAGTGCGTTGGTTTTCAAATTTTGTCCTCTATCATTCGGTGTTGACCTTGGGGAATTTTGAGATCCCTCAGAAATGACTCTTATTTTAAATTTCTTTGGGCGTGATCTGCCCGGTCAAAATGGGGTCCAACAGCTGCCCCTCTTTGCGCGTTGTTCGTGTACAAATGATGTGCAAAGATAAGACCGTACCCATTTTGACTAGTTGATTCTTCTCTCAGGGATTGATATTTTGCGGTTTTGGTGTGGTTTGGCATGCGGGTAAGCATGGCTTTGGATGTTTTGCATGCGGGGCGCATGCTTGCTTCTCCCCCCCCCCCCCCCCCCCCCCCCCCCCCCGCCCCCCCCCCCCCCGGAGAGCATGGCTTGGATGTTTGGCATTGGGGGCGGCTTTGGTACTTTGCGCGTGTTTTGGCTCGGGGAGCAAGAAGGTTTCATGAGCGGTTTTGGAGGATGAAGGCCCCCCCCTTTGTTGTTTTGCATCGGGGCGCAGGCTTTGGTGTTTTGCACGGGGCCACGGCTTGGTTGTTTGGCGCGGTGTGCATGGCTTTGGTATTTGGCATGCGGGGAGCACGGCTTTGGGTGTTTTGCATGCGGGTGAGCATGACTTTGGATGTTTTGCATGCGGGGCACATGACTTTGGCTATTTTGGTCGAAATGAACGGTTTCTCTGTTTGGGGATGAAAACTTTCCTCACTTCTGGAGCTCTTAGGCTTATCCACTGGGGTAGGAGGCGTTATGCCGTGACAACAGTCTTGCAGTTTGGACGGGAGCAAACATGCTAGATGTAGGAATAATGCATGAAATGCGGTTGATGCATGAAATGTAACTTATGCATGTGGCGCGGGGGAAGGTCCGAATCTTTGAGAATGTGCATGAAGTACACAATGCGGGGCAGAGACAATCTAAGGAGATTTTGGTGCCGCTTCTTTTAAAAATGTTGGATCAAGCCCAAAATTTGGATAATGCTGATAAAGCCTTATGTAATTTGATTTGAGATCTTTTGTGTTTCTTTGATCGTTGCAGAAGATATGTTATTAATCCGGAGATACACTCGTGAGAGCAAAGCTAAGGACAGGATACATAATCCTGATCCGGACAAGAGTGAGTGTCGTCAAACACTTGGTAAATAACCAAGTCACCAATACATACGGAATAAGGAACATTCGTGCGGACTAAGTCAAATTGACGCTAAGTAAGAGTCTTGGTTTACAAGGTCGCACGAAGTAAAAGAAGACACGGAGTAAGGCATCCGAGTCTTCCATACATGCGGAGTAAGGAAGTACTAATGCGGAATAAGGACCCGAGTCTTTATTAGACACGGAGTAAGGAAATTAGACACGGAGTAAGGAAATTAGATGCGGAGTAAGGAATCCGGGCCACTCACTCATACGGAGTAAGGAACTTACATACGGAGTAAGGAACTTACATACGGAGTAAGGAACTTACATACGGAGTAAGGAAGCGCTGACACGGACTAAGGATTCCAGTACCAAATAGATACGGAGTAAGCAATCACTGACACGGAGTAAGGTTCCGAGCTTCATTAGCTACAGAGTAAGGAAAATTACACCGGACCAAGAAGATACTACTTCAACTCAACCACATTTAAAGTTATCAGCTCGCGGTGTCCCGATGTAAGACAAACTCGTTGAGAACCTGAAGAATCTTACACGTGGATCACCCAGATATGTGGACACAACCTTAATTATATTTGGGAACTCACAAAGACACTTATACTCTTCAAACCCAAGATCTTGAGCTCCACAATCCGCAGCAGTCAAGGCAGAGAGATTACCGAGGGATAGTTAGTGCTGAACGCATTCCGGAACTACAAGTTCCAAGGTTGTCTCTTAGGAATGTTTTGTATAAATATTAATACTTGTACATTTGTGTAAGAGTGCGCGTGTGCGTTTGTAAGCAAAGATTAACCCTGTGTATGCACAAACGGCTTTATTTTTGGGAGATAGAATTTGGCTAGTGTGTGAGTTCATTTGTAAACAGAGTGTAAGAGAGTCTTGCTTCTATTTTGTTGTATTTATCTTGTGATAATAAAACAAAATACTTCCACTATCTGGTTATCTTCCGCAGTGATTCTATCACTTAACTAGATAAGTGTTTGTGTCTTAAGAGAGAGAAAAGAGTTTCGATAAGAGCCTATTCACCCCCCTCTAGGCTCCAAGGGACCATCAGAAAAGCACGCTGCCAGATGACTTGGCATCCTCTTCTTCTCCTGATGAGCAAACTGCTAAGTTGCCTAAGCCCTAATTTCTCTTGAGACAAAAGTCCAGAGCTTTGTTATTGCCTTATGAGACCTCACGGCGAAGCAAAGTTTAGGAAACTCAAGCGGGGAATAAACGATTTTAAAATGATTTTTAAAAGGCCAAAACGATATTTATTTGATAAGACATTTTGCACTTATAATTGCATCATTGCATATGGAATAACTTGTTTATCATCATATAAAGTCAAACTAAACTCCCTTTTGTAGTACAAGGATAATAGCTTTTAAAAAGACATGTCTTGTAAAGTGGATCAGAGTATGCTTAAGATTTGACCAATCCTTTGGTTCACTGCCTAGTCCCTGGTTTGAAGTGGCGTGACGACCTTTCTGCGACTGTTTGCTTGGGGAGCTCGAGAGTTGTCTCCCACTTTGGTTTTCTTAGAGGATCATGGATTCCGATATCGCTGCACTTTTTGTTGGCTTTGTATTTTACCCTTGGTGCCCTTTCGGGTCTTCACCAAGTCCGCCTTTCTTTTGCTTTTGGTTGAGCTTTGTGTTTTACCCTTGGTGCCTTTTCAGGTTTTCACCAAGTCCGCTCTTGGGCCACGAACCTTGTTTGTCAAGTCATGCAAACTTGATTGTCATATAGTGAGGATGAATTTAGCCCAATTATGTGAGGGGCTGAAGCATGAGATTTTGATTCAGTTGGGTATAACGGTTTTTGAAGTGGCGAAGTTAAACATAAAACTTCTTTACAACATCGCTGTTCAACAGGATTTCGTAGCTCAACTCCGTCCATTTCGGTGAGGATTAGGGCACCTCCCGAGAATGCTCTTTTTACAACGTATGGACCTTCATAGTTTGGAGTCCATTTGCCCCTGTGATCATGCTGTATCGGCAGTATTTTCTTCAAGACCAAATCCCCTTCCTTGAAAGTTCGGGGCTTTACTTTTTTGTTGAAGCTGGCCATCATCCTTTGTTGGTACCGCTGGCCTCGACCGACTGCGGCAAGACGTTTTCCTTCGATCAGATTTAGCTGCTCAAAACGGTCTCTGACCCATTCTGCTTCGTCTAGTTGAGTATCCTTGAGAACTCTGAGAGACGGGATTTCCACTTCGATGGGTAGGATCGCTTCCATACCATACACTAGGGAGAAAGGAGTTGCCCCGGTGGATGTTCGCACGGAAGTCCGGTAAGCATGTAGTGCATATGGAAGCTTCTCATGCCAATCCTTGTATGTCTCAGTCATTTTTTGAATGATGTTCTTGATATTTTTATTTGCCGCCTCAACCGCTCCATTCATCTTGGGACGATATGGTGTGCGGTGTCGGATCTTAAATCCTTCGCATAAATTGTCTATCATTCGATTGTTCAGGTTGACAGCATTGTCAGTTATGATTTGTTCAGGGAGCCCATAACGACAAATAATATTACTTCGAAGAAACCTAACCACCACCGATTGAGTGACTTGGGCATAGGAAGCTGCTTCCACCCATTTGGTGAAGTAATCGATCGCCACCAGGATGAATCTATGACCGTTGGAAGCCTTAGGTGAAATGGCTCCAATGATGTCCATTCCCCACATGGCGAAAGGCCAAGGAGATGTCATTGTGTGTAAGTAGGATGGAGGTGCTTGGATTCGATCCCCGTAAACTTGGCATTTAAGACAAGTGCGTACATGATTGATGCTATCCTTTTCCATGGTGACCCAGTAGTAGCCCATCCTCATGATCTGTCGGGATAGATCATGTCCATTCACATGTGCCCCACAGTTACCATTGTGGACTTCATTGAGGATCTGGGCTGCCTCACCCTTCTCCACGCACCGTAGTAGCACCATGTCGTTGCTGCGCTTATAAAGGACTGGCCCATCTAAGAAGTAGTTAGCACTTGTTCGCCGGATATTTCTTTTTTCTGATTCCGAGACTTCTGCTGGATACTCTTTTGTGAGTAGATATCGCTTGATATCATGATACCATGACTCTGTGTTAGTATCCATACTTGTCATCATACAGTATATTGGCACCTCTTGTACACAGATGTCGAAAGAGGGCACTTCTAAACTTGTATCCAACCGAAGGAGGGCTGCCAAAGTGGCCAAAGCATTAGGAATCTGATTATGTTCCTGGGATGCATGCTCAAATGAGACTTCATCAAATAGTTTAGCCATATCACATATCATTTTTTGGTAGGGAATGAGTTTGGGGTTTCGGGTTTCCCACTCCTTACGGACTTCATAGATTACTAAGGCTGAATCCCCGAATACTTGGAGTTTCGTGATCCCCTTAATCAAGGCTTCTTGGAGACCCATAATACAAGCCTCATATTCTGCTATGTTGTTAGTGCAAGGAAAGGTCAACTTTGTGGCCATGGGATGATGTTGACCGGTTGGGGAGATTAATACTGCCCCAATGCCATGACCGGATAAATTTGAGGCTCCATCAAACCACAGAATCCACGTCTTTGATTCATGATCCTCCTGAACAGCATTGATGTATTCGTCTGGAAAATCGGAGCTCATGGGCTCATAATCCTCCAAGGCCCTATCTACCAAGTAATCTGCTATGGCACTTCCCTTGATGGCCTTCTGTGGGACATAGATGATGTCATATTCGGATAAGAGCAGTTGCCACTTTGCAATCCTTCCTGTCATTGCCGGTTTTTCCAACAGATATTTGAGTGGGTCATGCCTTGAGATGAGCCATGTAGTATGGTAGAGGGTATATTGTCTTAATCTTCGTGTGGTCCAGACGAGGGCGCAACAAGCTTTCTCTAAGGGAGTATACTTCTCTTCGCACAATGTAAATTTCTTGCTCAAGTAATAAATGACTTGCTCCTTTTTCTTCGCTTTATCAAGCTGCCCCAATACACAGCCCATGGATGTATCTCGGACCGTCAAATACAAGATCAAGGGTTCGTTAGGCGTTGGAGGAGCCAAAATTGGTGGATTCATAAGGTATTGCTTGATTTTGTCAAAGGCCTCCTGGCATTCGTCATTCCACACCTCGGGGCTAATCTTGCATAGCACTTTGAAGATAGGTTCGCAAGTTGCAGTAAGCTGTGAGATAAAGCGGGCAACATAGTTGAGTCGCCCGAGGAAACCTCTGACTTCCTTGATAGTCTTTGGTATGGACATTTCTTGGATGGCCTGGACCTTGTCGGGGTCGATTTCTATTCCACTTTGACTGACAACAAATCCCAGTAGTTTGCCGGATGTAGCTCCGAAAGTACACTTGGCCAGATTTAACTTTAGCTGGTATTTGCGCAATCTGTTGAATAGTTTACGCAATACCTCCACGTGGTCTTCCTCCTTTCCTGACTTGGCGATCATATCATCGACGTAAAGCTCCACTTCCTTATGCATCATGTCATGGAAGAGTGTCACCATGGCCCTCTGATATGTTGCCCCGACATTCTTGAGTCCAAAAGGCATGACATTGTAGCAGAAGGTGCCCCAGATAGTTGTGAAGGTGGTCCTTTCTTTGTAATCGGGGTCCATCCGAATTTGGTTGTAGCCGGAGAAACCATCCATGAAAGAAAACATAGCATGTTTAGCAGTGTTATCTACCAAGGTGTCGATATGAGGCAAGGGGAAGTTGTCTTTAGGGCATGCCTTGTTGAGGTCACGGTAGTCCACGCACATACGAACTTTCCTGCCTTTCTTTGGGACGGGCACGATATTAGCAACCCACTCTGGGTATCGAGCTACGCTAAGGAATCCAGCATCACATTGTTTCCACACCTCTTCTCTGATTTTCAATATCATTGCTGGTCTCATTCATCGTAACTTCTGTTGTACGGGCGTACATCCTGGATTCAATGGCAACTGGTGTTGCACTATGTTGGTATTTAGTCCTATCATATCCTCGTAAGACCACGCAAAAACATCGATATAGGCTTTTAAGAGGTCGATTAATCGGTTCTTGACGTCTTTGGTGATTCGAGATCCTAGTCGCAGTTCTTTTCGCTCGAAGGCGCGATCGAAGTTGATAGTCTCGATCGGAACTTCGCTAGGAACAATGAGTCGATCCTCCCTTTCCAACAGGCGCATGATGTCTTTCAGAGGCTCAAAGTTTTCCTCGTCGTTGGCTTCCTCCGCCCCAAATACTGGTTGTTCCCAAGCTGGATTATGGTCAAACCTTAAGCAGCTCATTTCTTCTTTACTTAACAGGTCCTTTTTTGCCTGATTGTACCTGTTAGTAAAAGTTTGATGAGTTTAACCAAATATGATGATGCACATGTCATGCAATGCAAGAAGATACATTTTGGCAAAAGTCTTATTTCATAAATATTCTGAAAGGGTTACAACCATTGTTTGCAATTTTGAAAACATAATAAAATAGAACATTCCCTAGCAAAGCTTCTTTGATCATTACTTAGTCGGGAGGTCCACAATGCTCCAATTGTTCAGCTGGTGCCCTGGGGGTCCTTGGCATACCCGCCCCATCTGTTCTTGCTCTCCACGGTCGGCCCGTAAGATGGCTATGGTGCAATCCTTCCTCTGATGGATAAAACTGGTGCTCTAGAATATGGCCCCAAGGGGTGGGAACGTCATCCTTTGCTCTTGGAGGGGCCTCTTCTCTATTCTGGCTAAGCGGGACTCCCTTTTCCTCGCGGCTTCTCTTGATTTGTCAGCCTTGGTAGGCTTGTAGCCCAATCCATACCTTTCTTTAGTGCTTTGTATGACTAAAGGTTCCTTGATTCCTTGTGCTTGTGCACCCAGGCCTTGACCTTCTTTATGCCCCAGCCTAAGCATGACTGTGGCAACCATCTTTGCAGTTTTTGGGAACAAGCCCCCTACATCCAGTGTTTAGGGCATAGGCCACATTAACCACTTCGAACGATCGGTAAGAGCATTCTGGTATGTCCTCATTACTTTCAATGTAAGGAACAGACATGGGCTTGGTAACCAGAATCTCTGCTTCTCCGTGTACGCAGATGAGTTGGCCGTTTACCACAAACTTGACCTTCTGATGTAGTGTCGATGGCACTGCTCCTGCCGAGTGGATCCATGGTCTTCCAAGAAAACAACTGTAGTATGGAGTGATGTTCATCACCTGGAATTCCACCATAAACTCACTTGGACCAATTTGCAAAGGAATATCTAGTGTACCCACTACTTCCCGCTTTTCACCGTCAAAGGCTCTTACAACCATATTAGTGGGACGCACATGAGAGGGGTCGATTGGCAGTTGCTTCAGGATTTGGGTTGGCATGATGTTTAGGGACGACCCATTGTCGATCAGCACGCGGGAGATAATATGATCCTTGCATTTGACAGATATATGTAAGGCTTTGACGTGTCCAATGCCTTCTGATGGTAACTCATCTTTGCCAAAACTAAGGAAGTTATCCACCACGATATTGTTAACGAGACTGTTGAGATTTTCCAAGGATATAGTCGAAGGAACGTAGGCCCTGCTCAAAACCTTCATGAGGGCTTCTCTATGCGGAGTTGAATCCATGAGTAAAGACAGCAAAGAGATACGAGCCGGTTGCCGACTGAGTTAGTCCACAATGTTGTACTCGCTCTGCTTGATTAGCTTAAGGAACTCGGTAGGATCCCCATCAATAATAGGGATGTTCTTACTACCTGGTGCAGGCACGGGGAGTAGATCATGCTCTCCTCCTTTGTTTTGGTTGACCTCAATACCTTCTTCCGATCCATAGACACGACCGCTTCTTGTTTTCTTCTCGGCTGTGGGGCTTCCTCTAATGACTGATTCGCAGTGGTATTTCCAGGGAACTGCTTTATCATTTTGGTAAGGGAATGGAGCGGGAGTTTGGATGACAAGAGATCGGACCCCTTGCGCCAATGTGGCGATCTCTGGTTTTTCCTCATATTCGATAATTAAAGGTTTGGGCGCCCCCAATGCCTTTGTACGCTCCGTCGAAGCCATACAGGTTGCAAATTCTTCTGACTCGTATGTGATTTCTAGCCTTCGAGAGTTAATGAGGGCTTGTATAGCTTCATGGAATTCCTCACATTCCTCAATGTCATGTCCATAAGCTGATCCATGGTAAACACAACATTTTTCTGAGTCTTTGCTTTTCGTGGCTTCAGTTACTTTGGTTGCCAAGAACCCATTCTCATGTAAGATACAGAATAGCTGGTACTCGCTCATCTTGATCTTAGAAACCTTTCTAGGAGGATTTCCAAGTCCAGTCGTTATATTGGCGATATTGCCCGAGTGTTCAGGCAGAGGGTTGGTGCCCACATTAGGAGCATTGGTCATCTTGGAGAAGTTTAGCCATCCAACATCTCTTAGGTGTTGGACCTTCTTTTTCAGAGCAAAACAATTCTCGGTATCATGCCCACTTGCGCCTCCATGGTATGCACAATGGGCATCAGCTTTGTACCAATCGGGATATGGAAGAGTTCGTTCCTTTAGGGGTATTGGACTAGCGAGTCCTGCTGCTAACAATCGTGTATAGGCTTCTGTGTATGTGACAGGAATTGGATCAAACTTTTGTTGCCCAGTCTTTCCAAAAGTCTGATTCTGCCGGGGCTGCTTCGACTGCTCTGGTTGAGGCTGGGCTAGCTGAGGTTGGCTCGGCTGAGGCATGTACAGGCTTCCTCCTTGTGGATGATATTGCTGGAATTGTTGTGGCGGGGCTGATGTCACATAAGACGCCAGGGGCTGCCCGCCATAATATCCTGGCATGATACACTGTCCCAACTGTGCCCCAGAGGAGGTGAAGTCGAGCTTAGGTTGCCAGACTGCTTGTGCTTCTTCCTCTTTTTTGCGATTGGGTGGCGTGGGCCTCCTAGGAGTCTCGGTTTTATTCCCACCAAGCTTGCCTTCCCTGATGCCGCCCTCAATTCTCTCTCCTGAGGCAACTAAGTCGGCGAAGCTGTTTGATACATTCCCAACCAGTTTTTCATAATAAACACCCCTTAGCATCGATGAAAAGGGTGGTGAGCTCTCGTTCGGTTAGTGGGGGTTGAACGTCCATAGTCGCTTCTCTCCATCTTCGAGCGTAAGTCTTGAAACTTTCTTTTTCAGCTTTCTCAAATGATCGCAACGCCAATCTGTCTAGTGCTAGTTCTGTCACATGTTTGTATTGCGCTAAGAAGGCTGTGGCCAAGTCATTCCAAGTACGAATATGACTGCCTTCTAACTGAATGTACCATTGTAATGGCCCGCCAGTTAAGCTTTCTTGGAAGCAGTGTATTAGTAGTTTGTCATTGTTGGTATGTGCGGCCAACTTGCGATAATACATCGTCAAATGGGTCTTTGGGCATTGGGTACCAT
The DNA here is from genome assembly GCA_023512835.1 of Taxillus chinensis. Taxonomy (NCBI): domain Eukaryota; kingdom Viridiplantae; phylum Streptophyta; class Magnoliopsida; order Santalales; family Loranthaceae; genus Taxillus; species Taxillus chinensis. The sequence continues at coordinate 14,657,481 of CM042089.1, read as the reverse complement.
TGAATTTTTTGAAATCCGGCATTTTGAATTTTGGAGGTAGCACAACTCCAGGTACCAAGCATAAATCATAGGCATTAGTTGTCCCATAACTTTCTGCCCCTTCAACAGCCTTTAACCTTGCTTCTATTTGCTTCCAGCTTGGTTGTCAGTTGGTTTCCTCGGGAGCAGGCAAATCTCTTACTTCCATGGGGTTTTCTGAGATTGGTGTTCCTACATTTGGCGGCGTAGTCGGAACTTGACGAGAACTTCCCGGAACCACGTAAGTCTGGGAATCTGCTTGAACTCGTGCAAACTCTTGCGGTGGGTTCTGCGTTTGTCCCTGATTAGCCACCCCTCATGCTGGGGCTGATTCCCTTGCAGTTGTCACTTTGGTCAGTAGGTCCATCATGGTTTTCAACTGGAACTGAACCGCGTGGAGGCTGCTCCCCATCTCCTGCTGAGCTTGCTCGAGCCCTGAAAGTCGGTCCTCCGTATGGTCTCCCAAGCCTTGGTCTGACATAGCTCTAGGTACTTGATTACGGGTTGATCTCAAATTATAAGAGTGTCCAATCTTGTTTGATCTGGAAATGTTGATCCGTTAAGCTTTTCTCTTTTTTGAATTTTTGCGTTTATCATGAATGCAAGGATGTATGTAATGAGTGCATGCAATGAATGGCCAATGATTGAAATAAAGAAAAACACTTTATTGATTTGGAATCGAGTACATTTTCAGTAGAAAGAGGACTGGAGTACAACAAGGATAGCCTTAATGCATATGCTACTACATGAATTGGAACAAGCCTTGATCATCTCAAACTAATTTCCAATTCCGGACCACTCTTCCAATTGGTGGATCCTTTCGCCAAGCTTTCCGATGGTCACTTCCTTCTCTTGAATTTTCTGTTGCAAGTTCTTGAGTTCATTTTCCTTTTGAAGGAGCAACAGTCTTGGATCTTGGTGGGCTTCTACATAAGCAATATACTGTTGCTGCCATGGAGGGAATGAAGGATGAACTTCAGGGTAGTAAGAACTACCGCTGACTTTCCGAGGTGTTTGCCAGGCTAGATACCCCCAGAAAGCCTTGCTTCGAGCCTCTAAACCGGTGTATGTGAAGTCAAAGGTTTCCATTTCATGTAGCACAGGAATGATCTGATGACCCCTGAGTTGTCTTCCTGCCTGGAGAGGGGCGTATGCGGTAGCTCCCCATGGACCGAGTAATGGGACCCAATTATATGGTCCGCGGCTGTAAATTATGTCGACTTTGGGCATCCATGAAGCATTCCATACAACTTGATCATCAGTTAAGGTTTGCAGCTCATTGATCCAATCCTCTTCTGTTTCAGGTAATTCCCATTCTTTTAGAATGAATTCAGGTAATGCGCTATGTGGAAATACCGCCACCTCTTCGAGTTGGGCGTCCTTGCATGGGAAGTGACTTTTCAACCACGCGCAGAGGAGTGGAAGACATCCTTTGAAACGACCTTGTCCCAAAATCTGTACGTGTGATAGTGATCTAACTGTCTTAGCAAGGATTGCAGGAACGGGATCAGCCCCTCCTAATGTTTGTATCACAAGTTCGCATACAACTCTGTCAATGTAACCCAAGAATTTAGGAAATACAATTAATCCATACATGGCTAGTGTGAATAAAGAGTAGAGTTTCATGCCCGATGCTCGAGATATTTTGTCTCGGATCACGGGCCATGGGATGACCTCGAGTCCACCCCTGCGGTGCACGATCTGGGCTACCTCATCTTTTGTCACTCCCAAGAACTGTGATAGGGTCTGCAGGCAAGAAACTTGTATGGTTGGTAGAAAGACTTCTGAGCCTCCATTGATTGGTCGTCCCAAAAGGGCTTGACACTCCTCCACAGTAGGAGCCAAATCCTGTTCATTAAAAGCGAAACACCTCCGCCTGGGATCCCAGAAGTGTGCGGCCGCTCTTATCATAGGCTCGTCGATAGGTACTCGCGTTAGATGTAACAAGTCCCCGTATTTTTTAATGTAGGCAGCCTATATATGGAAAGGCCATCGTGCCCATATATCGTCAAGTTCCTCTCGGCGGGCCATTTGGACACGCATCTGGACTTCTGGGGCCAGTATGGTTTGCTCGGCACTTTCTCCTGAAAAGTCTCCAAAGTGTTGTTGAATTGCCGAAGCTGCATGTGCGACCTCTGTCATGTCTTCCTTGTCTTTGGAGTTAGCTAGGAAATGATCAAAGCTTGCCATGCTTCCTATAATGAATGTTAAGGCTTATGCATATGAGATGGGAAACAGACAAGAACAGGTTTTATTGATGTAAATAGGACAAAACTGTACATGAACAAATTATTCAAATGTAAATGCAACTATATGATGCAAGACAAGCTTTGGGTTCCTTCAGAGGGGTGACCCTGCTTAGTGTCTTCATTTCCTTGATGAGCTTGATGCTTTACTAGGCTTTCCTTTCCTCTCCATGGTCGGAAGAGTACTGACAAGATCTTGTTGCTGCAGGAGGTGCTCCGCCTCTAGTTTCTCCTGCCAAAACACATAGGATAGAACAATGTCGGGGTAATAAGAAAGGAAACCGATCTTTAGGTCGTAACGCGGCGTTGAACATCCGATCGATGATCGACTCGGCCTCTTCCGTGCCATGGTTAATATCACATCTTTCCATTCCGTAGAGAACTGGGACAATTTGGTTATTTCCCACTGTCTTGCCACTTGAAGAGGGGCATAGGTAGTCCCGCCCCATGGTCCAAGGAGTGGGACCCAGTTATACCTTCCCAGACTATAGGTCATATGTTCTCTTGGCATCCAGGGTGCCATCCGGACAACATCTGCTTCACTCAGGCGATTCAACGGCCTTCTCCATTGATTGAGATTATTGGGTAAGAGCCACGAACTTCTTAGAATGTCTAGTATGACGGTAGGGGGCCATGAGTAAACAGCCCTGAATCGCGGGGTAACACAGTGGAGATGGCTTTTGAGCCATGTGCACAAGAGAGGGAGGCACCCCATGAAGCGACCACCTCATGTAGTCCGGATAAATGATAAAGATCTGATGGTTTCGGCGAGTATGGCCGGAATAGGGTCAGCGCCACCGGTTACTTGTGCCACTAGCTCGAAAACGGTCCCGTCAATGTAACCGGTCACCCATGGAAAGACCACCAGCCCATAAATAGCAAGGGTGATGAGCAAATGGGCCTTATCCTCGCTTGCACCCTTTAATTGGCCTCTGACAAACTCCCATGGAATGATTTCTTTGCCGTCCACTGTGATCACGGGGTCGATGATCTTTTTGTCCTTGCCCAAGCATTTGAAACCCATGAAATGTGCTAACCCCCGTCTGCAAGACTTCTGTGGGTTGGGTTGGAAAACAAAGTCGCCCTCTTCAAAGGGGATGCGGAGGATCCTTCGATATTCCTCCAAAGTTGGTACCAGGTCGATGTCATTAAAGGTGAAGCACCTCCGTCTCGAGTCCCAGAAGTGGATCGCTGCCTTGATCATATTTTCATCAACAGGGAGTTGTGGCAGGAGCAAGAGATCACCAAACTGTTGGGTGTAAGCTATGCGTCTCGCATTAGGCCATTCACTCCATGTAGCTTGGAGGTCTTTGGGGAGTTCGATCCAAGTGTCCATGATGATCTGATCGGCCACAGAGTACGTCTTCGGTAAGAAGTCTCCTAAAACTTGCTGGATCTGAATGGAGGCGCGCTCCACTCTTTCCATGTCCTCAGGGTCCCTGGCGCCCCTCAAAAGGTTCCTAAAACTTGCCATGTTCCTATATATATGCATGGGATGTCATGATATGCATCAAGCAAAATGGGTGAGGGTTAGGGCAAATCAAAGCGAGATGTGATAAAAGTGCATGAGTTAGCAAACAAGGTGCAAACAAAGGTCACAACAACGTTAAAGCACACACATGAAGGTCAAAACCCCTGATGGGCACCTACATATACACTTATCTTATTTGTTGGTTCCCAAACTATCTCCTGAGAGGAGCTCCGTACCCCTAGAGGCATTGACGGAGGGGGCCCTCCAAAAGGACCCCACTTGGGTGAGGAGTTCAGGCACCTTACGTGAGATAGAACCCACGGAGCATCTTTATTGAACCTCGCTAATCCTAGGTAAAAGTAGAAAACCCGGGTATAGGGTTAGAGGGAGAGAGAAATGCATGTAGGCACAAGCAATGCAGTCTATAAAAAAATAAAGAAAACAGAAGGGGAAATAAACAAGCAAACACTCCACAAACAAAAGACCAGGGCTAGACTCTCTCAAATGTCCCCAGCGGAGTCGCCAGCTGTCATTACCCTGTGTCGTCCGGGCTCATGACTGACTTGAGATTACTCCTTTGGATGGAAATTTGGTCATTGAGCCATCATTGCCATAGCTCACACAAAACCAAAAGAGAGATAGAAGAAACAGAGTCACCACCAAATAAGAATAAAGGTGTGTTTGGCCACCTAGGAGGATCTACGGTTTCCAGAGAATAGGTTCGGGAGTCAGTTACGTGTAGGGAAGGAAGAAAAATTCTTGCACCCCCACAACGCCCAAAATTGGTACCTAGTCTTTGTCTATGGGTGCTTGCTTATTTTTATTTCCCCTTTTTTTTATCTCATTGTAAAAAAACTATGGTTGGTTTATTTTAAAAAATGAATGTTATTCTTTTGTTTTATCGAGGAAAACAAAAACAAAACTCGTGGCAAGAAGAGCATAGCGTGGAGCTCAGATTCATTACCACAGTCTGATGTTGGCCAGATGGCGAAGATATAAGCAGTAGGACTTAATCTCACAGCCACAGGAGCTTGGATTTATTTAAAAAGAATTTGGGGTTTTATCTTAAAAACGAAAAAGTAGAGTCTGATGTCGTGAAGAGCATACTCTGAAGCTCAGATTCACTCCCAGACTCAATATTGGCCAAGTGGCGAGGATATGAGCACCAAAGGCTCAATCCCACGGCCACTGGGCCTTTGAAAACGTTTCGTATTTTTGGATAAGTGAAAGTGAGATTGGTATATTTTATGATGATGAATGCAAGATAAGAGAGGAATAAAACCTGTAAATCAAATTTGATGTTCCTGCTAGCTTTACTCCTTTTGAATGCTTGAGGAATGCTGGGACTAAACTCCAGCAAGGGTGGTGGAAGACGTCTTCTTCAGCTCTAGCCAATAATGTCTGCAGAATTCTTGGCTCTTCCCTTTTTAACTCTCTATATTCCCAGACTTTTTTTGCTATCTGTTGGTCTCTGGAACTAGCCTCTAAAGTCTCTATCTTGTTAGTCTCCAAAACATATCAGTCCCCCTTTGGAAAGGGTGGTGCCTCCCTTTTATAGAGTCTGAGGAGGGAACAGCCGCCCACCTGGGAACTTGGTGAGTCAAATGATGAGACTTTTGGAGTTCCCAGGCGTCAATCCAAGTTTCAAGACCGACACGTGTATTTATGAGGTGAAAAACGAGTTCCCAGGCGTTAATTGATGCATTTCCGAGAGTCCCAGCATTTAAATGTGTGATTTAGAGTCGTTTAACTCCATTTCAGAGAAAGACAACGCTTATTTCACTGTGCACTTAAAAAAGGGGTGAAACGGCGCTATTTTGGAGTCTCCAACCGAAGGCTGCAGAGTCGAAGGTTCCATGGTGGCCTTGAGGGGTCGAAGGTCGTAACTGGTGCAAGGCCGAAGACTGAGGTGCCTCGCAGGGTCGTAGACTGGCAATTGCCTCGAAGGGTCGAAGACTAGAGGTGGCTTCGAAGGGTCGAAGACTGGGGGTGTTTCGAAGATCGAAGGTTGCTGAAGGTTGCCCTGAAGGGTTTGGAGACTGTAGCCTGCCTCGAAGGGTCGAAAGTCATAGGCTGTCTTGCAGGGTCGAAGACTGGAGGATGCCTCGAAGGTCGCAGGGTCGTAGCAGAAGCTTCTTCGAAGGTCGGAGGTCGTAGCTGAAGGTGCCTCGAAGGTCGGAGGTGCCTCGCAGGGTCGAAAGCTGGAGGTTGCTTCGAAGGTCGAAGGCTGGAGGTTGCTTTGAAGGTCGAAGGCTGGAAGTTGCCTCGAAGGACGAAGGCTGGGAGTTTCGAGTCTCAGCTTTGAGTGTGAGTGCTGTGAGCGCAGGCTTGGCTACGAGGCTGCAAGCTCCGAGGCTACGAGCTTCGAGTGCTGCGGGTCTTTGAGGCTGCCTGCTACGAGTCTTCGAGGCTGACTGCTGGTCTTCGACTGGGAGTGCTGCGAGGCATCGAGGCAAGGCTTCGGGGTTGGCTGCCCTACGAGGCTTCATGGTTGGGATGACTGCGAGGCTTCGAGGTAAGGCTTCGAGGCTGGCTGCGCTACGAGGCTGGACTGACTGCGAGGGCTGCGAGTCTGCGAGGCAAGGCTTCGAGGCTGGCTATGCTACGAGGCTTCGAGGTTGACTACTGGTCTTCGACTGGGAGTGCTGCGAGGCTAGGTGCTGCGGGTGCAGGCTGCGAGCTTCGAGGCTGAGCTGGACTGCGAGGCTTCGAGGCTAGGTGCTGCGGGTCTGCGAGCTTCGAGGCTGCTGGTCTGCGAGGCAAGGCTTCGAGGCTGGCTGCACTACGAGGGCTGCGAGTCTGCGAGGCAAGGCTTCGAGGCTGGCTGCGCTACGAGGCTTCGAGGTTGGGTGCTGCAGGTGCAGGCTGCGAGCTTCGAGGCTGAGCCGGACTGCGAGGCTTCGAGGCTAGGTGCTGTGGGTCTGCGAGCTTCGAGGCTGCTGGTCTGCGAGCTTCGACTGTGACTGCGAGCTTCGAGGCTAACAGTTTCGAGTCTCAGCTGCGAGGCTTCGAGGCTGGCTGCGCTATGAGGCTTCGAGGTTGACTGCTGGTCTTCGACTGGGAGTGCTTCGAGGCTTCGAGGCTAGGTGCTGCGGGTGCAGGCTGCGAGCTTCGAGGCTGAGCTGGACTGCGAGGCTTCGAGGCTAGGTGCTGCGGGTCTGCGAGCTTCGAGGTTGCTGGTCTGCGAGCTTCGAGGCTACGAGTTTCAAGTCTTAGCTACGAGGCTGGGTGCTACGGGTACAGATTCGCCTGAACTGTTTCCGCGATCACATTTTCAGTCGGGTTTGACCGAGGGCGTTGACCGTCTTTCCGCAAGCTTGACTTTCAGGCCCAAAACTATTTTAGTCATAACTTCTTCATTTTAAGTCAGATTCGGGCATGGTCAAGTGCGTTGGTTTTCAAATTTCATCCTCTATCATTCGGTGTTGACCTTGGGGAATTTTGAGATCCCTCAGAAATGACTCTTATTTTAAATTTCTTTGGGTGTGATCTGGCCCGGTCAAAATGGGGTCCAACAAGTATTAGGTATTATTTTAATACAAATCCTGATATGTAGTATGAGGTAAGAGTTTTATGAGTTTTTGGAGGGTTTAGGGGTCGTTGGGTTGATTCCAGACAAAAAACTGGTTAAAGTGATGATGATCAGTAAACTTGAAAAAAGTTTCGAAAAAGAGTTTCGAAAGGAGTTTCGAAAAAGAGTTTCAAAAGGAGTTTCGAAAAAAGTTTCGAAAAAGAGTTTGAAAAGAGATTCGAAAAAAAATTTGAAAAGAGATTTGAAGGGAGATTCAAAGGGTCAAAGAGGTTGGGTTGAAGGCCCGAATGAGATTCAAGACAATTGAGCTTAAAGACCAAGGTCCCCTATATGGCTGATTGATAGCATTAAGGTCCAACATATGGTTGGCTTTCCATGCCGTGTTCCCACATGTGGCTGGCAAGTTGTGAGTGCCTTGCTTGAACTGATCAGTTGAGTAAAGGAGATGATATTTGTTTGTTATGAACTACTTGTACTAACTTAATTTTGTGGATATTGTGTGTTTATGCTTTCATTAGTATTGCACAGAACACTATTATATAGACATTGTTGTGTAGTTATGCATTCATTGACACATGTATACATAGGTAGTGTGTTGTGAGTCACCTACTGAGCCTTTATGCTCACCCTATGTTGTTGTCTTGACTTTCAGGTTTAGGCAGGAGGTAGCCTTAGAGTTTACAGTCGAGCAGACCGGACCTGGTTGATGTAGGGGTGTAAAATGAATCGTTCCGGTTCGATTCGTTGCGGAGTGGGCTTGAATAGGCTGGCCCATTTAGGCCCACACTTTTAACGGATTAGATTTTAATTGGCCCAGTCCGGTCCATAGTTATTTATTTATTTAAAATAATATTATAAGTTAATTTTTGTTATTTTTTTTTAAAATTAATTTTAAAATTATATTTAAAAGTTTATATTTCTAAACTTCAATTTTTAAATTATTAGGTTAAAGTTTTATATACTAATATACTAGGTAGGATAGGTAATAGTTTTTAAAAATTATTTTAAAAAAACTGTTCCATGAACCGGTCCACAACTGCACAGGTTTGGTCTGTACGGATCGGGCCTAAATGGACCGATCCGTTTAGGCCCACAATTGAAATGTTTCAAAAAATTTCTGGTCCAGTTCACTTTGATCTGCATGAACCGTGAGCTGGTCCGTGGACCAGCGGTCCATTTTACACCCCTAGGTTGATGTATGAGACTTTTATGTCCATCTTGATTGTTGTCTTGTATTATTACTATATTTTTTTCCCGAATATGGGTCTGTGGCTATTGTACTGGTTGACCCATGATGTGTATGCTCTGTTGTGATGATATTACATATAGTTGCATATTTTTGGGAGTGTATATGAATACCCTTATGTATGATTGTACAGCTAGATTCTAGACAACAACCGTAGTGTGTCTCTTTCGGTGCTAGTCACCAATCCTTTACCTTCGGGTGCGGATAGGGGGTAGTCACGTGCCCAGTTCCGGGTCTCCTAGAGTTGAGGCTGTCATCACCAGATTTCGTCCGGGGGGAAACCCGCTTTTGGGGATGCAGTTCTCCCACCCTTCACCCGAACGGTGATGAAAAAAATACAGAGTCGGCACCATCTGTTTTTGGGGTGCAGTTGGTCACCTAAAAATTATTTACGTCGCTAGAGCTAGATTCGAGAGTTTGTTACGTGTGAAGAAGGATTAGCACCCCCACAACGCCCTTTCAGTACCTATCTTAGGATGAAGAGGTTTCTAATTTGTTTTAGCTATTTGCTTAAATGAATTGAAAAAACTATTGAATTTTCTATGACCTAAAGTTATACTCTAAGTTATTTGTTAAAATAAAATTAAATTCAATTTGCCGTAAGCATCTAAAATGAATCCTAACAGCTTGATCTTTACATTTTCCATTCTATTTTTTTTTGTTGAAGTTGAAAATTCAATCCAATTTATTTAAGAGACTAAAGGGATCTTGAAGTTTAAATCATTTTGTTTCTGAGTCCTATGTTTAAAAACAACAAAAAAAAAACCTAACAATCTGGAAAAACTTTTAAAAGACTGAGATAAAAATATTTTTAAAGAATGAACTAAAAGATAAATAAAGAAAACATTTTTTGTCTTTTGAAAAGCCCTCTTTAGTTTTTCCTCTTTTTTTTCTTTTAAAAAAAATATGAAAGAAAACAGTTTGTTCTATTTTGTTTTTTTTTTTTTGTTTCTTGCTTTGAAAACATGTAGTTTCTTTAACTAAGAAATATAAAGTTGTTTGTATTTGTTGGTATGTTTGTTTTTGTTGTTTTTTTTTAGAAAGCATTTTTTGTTTGTATGTTTGTTTTTGTTTTTGTTTTTTTTTGTGATAAAATATATAAAGAATTGAAGGAATTTCTAAAAAAAAAACTTTAAAGAAATTAAAATTTTATTAAAGAAGAAAAAACAATTTTTTGATTTGACTAAAAAGTAAACTATTTTTTTATTTTTGGGAAAACATTTTAAGAAAAACAAACCCAAAAAAAAAAAGATCTGAGCAAATATAAATTAAAATGCTATGTGTGATAAGTGACATCCATAAAAGGAAAAAAAACAACTCTCTCCCTTCTCTTTCTTTTTTTCCTTTTATCACTTTCTTTTCACTTTGTTTCTTTCCTTCTTTTTTTTTTATCTCATTTTTTTTCTACACTCTTTTTCGCTTTTTCACTACTTTGACTGCTTACAATTTTACAAGTGGCTAAAAGCCATTATGATAAATGAAATACATGGGAGAAACCTAAATACATAAAAACTATAAACAAAATAAAATAATTATACAAATCAGTACTAATAATAAAAGAGAAAATGTTAAAATAAAACCTGCAAAACAAATGTTAGAAGTGCCACATTAAACAATACAATGAAGCTCCAAAATCAAGGTGAATGCCCGTGAAATCAATAGCAAACCGAAAAACATTTAGATCCCAAACCAGTAGCCTATCCAAGAACCAATAGCAAGCTTACGCAGGGCTAAGACTGACCCCAAAAGTAAAGATAATAGGACGCCAAGACCCACAATAATTTTAAAAACATATAGCCAGATGAATTAAAAAAACAGATGACTTTGATTTGCACAAAACGTATAGACCAAAACGCCAATACCAGAGATTTATTTTGATAAAAACCAGAGACTGGGGAGAACAGAAAATGTATACCAGTGCAAAGAAAAAAAACGCCTTTTGACAACGTATAGGTAAAACCAGATGACAAAAACCCAAAAACCAAACAATATGTAACATTACAGGACCCGTAAAAGCATGACAGAGAAAACGATTTTGACAAACTCTATCATGTTGGCATGGATTTGGTATGAGAAAATTAATTAATCACAAAACAAAGACACAACGCATACACAAAGGAAATCAAAAAAATCCTAAAGTAAATAGAACAGACCCAATCGTCTTTGTCTTGTAGTACTGCGAGCGATGGTTGAACACCGTGAACAAAAATCCAGCAACACCAGCGGTACAAACTCCTCCTCCTTCTGGATTCTGGAATTCCGCTAGCTTCGTCTTCATCTTGTCATTTGGAGGCTCTAAACAGGGTTACCAGGTTTGGAGGCCTTTGCAAGCGATGGTTGGAACGGTTAGTGCCAGGTTGGTATGGCGGCGTGGGCTGGCTGGTATGGCGGCGTCATAGAGGGCTGAGGCGACGGCAGCAGCCAGTCAGTGTGGCGATGCCGTGGATCGGCGTTCAGGGGCTGCCGCGTTAGAAGGACAGATCATGGACGATGTGATTTCTGGCTGGGGTTTGGATTGGAGATGATGATGGGTGATGACGAAGAAGGTATGACGATGGTAGGCTGCTGGCGAGACGGTTCCGGCCGGCGGGGGACTCTCTTTAGAAGGATATGTTGGATCAAACCCAGAATTTGGATAATGCTGATAAAGTCTTATGTAATTTGATCTGAGATTTTTGTGTTTATTTGATCGTTGCAGAAGATATGTTATTAATCCGGAGATGCACTCGTGAGAGCAAAGCTAAGGACAGGATACATAATCCTGATCCGGACAAGAGTGAGTGTCGTCAAACACTTGGTAAATAACCAAGTCATCAATACATACGGAATAAGGAACATTCGTGCGGACTAAGAACTTAAAAGCTACGGATTGCGGAATATGTTCCTAGTGCCTCAAACGGACTAAATCAAACTGATACGGAGTAAGGAAGTATTAATGCGGAATAAGGACCCGAGTCTTTATTCGCACGGAGTAAGGAAACTAGATGCGGAGTAAGGAATCCGGACAACTTTACTCATACGGAGTAAGGAAGCGCTAGTACGGAGTAAGCATTCCGATCCCTTAGACTCGCCCGGAGTAAGGAACTTACATACGGAGTAAGGAATTTACATATGGAGTAAGGAACTTACATACGGAGTAAGCATTTTACATACGGAGTAATGAGCTTACATGCGGAGTAAGGAAGCACTGACATGGACTAAGGATTCCAGTACTAAACAGATACGAAGTAAGCAACCACTGACACGGAGTAAGGTTCCGAGCTTCATTAGCAACGGAGTAAGGAAAATTACACCGGACCAAAAAGATACTACTTCAACTCACCACATTTAAAGTTATCAGCTCGTGGCGTCCCGATGTAAGATAAACTTATTGAGAACCTGAAGAATCTTACACGTGGATCATCCGGATATGTGGACACAACCTCAATTGTATTTGGGAACTCACAAATGCACTTATACTCTTCAAACCCAAGACCTTGAGCTCCACAAACCGCAGCAGTCAAGACAGAGAGATTACCGAGGAATAGTTAGTGCTAAACACATTCCGGAACTACAAGTTCCAAGGTTGTCTCTTAGGAATGTTTGTATAAATATTCATACTTGTATATTTGTAAAAAAAGTGTGTACGTGTGCGAACAAGCCTGAATAACCTGTGTATGCACAAGAGCTCAAAGAAATAATCTAGGCTAGTGAGTGAATCCCTTTGTAAACAGAGTGTAAGAGAGTCTTGCTTCTATTTTGTTGTATTTATCTTCTGATAATAAAACAAAATACTTCCACTATCTGGTTATCTTCCGCAGTGATTCTATCACTTGACTAGATTAGTGTAGTACCTTAAGAGATAAAAAGAGTTTAGATAAGAGCCTATTCACCCCCCTCTAGGCTCCAAGGGACCATCAGGATAAGGTAAGAAAAATTGGGAGAATATATTTAGGTTGGTAAATCGTGAGAGCCCCCTTGGTTTGGTGGATTCAATGTGTTTAAATAGGGGAAGAGACTAGGGTTTGGTTCGATTAGGGGAGAGAGAAAAGGAGATAGGGGCATGGTTGAGAGGGAGTAGGCATGATGGCTGTCCGGCGTGGATGAGGAAGACGACGCAGGGGAGAGAGAAGGGACGACACGCTGGAGAATATTCTGCCCTTTTTTGTTTTTTTTTTTATTTTTATTTTTGCTTTTGCTTTCTTATTTTGTTTTTTTTTCTTTCAACCAATAAGACGATGACATGTGGACAAGACATGGAGGGAAAAGAGAAGGTGGCGGCTAGGGTTTTTAACTTTTTCAATTGGGTAACAGCTAACTGGTGTTTTTAGGTTTTTGGGATTAGAAAGATAACTTGAGTTTCAAAAAAATTTTAATAAAATTATTTTTGAACTCGAGGCGTCGTGACGAGCGACCCCGTGTTCTTTTTATTTTAAAATGATTTTGTTTTTGCACCAAGGCTATACTGCGTGTCCCGAAACTGCTTTATTACTGATGATTTTTTTTTGAAAATAAACTTTGTGAGCAAATATATGCAATATATATGTCAAAATTTTTAGAATGATGAGAGGGTTAAGAAAATAAGGTTCGTGACCTAATCCGGAGTGTTGTTTTGAATATTGGCTGCTAATTGACCACTGTTAGCAGTTCAAATACGAGTTTGACCATAACTTCTTCGTTTGCCTTCGAATTTGAGCGCGGTCGAAGGTGCTGATCCTGAAATTTAATTTTCTATCACTTGGGACTGGATTTTTAGCATTTGAAATCCTTTTTAAAGAAGTTGTTACAATTGTGCCTTTCGAATTAACGATCACGTTTCTTTAATTATCTGTACAAAATGGTTAACAAATAGAAAAGAAGTCTAAAGCAGAAAATGAATATGTATGTCCAACCCGGACAAAATGGGGTCCAACAGAGGGCATGACACTTTTCTATTTCACATCCTTTTTCTAATCAAACAAAAATGAAAAAAAACTATATGAAAATAGATTCTTTTAATTTGTCTTATGTTTATAAAATATCATTGTTTTCAAATGATAAAATATTCTTTCTTGAAAATTTTGGAATTCATTTAGTGGTTTTCATTTCAAAATTTTGCATATTGTAGGTGAATAAACTATATGTTCTATTTAAAATTTTGAATCAGTTTTTTCCGAATTAACATATATGGAAAACTTTATATGCAAATTATTTTTGTGTCTCTTGCACATCCTTTACTATCTCAATGATTTGGTAAGATTCTCCCATTGTTTGTCCATCTTACAACATCTTTATTCTCTTTTAGCACCTTCAATAATGGCCACTCTTCTTCCGCCGATAAATATGCTGAAATAATGGTTGGAAATGTCATTAAGAAATGTATACTTGAGGTGGTAGGCGACTGCTTCAATTCAGGGCTAGAAATGATTGGTTTATCTTTAATAGGGAGTTTTATTTTAGCTAAGATATTGGGAACATCTTGTAAAGTAGCTTGGTGCTCCTTTACTTCATCTTCTTACTATTTTTAAAATATCTATATTTTAAAGATAGCAGTCCATAGTATTGATCATGAGGCATGTTTTATCATCATTAGGATATCTTAAAGTGTAATGACCCGTGTTTTGGGATATGGAGTTAATCACAATTTTGCCTTTTAGGGTGGTAATTGTTGGGTTTTAGGGAGTTTTATTCTTACACACATTGGCTTGAACACTTTGTATGATGATAGGCAAGCTTGAGGTAAGAGATGAGTCCAAGAGGGAACATTTAGGGGGTGCACGTGACAATGCACGTGATAATGGCTTGTCACGGGCAATGATGTTTTTTGCATGGGAGCCTTCCAGAAGTTATTCTAAGTCTTGTGGCAAAATCTTAGGGCATTTAGAGCTTGCACGTGACAATGGCCTTTGTCACGTGCAGCCATGTTTTTGCATCGTCTTCTTCGTTTTGTTATGCTGATCATCTTTTCCTTAAGGACCATGTTCGAATTGTGGGTATTTTGTCCTGTGTGGATGCGGGAAGGTTGTGGCATGTTCCCTTTATCAAAACTACGTCGTTTTGATGGTGGGATTTCATTTATCAAAACTATGTCGTTTTAACGTTGGGTTTCACTTATCAAAACTACGTCGTTTTGATAAGTGAGGTGTCTATATAAGGAGGTGGAGGTCTCTTTGTTTTAGGTTTAGGGTTTCTTTCCGCCAGCCGCCGCAGCCATCGCTGAGAGAGAGAGAGAAAGATAGAGAGAGAGAGAGAGAGTTTCTGATCATTGCTGTTGTGGTGAAATCTTGAGGTTTCCAGGGGAAATATACTTAATATAATTATTGTTGATCAAGATGCATGCTATGTGTTTGATTATATGCTTGTGTGGCTGTGATGCATGCTATGTGTTTGATTATATGCTTATGTGGCTGTGATATATGTTATGTGTTTGATTGTATGCCTATGTGGCTGAGATTGAAGCCTGTGTGGCTGGAGCCTTCGAGGCTGGTTATGGAGCCCGCTGGCTGTAGAAGCCCGTGGCTGGTTATGGAGCCCGGTGGCTGTGGAAGCCTGTGGCTAGTTATGGAGCCTGTGTGGTTGTGGCAATGGTTGTACCTATTGATGTGGCTTGTTTGTGTATAAATGTTAATTATGGCCTGTCTGTATAGTATTGCCACGACACTGGACTCGTGCACATCAACATGTAGATGTTAGGAACATGGGATGGGTTGGGGAGATATGATCCTTACTGAGTTGTGGTTGCTCACCCCTCCCGTTGTATTTTGTTTACTTCTCAGGAACCTACAGGCGTTAGGAGGGAACACCAAGGTGGAGGACAGTTCTGCTTTGCCTTGTTTAATATTATTTTGTATCATTAATTTTTGTAGGACCTTTGTTACCCCAGTGGGGAGATATTGTAAAGGGAAATTTAATTATAATAAAGGCACGTTTGGTTTGTAACATTTATTGTGGTTTGAAATTAATAATATGATTTTGTTTTTGTGAATATTTATTGTGGATGTGCGTAAAGTCCTGTGTGGAAGTAATCCCAACCCCTTGTCCACCGGGTGGGTAAAGGGGAGTCACGACCGGTTTCCTCGGGTTGGAAATCCGAGGTGTGACATAAAAATAGCAGTCCATAGGATTCAATATCTTATATTTAAGTTTTTGAGTGCACTAGTGTGATTGTTGATACCACATAATTCCTTACAAGTCTTTCGAACTTTTTTGCAACTCCCTATGCTAAGTTACTTGAGTTTCACCTTAAAATTCTTCTTTTGGAAGATAGAAGTAAGATTAAAATTGATTGATAGATGATTGATCCAATAAAAAACATTAAGATTAAGAGAACACAAACATATCTCATAAAGGAATAAACTCATTCAAACCTTATAAATAAACTTGTTTTAGAAAAGTTATATCTTTTACCTAGGATGAAAAGGGTTTAGCTCATAGTAAGAGATAAACTGATCGGCAATTTACAAGTGTACAAATCGTGACAAGTAATAAAGTGGATGTTTAAGTCCGAATATCATACCCAAGGGAAGGATGTAGAATTGAAAATTTTTAACTAGCTTATAAAGGAATTTTTGAGTGAAAATATATTAAAAGCAGAACTGAATTTAAAACAGGTTGATTGAATGGTTGTGAGAGATGGAAATGAGCTTGTTCGAGTAAAGATAAGTTCAATCGATAAAAGTGATTGGAGTTAAAATTTCATTTGATGTATTTTTCCCAAGAATATGCCTTAGTTCAAACTAATTCTTTCCTTTTGACAATATTTAATACCCAACCTCTAATGCATGAATTAGCCTTTTTCAAGTGCCATAATTCGTGTGTACACCCTAGCATGGGAGACAGGTGACCCTTTAAGATTTGGGTTGTTTAGTCTAGAGCTAGCACCACACCCACTCTTAACTTGGTATCCTAGGTTTTATACTGGATTTCGCAAATTATGCAACCCTTAGTTTGATTATCCAGTAATTATGCTTCATTTTTCAATCCTTCACATAAATACCTAATATGATAAAATGAAGTGATCAAGTCCATTTTATATTTTGACCCAAGATATTCAATAAATACTCACAAGATGAAAAAGATTAAATTAAAACATTACAAATTAATTCATTACATCAAACTCCATCCTTATCCCAATCAAGGGTTTTTAAGCTTCCATAATATGTTTGAAAACAAAAGAATTACAAAACATAGAATAAGAAAACTAGAATGATAGCTTGCCTATTTAGACCAAGAATTCCAAGGTTGATCTCCTTTTCCCAGCAGATTGTCTTTAAACTCTAAGAGATACCCCAAACCTTCTTCTCTATCCCTTTCTCTACTTTAGGTGAGGAATGGAATTTTATGATGAGTTGATTGATCACAATGGAGGATCAGCTCCCCTTTTATAGCCTTCCTAGTCATATTTTGAATATTTGAATTTGAATCTTGCATAAATCCTCCATAACTCTTCAAATAATAGTCCATATTTAATCCCTTGTAACTCCCACTTTTTGAATTTGAAAAAGGGATTAAATATTATCCTTCAAAGCTCTCTTAATTCCCGTAAAACCTCTGTCCAAATGCATAGCACCCATTTTTGAATTTGAATTTCTTCTATTAATTTCCCTTTGACTTGAGTGTTTGGTGTTTGTCCTTCGATCAAATGACTTCGGTCCAAAAGGGAATAAGTGAGCTGCAAAAATAAGGGTTCTATCGCCGAAATTTGGGGTTTGGTCGGGTGAAGAAGGCTTCACCCGACCTTCACCCGACCAACACCAGACCACCTCGGATTTCACCCAACCAAAAGGAAAGTGTCTTTAGTGAAGCTCAAAGACTCCAGATATGCAAAAAGTAGCTTCACCCGATGATAACTGCGTAATTTGTCATTAAATTTGCATGTAATTTATGGGCTTTAATTTAATATTTTATTATATTAATGCATTTTTATAATAGTTTCCTCCAATTTCAATTATTTATTGTTTTATTTATTTTTATAGATTTAATATTAAATTTGGTGGTTTTTAATGTTTAATTGACTATTCTAATTTTAATATTATTTCTTTGAGCTTAATTAGTAATTTTACTAAGTGATATTTTGGTTAAAATTAATTATGAGTGTTAATTAATTTTGGTTGGTTAAAAGCTTGGTATGATGTTTAGAAAACATATGGGATAAGAATTTGAATTTATTTTTAAATGTGGGCCTACACGTTTTCTCTCTTACCATGGAGAGAGAATGGGAGGGCATGATTTTACGTAATTGGTGGTGTTTGAAGATAATGGTGGGCCTTTGTAATTAATGCTTTTTCATCATTTGGTTTTAATTAATATCAAATTGTGATTGTGCAGGAAAAAAAAAGAATAAGGAAACAAGGTAACGTGTGGCATGAATTTATTAAGAATGGAAAGATTGCATGACAAAAAGAGGTGCACATGCATTGAACGAAAAAGGAATCACGCAAATTGCCCATATATACAACCCTCACGCCCAGCCTTTGCGCAGCATTGACTGCAACACCCGCTCGTCCATCAACTTCAGCGTCTCGCCCCAGCGTCTCCACCACCCATCTCGTCCACGCTAGAGCCAGCACAGTAGAGTCCCATCATGCCGCCTTATCACGCGCAGCAGAACGAACCATTCCAGCACAGTAGTTATTTTTCCGAGCAGTAATTAGAGGGGTAGTGCGGCAAATATTGAAGATTCGGATCGAGTTCAAGATCGGATATTTAATTGTTTGCAGCCTATTTTTCTTAATTCTGTTCTATTTCTGTTGTTTTAATTTTTCCGAACAAATTTGTGATTTTCCAACCCATGGAGGGGTAAATATTTTGTAATCGGTTTAGCGCAACACTTTCGATGTTTGTTTTGAATCCATGTTTTAATATTTAATTCGGTATTTTATGTGCTATGAATTAATTCTCCATCTCTTTGATTTGTTAATTTAATATCTCGGTCGAGTGTTGATTTAGCAATTCATTGTGCGTTATTATTCTATCTGAGTGGGAAGATTTGTTTCGTAGGGAATGGGCAATCTTTCGAGAATTGATTCATAATTATTCTGGTTGGAATAAATTCATAATTTGATTGTATTCATGGTGTCTTGATGCATTTGAATTATGGGGCCATAATTTATCTAATTTATCTTTTGGGATAGTGATAAACAACATTCAGGTGTGAAGTTAAACCGGTTACATCTTTGATTAATTGATTTTCTTAGTTAAAATTCTTTGCTTTAATTAATTTTTATTCAATCAAAAATCCCCCCAATTTGATATTTATTCTTTTTCATTAGTTTTTATTAAACAGGTAATTAAATAGATTGAATTGAATTTTATAAGTCCTCCGGTTAGTGAATGACCTATGTTAGCCTTATGCTATACTTAGTTTAAATTTTATTTGAATTGCGTGTGTGACAAACACCCTTTTCAAATTGGCGCCGTTGCCGGGGAGGCATTAAATTTGATTCAATTTATTTTCTTGCTTGTTTTATTATTTGTTTTTATTTTTATTTATTTATTATTTTGTTCGGACTTACCCAGTAGTTTCTTGTCTTTGTTTTTGTAGGTTTCCTTTTTATTTTATTTTATTTTATTTATTTATTTTATTAAAAAAATCAAAAAAAAAAGTTTCCATTTTTCTAAAGTTTCCTTTTTTGCAGGATTTCTTTTCTAACAAGTTTTTGTTTTGTTTTGTTTTTTTGCAGGTTTTTCTTTTTCTTTTCTTTTATTTTCTCTTCTCTTCCTTTTAATTTCCTTTTTGCAGTTTTATGACATGATCCACTTCAGGGGAACTACTAGATTTGGATCCAAAGGTTGAGCGAAACTTGAGGACTCGTCTCCGACACACTCAAGTAAAGGAAGAAAGCCCCTCACCAACAATAGCAGGGCCAAACGGAGAGTACAATCGCACCATCCGAGAGTTGGCAGCACCAGACATCAACTATCAACCGACGTGTATTGCCTACCCAGCCATGGAGACTGACTTCGAGCTCAGATCTGGTCTTATACATCTTCTTCCCAAGTTTCATGGGTTATCTGGAGAAGACCCACACAAGCATCTTAAAGAGTTCAATGTGGTCTGTTCAACCATGAAGCCCCGCAATGTCCCAGAAGATCAGATCAAGTTGAGAGCTTTCCCATTCTCACTTGATGGAGCTGCAAAAGACTGGTTGTATTACTTGCAAACAGAAGATGTCACATGTTGGAACGAGTTGAAGAAATTGTTCTTGAATCGATTCTTCCCAGCATCGAGGGCCACAGCAATCCGGAAGGAGATCTCAGGCCTCAAACAAGGACATAGCGAGACAATGTACGAGTATTGGGAGCGCTTCAAGAAGTTGGTTGCTAGTTGTCCACATCACCAAATTAGTGACCAACTCCTCATCCAGTACTTCTATGAGGGTCTCACATCTATGGAGAGGAGCATGGTGGATGCAGTACAGGAGGAGCCCTAGTTGATAAAACACCAGGTGGATGCAAGAGCTCTCATTGACAAAATGGCACAGAATACGCAGCAATTTGGAGATCGAGCATTGCCTACACAGCGAGGAGTCCACCATGTGAGCCCCAGCATACAGCCTAGCCTTGAGGCGCACAAGCTTGATGAGATCTCTATTATAATAAGGCAGATGGCCTTAGCCTTATCGGCCCTCACTAGTCCTGCAAAAGTTTGTGGAATTTGCACCGCCACTGATCACCCTACTTATGCATGTCCACAACTTCAGGAGACAGAAAAGTGCAATGGCATCTTTCCAGGTCGCCCATATGAGCAGCAGCAGCAGCGTCCCCCTCAGCAGAAATATGATCCATTCTCACAGACATATAATGCAGGGTGGAGAGATCATCCCAATCTTCACTATGGGACAGGGCAACCTCAGAGACCTCCATATCCTCAGAATTTTCAGAAGAGGCCTGAGGGGCCAACATCGAATGGTCAACAGCAAGCTCATCCTCAACAAAAGGCAGAACTAGATAACTTTAATCTCCTTTAACAGATTGTGCTCAACCAACAGAATGAGTTAAAGGAACTCAAGATGCAAATAAGTCAAATGGCCACTGCTGTACATGAGATCACTAGTCATCAGCAGAACACACTTCCCTCTCAGACTACTCCCAATCCTAAGGGGAATGTCAGTTCTATCACTTCGAGGAGTGGCAAGCAAACTGGAGATCCACAGGTTCCATCTACTCCACCAGGATTTACACCACTAGCCAAGGGGCCACCCCCTACCTCAACCATTGAGGAACTAGAGATCAAGGAAAAAGAGCTAAAGAAGGAGAAGGAGACTACCTCAAGACCTCTTCCATTCCCATATAAGGTTATTCAAAACAAGAAGATGACAGATGAGGCAATTCAGTAGGAGATTCTGGATATATTTAAAAGGGTGGAGATCAACATTCCACTCTTGGAAGCCATCAAGCAAATTCCTCGATTTGCTAAATTCTTGAAGGAATTATGTATCAACAGAAAAAAAGCCTAAAGGGAGTTGAAAGAGTTAACCTTGGGAGAATAGTCTCAGCACTCATCACACATTCTCCTCCCATGCCTCCAAAGTGTGAAGACCCTGGCACCTTCACTATTCCATGTACATTGGGACACTTCACTTTTCTGATGCTTTGTGTGACTTGGGAGCCTCTATCAATGTCATGCCATATTCTGTCTACTCCTCTCTTCACATTGGGGAGCTTAAGCCAACACAGGTGGTAGTTCAATTGGCTAATAGATCCACAGTTGGACCAGTAGGCGTTCTTGAGGATGTTCTAGTTAGAGTGAGAGATGCTATCTTTCCCGCTGATTTCTATGTCCTCAACATGGAGGAGGACTTGGCGAACTCACATGCCCCTATCATTCTTGGTAGACCATTCCTCAAAACTGCCAAGACCATCATTGATGTTTACCAAGGTACGCTTTCTATGGAGTTTAGTGATGAAATTATTAAATTTAATATTTTAGACTCCATGAAGCATCCCTCTAGTGAGCATAGTGTCTTATTCCTCTCACACACTAAACCACCATATGATATTGATTCTGACATTGATTTCAGTGATGTGAATGATTTTGATGATGAGGTGGATAATGTTAATGGATTGAATGCTTTGTTTTCTGATGATGTTGCACATGTTCACTCTATTTCTTCTTGTGTACAAATGTCTACACCTAGCATGATTCCTTCCATACAACACCCACCTACACTTGAGTTGAAACTTTTGCCTAATAATTTGAAATATGCATATTTGATGAATGGAGATAGATTGCCTGTTATCATTGCTAGTAATCTCCTACTAGACCAAGAGACTAAACTGCTGGATCTCTTGAGGGACAATATTAAGGCAATAGGTTGGACATTAGCTGATATTCCCGGACTTAGCCCATCTACTTGCATGCATAGGATTTTCTTAGAAGATGGTGCTAAACCAGTGAGGCAGCCCCAAAGGAGGCTAAACCCCACTTTCCTAGAAGTTGTTAAGAAAGAGGTAGAAAAATTATTTGCAGCTGGCATTATTTATCCTATCTCTGATTCTCAGTGGGTTAGTCCTGTTCAAGTGGTACCCAAAAAGACTGAGTTCACTGTGGTGAAAAATGAGAGGGAGGAATTGGATCCTATGCGAGTCCAGAATAGCTGGCAAGTATGCATTGATTATAGGAGACTTAATGGTGTCACTTGCAAGGAACACTTCCCACTCCCCTTCATTGACCAAATGTTAGAGAGACTGGCAGGTAGGACACATTATTGCTTCTTGGATGGTTTTTCTGGCTATTTTCAGGTTCCCATTGCTCCAAAGGACCAAGAGAAGACTACATTCACTTGCCCATTTGGTACTTTTGCATATAGAAGGATGTCATTCGGTCTTTGTAATGCTCTTGGTACTTTCCAAAGATGCATGATGAGTATATTTTCTGATTTTCTTGAGAATTGCATGGAAGTATTTATGGATGATTTTACTGTTTATGGCTCCTCATTTGATGAATGTCTCTCTAGCCTAGGTAATGTTTTGCGTCGTTGCATTGATAAAAACCTTGTGCTTAATTTTGAAAAATGTCATTTCATGGTTGAAAAAGGCATAGTTCTAGGACATGTAATTTCCAAGCATGGTATAGAGGTAGATAAATCTAAAATTGATCTTATTACATCTTTACCCTATCCTACTTGTGTTCGAGATGTCCGTTCTTTCCTAGGACATGCAGGTTTATACAGGTGCTTCATCAGGGACTTCAGCAAGATTGCACACCTATTGTCGCAATTGTTGCAGAAAGAGAAATCTTTTGGTTTTGATGATTCTTGCAGGTTAGCTTTTGATGAGTTGAAGAAGTACCTGACCACCCCGCCGATCATTCAACCACTAAAGTGGGACCATCCATTTGAGCTTATGTGTGATGCTTCCAATTTTGCTGTGGGAGCTGTTCTTTCACAGAGAGTGGATAGAGTTCCACATGTCATTGCCTATACCTCGAGGACTTTAGATGCAACTCAGTGCCACTACACCACTACTGAGAAGGAGTTCCTTGCAGTCATCTTTGCATTAGACAAATTTCGTTCCTATCTCTTAGGATCGAAAGTGGTTGTCTTTTCTGATCATGTGGCCCTGAGGTACCTATTGAAGAAGCCAGATGCCAAGCCATGACTTATTTGATGGATGTTGCTTCTTCAAGAGTTCGACATAGAGATCAGAGACAAGAAGGGGTCTGAAAATCTAGTTGCCGATCACATGAGCCGACTTCCCCACCTTTCAGAGGACATCACTTCCTCGGGGTTGAGAGACACCTTTTCAGATGAGCACTTATATGCAGTCTCTTCTACCCTCCCATGGTATGCTGATTTGGTGAACTACTTGGTGGCTTCAAAAAGCACCAAATAGCGAAGTTAAAGAGTGAAGCGCGGCACTATTTTTGGGATGATCCCTATCTTTGGCGGATTGGCAGTGATTAGATTATTCGACGATGTGTCCCCAGCCATGAGATCCCATGTATTTTGAAATTCTGCCATACACTTGCTTGTGGAGGACACTTTGGCGCACAACGCACAGCTAGGAAGGTATTAGACTCTGGTATATATTGGCCCACTTTGTTTCATGATGCTTATGAGTTTTGTAAAGCATGTGATCGTTGCCAACATACTGGTAATATATCTAGGAAGCATGAGATGCCCCAACAGCCTATGATATTTTGTGAACTTTTTGATGTTTGGGGTATTGATTTCATGGGTCCTTTTCCTAGTTCTTTTGGTTATTTGTATATATTGGTTGTGTTGGATTATGTGAGTAAGTGGGTGGAGGCGAAAGCCACGTGGACTGATGATTCAAAAGTTGTTGTGGATTTTATGAAAACTAACATCTTTTGTAGGTTTGGCATTCCTAAAGCGATCATTAGCGATCAAGGGACTCACTTTTGCAATAGGCACTTTCGAGCACTACTTTAGAAGTATGGGGTGACACACAAGACATCGACACCATACCATCCCCAAACAAATGGCCAAGCAGAGGTGTCCAATCGGGAGTTGAAGCAAATCTTGGAGAAGACTGTTCAGCCTAATAGGAAGGATTGGAGCCAGCGCCTTGATGATGCACTTTGGGCCTATCGAACAGCATACAAGACTCCCATTGGCATGTCCCCATTTCGATTAGTCTATGGGAAGTCTTGTCATCTTCCCGTAGAGGTGGAGCATCGAGCATATTGGGCAGTCAAGGCTTGCAACCTAGACTTGGCCCAAGCAGGGGAGCAAAGGAAACTTCAACTTCAGGAGCTTGAGGAGCTTCGTTTGGATTCTTATGATAATGCAAGGCTCTATAAGGAAAAGTCCAAAGCTGCCCATGACAAGATAATTCACAAGAGGGAGTTCGAAGAAGGCGAGTGTGTTCTTCTTTATACTTCGAGATTGAAGCTTATGCCTGGTAAGCTGAGGACGAGATGGACTAGGCCCTATACTGTAGTTCGTGTCTTTCCATATGGTGCAGTGGAGGTCATTCAGGAGGGATCAGGACATAGCTTCACGGTCAATGGGCATCGGCTCAAGCACTTCTATGGGGGTTATCCTCTACCTGCATTAGATTCTATCCAACTATACAACCCTGTCATTCTTTGAGCCCATCGGGTTGTTTCTTTCCTTCTCATTTATTGTTCATTGTTCATTTTTAGAATTTCATTCCATGTCCATAGCTTCTATTTTTGAGTTACATTGAGGACAATGCAACATTTAAGTGTGAGGGAGGGAACACTTAGTTTAGTTTAATTAAACATTTTTTGGGTGTGTTTTTCCTTAGTTTGTTTTTTTATTGCTATTGTGTTTTTCCTTAGTTTATTTATTCATTTATTTTTTAAATTCAACAAAAAAACCAAAAAGATTTTCTTTTGTTTTTGTGTGCTTTATTTATTTATTTATTTTTATTTTTAGGCTGCATGTTTTTAGTCTTGAACTTGATTAACACTTGAATTTCTTGTGAATCTTTGAGCACTATGATTAGTTCCATTCGAGTTTATTTGATTGTGCAATATTTGAATAATGATTGAGAATCTTGAATAGTTAGAGTTAAGTTGTCTAGTATGGATATATATTTTGCACAACTAAAATTTTAATGCTTTAATATTTGATTAATTCATCTTGACTTTTATGCCTTAATTGGGAAGTGCAAACATGTAAGAATCATGATTTTAGCTATTTTTGAGTTATGCTTGGACTTTAATTCAATGAGTTGTGAAATACTGTTTATATCATTACATTTTATTCATGCCAATACTTGAGTTTTTCTTGCATTTGGGTTTTATATGAGCTAAGCTTGTGGATGTAAAGTGAGAAAGTTAAAAAAAGAGTGAATAATCCATCAAGGGAGAGCATAAAATGTAACCTTGTAAGGTTATTAATTAAAAGAAGAGCGTTATTGAAAAAGGTTAGCTGACTTGTGAAGTATGCTATATCACTTGGAACTTATCCTGAAGGGCTTTTAAACCTGGTACCCTAAGATCCGCCATAATCTGGGAGCTGCCGGATGGTTCCGCTACATGGGTGGTATAGATGGTTATTGTTAAGTAAGTTTGGCTGCCTATTTAAAAAAAGTGAAAAAAAATTAAAAAAGTGATTGGCCAATCCATTGCATATATCTTGTTTAGCTCCAGTAATCTTCACCCATTTGTTTCACTCAAGTATATATATGAATGATGGCATGATATTTGGAGTATGGAATAACTATGGTTAATTTTTGGGTATGCTTAATATTAGCCAGCTGATTGATAATTGCATATTTGTGTGACTTGATTAAGTGTCATGAATGAGAGATGGATTGAAAGAATAAAGAAGTTGATGAATTTTTAGCTTCACACACTCATGTCTATACTGGAACTTGATTCGTTATATCCAAGTTGTTCTCTTTGCATATTTAAATTTACATGATTGGATAATCTTTGTTTGGTGCTTAATTTTAGTATTTGTTCGAGGACAACTAAAGTTCAAGTGTGGGGGAATTTGATAATTGCGTAATTTATCATTAAATTTGCATGTAATTTATGGGCTTTAATTTAATATTTTATTAAATTAATACATTTTTATAATAGTTTCCTCCAATTTCAATTATTTATTGTTTTATTTATTTTTATAGATTTAATATTAAATTTGGTGGTTTTTAATGTTTAATTGATTATTCTAATTTAAATATTATTTCTTTGAGCTTAATTGGTAATTTTACTAAGTGATATTTTAGTTAAAATTAATTATGAATGTTAATTAATTTTGGTTGGTTAAAAGCTTGGTATGATGTTTAGAAAACATATGGGATAAGAATTTGAATTGATTTTTAAATGTGGGCCTACACGTTTTCTCCCTTACCATGGAGAGAGAATGGGAGGGCATGCCTTTTACGTAATTGGTGGTGTTTGAAGAGAATGGTGGGCCTTTGTAATTAATGCTTTTTCATCATTTGGTTTTAACAAATTGTGATTGTGCAGGAAAAAAAAAGAATAAGGAAACAAGGTAACGTGTGGCATGAATTTATTAAGAATGGAAAGATTGCATGATAAAAAGAGGTGCGCCAGCATTGAACGAAAAAGGAATCACGCAAATTGCCCATATATACGACCCTCACGCCCAGCCTTTGCGCAACGTTGACTGCAACACCCGCTCGTCCATCAACTTCAGCGTCTCACCCCAGCGTCTCCACCACCCATCTCGTCCACGCTAGAGCCAGCACAGTAGAGTCCCATCACGCCGCCTTATCACACGCAGCAGAACGAACCATTCTAGCACAGTAGTTATTTTTTCGAGCAGTAATTAGAGGGGTAGTGCGGCGAATATTGAAGATTTGGATCGAGTTCAAGATCGGATATTTAATTGTTTGCAGCCTATTTTTCTTAATTCTGTTCTAATTCTGTTGTTTTAATTTTTCCGAACAAATTTGTGATTTTCCAACCCATGGAGGGGTAAGTATTTTGTAATCGGTTTAGCGCAACACTTTCGATGTTTGTTTTGAATCCATGTTTTAATATTTAATTCGGTATTTTATGTGCTATGAATTAATTCTCCATCTCTTTGATTTGTTAATTTAATATCTCGGTCGAGTGTTGATTTAGCAATTCATTGTGCGTTATTATTCTATCTGAGTGGGAAGATTTGTTTCGTAGGGAACGGGCAGTCTTTCGAGAATTGATTCATAATTATTCTGGTTGGAATAAATTCATAATTTGATTGTATTCATGGTGTCTTGATGCATTTGAATTATGGGGCCATAATTTATCTAATTTATCTTTTGGGATAGTGATAAACAACATTCAGGTGTGAAGTTAAACCGGTTACATCTTTGATTAATTGATTTTCTTAGTTAAAATTCTTTGCTTTAATTAGTTTTCATTCAATCAAAAATCCCCCCAATTTGATATTTATTCTTTTTAATTAGTTTTTATTAAATAGGTAATTAAATAGATTGAATTGAATTTTATAAGTCCTCCGGTTAGTGAACGACCTATGTTAGCCCTATGCTATACTTAATTTAAATTTTATTTGAAGTGCGTGTGTGATAAACGCCCTTTTCACCCGACCTGGTCGGGTGAAGAGTCCTTCACCCGACCAAATTAAAATTTGGACATCGTGATCTTTTGGTCTTTGGAATTCTTTCTTCATTCTGTTGCTCTGGTGAATTCTTCCTTGATTTTTGGATTCCTGTCAAAATATAGCAAAAATATCACAAAAACTACAAGAAATCCTCTTTTCTGGGTTAGGGCATGAAAATATGATGATGTAGCACAATTGGGCAATAAATGAAGCAAAAGAGTATAAAAATATACCCAAAATGACCCTAAAAAGGGGGTATAAATCCCCCCGATCATAAACAAAATCAAATAATCACGTTCACCATAATGTAAATCAAACCCTTTACAATAGTTCCAATTTCCCAATGTTTAGAATTCTTAGTCCCTTAGCTTAAACTCCAAAGTCCTTGCCGTCATCTTGTCTCTTCCGTTGACTCTAGCCAACTCCTCTCTTTAACTCCAAAAACACTCGTGCCTAACTTTTGACAATTTTAAATAAAATAATCATTGTCATCCCCTGGATCACCACCCCCATATCTCTTTTTTCTAGAACAATCATGGTTTAGGATTTCCGGAGATACAACCATACTCTGGTCGGCAGGGTATGAGTAGTGGGCGGTGATTGGGAACTTATCATATGCAACGATAAGGTGTGAGTGGTGAATAATTATTTGTCATAAATGATTAATTATTAAGCACAACGAGTGTCGTCTTGCAGTCCTTGAGATACTTCAAGTTGAAAGAGGTAACTTTGAGTTTGAAGAGTTGATGAATTGATTATTCAAGAATCGAAGCTCGAAGGCTTTAGTCTTTGTGATGGAAAAATAGGAGTTGCCTTTGCCTTGAAGGTTGAAGGTTGAAGCTTCAAAGACTTAAACGTTGAAGTTGGCTCCTCGAAGGTCAAAGATTTAAGCCTTGAAGGTCGATGATGGTGCTTTGAAGCTTTGATGATGCTAGGAAGATTGCCCGACGACTCAAAGGTTCTACCTTGAAGATTTATTTTGAAAATGTTCGGCATCGTTGACTACTTGAAGAAGGTGACTTCAAGGCAAATCTTTCTTGAAGCATTAAAGATTTGTGATGGAGAGATACGCGTTGTGCCTCCACTTTGAAGCAAATATTTAATTCTTCCTTTATAGCCTTCGAGCCACCTCGCCTCGAAGATTTGAAGATGTATTCACATCTTGAGTATTACACTCTCAATAGCCACATTACTGTCAAAATAGTTTCATCCTCAAATAATGGTTAACTCAAAATGCTACCCAAAACACGATTCTTATACTTCCACCTTAACTCTAGGTGTGCTCCCTTACTATTTGCATTATTCGTATTATGATTGTCACGCTTGTCACAACTATTGGTGATAGTAACTTCAGTTGTGGATGTTGACGATACCTTTAATCTGATATCCTTAATTTAGTTTCTTGATCTAATGCCAACTCAAGATTTAGTGTACGTTGATCCAACGCTTGTTAATTTATTGCCTATTGATATGATGCTTCCTTTTACAAATGCGTGTATCTCTCATTAGATCATAACAAGTTCTTTTACTGGATCAGATAATATTCTTAATCAAATCAAATCAAATCAGTAAAATATATTGAATTGGAATAATGAAGTGTGTTATATTAGAACAACAAATTATATTGGATTCAGGACAATAAAGTATATCGGATTAAAAAAGCAAAATATATTAGATCAATCATTCAACAATAAACTAATTCCTCTATTTTAATCAAATATTTAAAATTAAAGTTATATATAATTTTAATTATATTATATATAGTATAATATGTGATTATACTAATTTTTACTAAAACTATTATAATCAAGATCAAACATTTTTTTTAAAGAATTACATATTATATTATATTATATATTAATATATATAATATAATTAAAACTATATATATAGATAACGAATATATGTAACTTAAATTATTTTAAATATATTAAAATTAAAGTTTATATATATAAAATATAATTAAACCTAATTCGCTGCCATGTGTTATCAGCCTTTTTAAAAACGAATATTGAAAAATAGTTTTACCGCTTTCTTGATAACTAATTTATTTTTCCAAAACGAACGATTTCTCATATAATCCCCATTAACCCGAGAAAACGGTTCTAAAGGATAACGAAGAGGAGAGCAGAGTGACTGGTGGTCAATCATGGCCTGTTCTGCTCTTCCGAGCTCTGCTGTAAGCTTCTCTTCCTCAAATTCGCTACCCAGATTTCAAAACCTCGTTTTTTCTTTGTTTCAAGTAAACCATTTCGCTGTTTGTTCGACAAGAAGCATCCGTGTGTGTTTGACCCTCATGCATCTAGCAAGACCATCCTCTTCTGAAGGTCTGTTCTGTTGTTACCCTTTCTCAGTTCTTAATTTAATAATTTTTCCTAATTTTCTTTACCATTAAAATAAATTCCGTATTGGCTTTTAGGTGATCAGTTTGTGGCTTTGCAATTTGTCGGATTCATTTTCAGTTTGTTTGTTGCTGTAAATATAATGTTAGTATCCCACAGTGGAATCAAATATTCTGTCATAATTAGTTAGGTTTATTTTATTTAGACTTATGTTACTTGTATAAATACACATGTAATATATCAATGGACATGGTATAAATATTTATACACATGTGTATACATACACATGGTATCATCAGAGCCTTGGGAAAAAAGCAATGGTAAAATCGTCGATTTTGTAAAATTGTCGTCGCGTTTTCGTCTGACGACTTGTCGTTCGCAACTCTGCCAATGTCGTCGTCTTTGTCGCCTGCAAGGATCGATCGGGCGACACTCACGGTGGTCCCTCTGAAGTCCGTGACTTTGTCAACGTCGACGTCTCGTCCTTCGCCGATGACGCTCGGTTCGTGGCTCGTTCGTAGCTCCCGCCAAGCTTCTGCCGCAAAGCCCTCTGGCCAGAGTTGAT
Organism: Taxillus chinensis; assembly: GCA_023512835.1. NCBI lineage: Eukaryota > Viridiplantae > Streptophyta > Magnoliopsida > Santalales > Loranthaceae > Taxillus > Taxillus chinensis. Next base: position 14,627,093 of record CM042089.1, on the reverse strand, counting down.
CATTTGTCCGGCCCTCTGCTCAACGACGACTCGCATTGACGACACCTTGCTCGCGTCGCGGCCATCCAAAGCCTTTGATGCCGTCAAAGTCCTCTGACCACTCGCTACGACCTTTCTTTGCGTAAGCTTTGCTCGATTTCATGGATACCAAGCCGTCGGCTGTGATAACTGATATGTTCCCGGTGTTGTCAAAAATTAGGAACCATAAATTGAATGGCTATAATTATTTGGATTTGTGTAAGACGGTTCAACTTTATCTTCGGAGGATTGATAAAGATGACCATTTGATTGCTGATCCCCCCTAAAGACAACTCGAAAGTAACATGGCTCTAGGATGATGCTCGACTCTTACTACATATTCGAAATTCGATTGATAATGAGGTAATTGGTTTGATTGATCACTGTGAATTCGTAAAAAAAACTCATAGAGTACTTGAATTTCTTATATTCTGGTAAAGGAAATCTTACTCGTATGTATGAAGTTTGCCAAGCATTTTAGAGAGCCGACAAACAAAATCAATCTCTTATAGCTTATTTTATGGCTTTCAAGAAAACTTATTAAGAACCCAATCTGCTATTACCTTTTAGTTTTGATGTAAAGATTCAACAACAACAATGTGAACAGATGGCAATCATGAGTTTTTTGGCTAGGCTTCCATCAGAATTTGACGCTGCTAAGTCACAAATTTTTTATGGTTCTAAGATTTTCTCTCTACGTAATGTTTTTAGTCTAGTTCTCCACACGGAAAGTACTTCATCGAGTCCACTTACTGGTGCATTAGTAAGTCGATGCCATATATCTAGGCTTGAAAAATCAGTTCACTCAACTGGTCATAAAAGTGGTGGACAACCTGGATTTGAAGCATGCCTACCTCATTCTAGCGGAATTGTGTGTCACTATTGTCGGAAACCGGGCCATATGAAGTATGAGTGTAGAAAGCTTCAATATAGAAATCATAGTCTCCTCGTCCCACATTGCATTTGCTACTGATTCTATTCATATTTCTGCAGATGAAAATGTCAAGTTTTCCCTCTGTCACTGCTATTGCTGATTCAGGTATTTCAAATACATGTCTTCTTTTCTCGTCTTCCAAATGGATCATTGATTTTGATGCTACAAATCATATGACAGGTAATTCTAGTATGTTTTCTAACTTTCAAACTCACACTTCCTAGGCTACTGTAACCTAGCCGATGGATCATCATCTTGTGTTCGTAAGTCTAGAACAATTATTCCAACCCCTCTACAGCCTTTGTCATTTGTCTTATATCTACCTAATTTATTTTTTAATTTAATTTCGGTAAGCTGACTTACGCGTTATCTTAATTGTTGTGTCACCTTCTTTTCTGATTATTGCTTATTTTAGGATCTTATGACGAAGAAGATTATTGGCAAAGAACATGAATTCAGAGGCCTCTATACTCTTGATATCCTGCTATCTCCATCTGTTGCTTGCTCTGGTGTTACCTCCCCTCTCGAGGAGCATTATCGGTTGGGTCACCCATCATTATCCTCACTTAAGAAATTTTGTCCACAGTTTCATCATGTTTCTTCATAACATTCTGAATCCTATTAGTATGCAGAACATCATCACCTTAGTTTTAGTCCAAGAGTCAATAAACGTGCTAGTGTTCCTTTTGAATTATTTCATTATGATATATGAGGTCCTTGCCCTACTATGGCTAAACCTTGATTTAAATATTTTTGTGACTTTTGTAGAGGACTATTTGATAAAAATCGCTCTAAACTGTTTTTTATTTATTGTGTGCTGAAATAAAAACTTAGTTTGGTGTCTAATTCGTTGGTTCCGCAATGACAATACTAAAGAATATATCAAAACTTCATTTCAAAATTTTATGGTTCAACATGGCATGCTTCAGGAAAGTTCTTGTGGTGATACTTCATCTGAAAATGGTGTTGTTGAGCATAAGAACATGTATCTTTTTGAAATTGCTCGTGCTCTTTTTTTACAAATGAATATTCCCAAACGGTTTTTGGCTGACACAGTTTTTACGGCCTATTTTTTAATTAATCGCATGCCATCTTCTGTTCTTCATAGTGAGATTTCTTATCACACTCTCTTTCCCAATAAGTCTTTATTTTTGATTAATCCACGCATCTTTGGTAGCACTTGTTTTGTTCGTGATGTCCGTCCACACATTACCAAATTAGATCCAAAGTCATTAAAATATATTTTTCTTGGCTATCCTCAGCTTCAAAAAGGTTATTGTTGTTATTGCTCTAGCATTAAAAAAAATATCTGATCTCAATTGATGTCACCTTTCTAGAGGACTAACACTATTTTCCTTATTCTCCTACTCCTACCCCTCCTGGTGAGGATGATGAGTTCTTAGCATATTCCATTACATCTTCTGATGTTGTCGGGCGCCCCTCTCCACCTCTGACACACCGGCCTTGTATCACTCAAGTTTATTCCGCCACCAACCTCTTGATTTTTGCACCCACTTTTTCGTCCAGAGATCCAGTTCAGAGTGATAATCTTCCTATTACATTGCGTAAAGGTAAACGCTCTTGTACTTACCCCATTTATTCATTTGTTTCCTATAACCGTTTATCCTCTTCTTCTTGTTTATTTGTTGCCCCACTTGATTTTATACCTATTCCCAAAATTGTTCGTGAGGTCCTCTCTTACCCTGGCTGTCACAGGCAATGATTGAGGAAATACAGGCTTTAGATGACAATGGTACTTGGATCTTGGTTGATTTACCTCTCGAGAAATGCGTTATTGGTTGTAAGTGGGTGTTTGCAGTTAAAGTCAATATGGATGGCTCTATTGCTCATCTCAAAGTCTGGCTTGTTGCCAAAGGTTATGCTCAAACCTATGAAGTAGACTATTATGATAGCTTTTCTCCTGTTGGCAAATTGGCCTTTATTCGTTTGTTTATTTCTATGGCTGCTACTTATTATTGGCCTTTGCATCAACTGGATATCAAAAATGCTTTTCTCCATGGTGATCTCCACAATGATGTATATATGAAGCAACCTCCTAGCTTTGTTGTTCAAGGAGAGTTTGAGCATGTCTGTTATCTTCACAAATCTCTATATGGTTTGAAACAGAGTCCTCATAGGTGGTTTGGCAAATTCAGTCAAACTATTGAAACATGGGGAATGTTAAAGAGCAAGATTGATCATTCCATATTCTACAAACACTTTGATAGTGGTATCATTCTTCTAGTTGTGTATGTGAACGATATTATTATTATTGGAAGTGATACATATGGTATTTCATCTCTCAAATCTTTTATTCATATTCGGTTTCACACGAAAGACTTGGGGATGCTTAAAATATTTTTTAGGTGTTGAAGTTTCTTAAAGGAAATATGTTCTTGATTTATTAAAAGAAACAAGAAAGTTGGGAGCGAAACCCTGTGGTACTCCAATGATTCCAAACTTGCATCTTACCAAAGATGAGGAATCATTTGCCGATCCTGATAGATATCAAAGGCTGGATGGAAAATTGAATTATCTTCCTGTGACTCATTCAGATATTGCGTATTCAATCAGCATTGTTAGTCAATTTATGTCATCTCCAACCGTTCATCATTGGGCAGCATTAGAGTAAATCTTGTGTTACTTAAAAGGAGCATCTGGACGTGGTCTACTATATAAAAATCATAAACACACTCAGATCAAATGTTACTTAGATGTAGATTGGGCAGGTTCTGTACTAGATAGAAGATCCACATTAAGCTGCTATGTTTTTGTTGGAGGAAATCTAGTCTTTTAGAAGAGCAAGAAACAGAATGTAGTATCACGTTTTAGTGCTGAATTAGAATATCATGCTATGGCACAATCTTCACAAAGTCAGCTTTAAATATTCGGTGTCGATAAAATTGTGGTGTGATAACCAAGCTACGCTTCATATTGCTTCTAATCCCGTGTTTCATGAACGAACAAAGAACATTGAAATTGATTGCTGAGGAAATTCATTGTGGCCTCATTTCTACAAGATGCATGAACACTGGGGAGCAACTAGGGGACATCTTCACAAAAACTCTACATGAAAATCGAGTGATGTATTTTTGTAACAAGTTGGGCATGATTAATATCTATGCTCCAACTTGAGGGGGAATATTGCTATAAATATAATATTAGTATCCAATAATTAGTGGAATCAAATATTCTATAATAATTAGTTAGGTTTACCTTATTTAGCTTATGCTACTTGTATAAATACACATGTAATATATCAATGGAGGAATGAATAATAGTGATCCTCTTCTTTTTGTATCACAGTTCATTTATTGCTGATGTATGTCAATTGAGATTTTAGAATGGGGTTTTTGTTTATTCTAATTGTATTTGGAAATTTATTACTAAAATATATGACTAAAGAACAAGTGAGACGTTCTGATAAATCCTTTTGCCGTCTCTTTGGGAAGAACATCAGGTGCTAGTTTGGTGCTGTACAAGAAGTTCTATTGTTTATAATTTTTGCTTGATGGACCATTTGACAGGACTTCCAGTTGAGTTAATTGAAGATTCAAAATTTGTCCCTTTGAATAATGACGACCCACAATATGGACCTCCTGTAAGCTCATATTAGTTCTATTCCATTTGTCATGTCATCAACATTCTCAATATGTCTTACTGTGTTAAATTTTTCTTACATTTGTGTGTCCTTATTCAATTATCTTTATCATAAGATATTCAAGTTTCAATCATATCAAAACTTTTTTATAAACCCGCATTTTCGAAGGAAAATAAAGACTTGCATTGAGTATAGTGGAAAACAATAATGCTTATAATCACTAGTTAATTATCTCCTAAATTCAGCTGAGGTTCAAAAATTAGACTCTATATCAGTCGTCTTTTTTTCTTCTTCTTTTATTAAACTCTTTGTTATGCAGGCTTTATTGCTGCTGGGCTTTGAATCTGCGGAAGCAGTGGAGGTAATTTTGAGGTTTTCATTAATTGAGTGATTGACTTCATCTAAATTAATTTAATTCGTACCTCCCCCAGTAATTCATATGATGTCAAATTGGTCATGCGAATCTTTGCTTGTGGTTCAAATGATGTGATGCATTAACTATATGGTCATCATTATATGTTTCCTCATCAAAAACTTGTAATTGATACCATGGTATTTTTTGTACATTTGATAGCATGAGGAAAATGACCATTCTATGGGTTTCATTATACTGAATTTTACCCGACTTGTCTCATTTCATTTCTATTTTTCCCCATCAGCTAATTGCAGTTTGTTTTGCTATGTTGGCTTAATGATCTCTGACTTCTTCGCTTATCTCTAATATTGTTGCAAAATGCAATATTTATGTGTGGAGTATGTGCCTTCTGTTTGACATTTTTGGCTAATACTGTTCCTGCCACTGATTGTGAACACATTCACTTCTATTACTAATTTTTTTCCCTTCTTGAAGATACGGAAACTTCTAAAGGAGATGGATGGTGAATTTCTTGAGGTATAATCTTACAAGAATTTTCTAACCATCTGAAAGTAGTATTTCTTGAGGTATGTAGTAGCATTTTTAGGGGAATTTTTTTTCTAAACGGTGTTGTTTTGGGCATGACAATGTGAAGGAAAATGTTTCATATTAGTTCTGTTTGTTGGACTATGGAAAAAATAATATGTTTTGTTTGTTGTCCTCATTTCGAATTTCGAGTTCCCCATTATGTGATTATTGACAAGTCTCCACAGATAAGTGACCTGGTGCCTGGTGCTTTTGATTTCTATTGTCACACTATTATTATTGTTTTTAGGTTATTTATTGCACGGAAGAAATGATGACTCGTCCACTTTGGGAGGTCATGAACACAAAACAAACAAATTTGCAAGGGTTCAAGGTAATATTTTTAATCTATTTCTGGGTCTCTTTAATTTTTATGAATTGTAAGGCTATCCTTAATTTCACATTGATAGGAAAAACAGGAAGGTGTCTGGAATCTGATGTCGTAAGGAAAGTAATGACGTTAAATGGATAATATATATATGTATATATTCAGAATTTATTTTTCAGGCCACGTAAAGTAATTGAATGGATGCTTATGATATGCAAAGATGGCTGGCTGCATATATTTTCACTTATGTGTCTGCTTGTTGAGTTGGACTTCGAATAATAGAAGAATAGAAGAGAATAGATAGGGTTCAAAAATTTGAGTACAAGGAATGATTGTTTATGATGGTTTAGAATTGATACACATGAGAATAATTCAATACCCCAAAAATGATTAGATCTCACAAAACCCCATTCTAGTGGTATGGTATAAGATTGACCAGAAATGAAAGATATGGAACATAAGGCTACGATCGGTACAATCATTTTCAGTGATTTTTTTTAAAATGATGAATCCAGATAAATTTAAAATTATTTAATTTTAGAATTTATTTTTTTAAATAGATGGATCTCATAGTTATTTAAAAAATTAAATTTTTTTATGTTTTTTAAATTTAAACTCAATTTTGATGGGAGATCATAATATTTTTTTAAATATTTTATTATGAGTGTCTATAAATATTATTAATATTATTTTTATGGGATTCAATTTAGAAAATATGTTTTCTCTTACTAAATAAAAATTATTTTCATATTATAGTTCAACGCGAATTATAATAGAATACATAAAATATGATACAAAAATTAAAACATGTACCAAATAGTCCTAAAACTTTCGAAATTGAACTCAATACCATTGTCTCTAAATTGATCACATTGAGTGAGGCTTATTTGGAAATAGAGTTTTTATTTTATTTTTGTTCTTTTATTGTGGTATTTATTCTATAACTTGACAAATTATAGTGCATTACATTGATAATGCTCAGGTTTTGTGCAGACTTCCATATCTCAATAAGTCTAGAGGTGGTTATGATATTAATGGCAACCTTTGCGTGAGCGTGGGAGCCTTTGGCTCTTATTGTTGTTATTATTATTATTATTTTAATTGAACCCATTTAAATTACATGAGTGGATGCAGTTGCTTTTTAGCAGTTTAACAAGAAGGCAACATTGTGTTTATTGCCAATGCAAGGAATAGAAGTTTCAGGGCATACACCAGGGTTGGCTTGTAGAGGATTAATTACTGCTGCTTAATTTTAATGTGAGTTCATGTATTTTGCAGATTGCGAAGTCAGTGCCACGAATTTGCTTCTTGTCTGGTCTTAGTGGGGAGGAAATGACAATATTCATCGATGCCTTCTCTGAAACCAGTACAAACATCATAGTTTTAAATTATGATTTGACATTGATTTGCATTTAGATTGGAGTCCAAAGAGCAGACTACGTGCGTGGAATTCACTGAAAATACCCATTTGGAACCAAAATCCCAATATCATCTCGCATTTAATGAATTTCTTCTGCCTATTTACCCTCATGGGGTAAGACTGATATTTGGATTCAATGCAGGACTGGCACCAGCTGTATTTGCTGCCCTAGTTCCCAACAATGCCAATAAACCTCTGCAAGAGTTAATGGAAGAGATAATGGGCGATCACGAAATGTTGGTAAGCTCAATTTTCCCCTTGCAGCAGTAGATACTTCAGTTTCTCTGGAATGGTGTTTGTCCTCTACGTGTTCATGATGGAATTCAATTTCTCTGTCTGCAGTCAGCAAAGCAATTGGTGTCAGAGTAGGTTATACTGATAATTTAGTTAGGCATTAGAACAACTTCTGTTCACAATATTATAAAGCGTGTTGAAGTTGGTGTTAATTTAAGTTGGATGTTTGTACTCACTAGATTATGCTGTCCCTGTTTTATTCTTTGTATGAGCTTGTAATAAACTGTCGAATATCAATATAGAGATTTTTATGTTATGAACTCGTATTGTAATTTATAACTTTGTCATTCCCCGATTTTATTTTCCTCTTCCGCCAAACAGTTTTGAACCTTCAGGTTTAGGATGTTACATCTCAAAATTGTTTTTATCGAACTACAGTTTTTGGGAAATGCAAAATGATGGTAGAATAGGAATAACACATTTTCCCATCAACTGTAGTGTATACCTTTGCTAGTTTTTTTGTTTGGCTTCCTGATTTATAGGCCATTTACCTGTAATTAGAAGGAAATCAAGGTCTTCAAAGCGGGGCATATCTTAGAATCAAACTCAAACACATCATACCCTATCAAATTAACAAAAAAGATTTATTGAAACCATTCAAATACCTTATATGCCCTGATGATCCATCAAGTTACAACATTCCAATGTGCTACTCAAAGCCTTAGGTGTCTAATCAAGAGTTTCATGTAGTAAAAAAACTAGAGTGAGAAAAAATGATCACCAAAAAAGATAAAATAAACAGGAAAAACTGTTATTGCTAAAATTTCTGCTCCTCTCCTATTCCCTTCCCCATCCTGGTGCACGCACTTCAGCTTTCACATAATCAAGGGCGGGAAATAAGCAGTTGACTTCCTCCTTAAAGTGAATCATTGGACTTGATACCACCGTTCTTTAGTAACAATCACTGTAATTTAGGATAATTAGTAATTCGCCTTGATAACAAGGTTGATTGCTTGAAGAGATGATAACTCAACAAATATTGGAAACATAACAACATTTAATAAAACTTAATTAAGGCAAATTTTGGTAATATAAACCAGCAATCCTTTTAAAAAGCCAAATCTAATTCATTTTGTGAAACACTTGGCGATAGATTCCCAATCAATATCAAAAGTAAATGAAGAAAAAAATTGAGTTGGAATGAGGTGTTAATGAGTTGTATTATTTATTTGTATATTTGGGTGTATATTTAAGTTACCTAATTAGAGTTCTTTTGTAATGATCCATGTTTGTGGGATTGGGTTAAATGAGATATCTGTTATAGAGAGGATGACATTTTGTGTTTGGTCCCTTGACTACTTTGCTTGTGGGAGTCCTAGGGTGCGAGTGCTTTAGCTGGGGTCTCATTGCCCTGTCAACGAGTGAGGGTTAAGGGGGCAAAGCCCTTTGCGGGGTCAAGGGCAGCATCTCAAAAGCCAATTTATATTTGGAGAGCTAAACTAGATAGTCGATCGAAGGTTTTGTTGATGCAATATGCTTGATATGAGAATTTGTGGTTGGCATGGTCAACTTGGTCAACTCTTTCTCTCATCTTTATTTACATTTAATCACTATTTGAATATCACCATATTTATAATATAATCCAAATTCAAGTATGCCTTTAATATATCATATAATCATTTTTGTTATCTGTCAATGTGTTTCTTGTAGTGTCTCCATGTACTAGATCACTAATCTAACTCCATACAATATGTTTGGCATGGTCATCGTCAAGTATCTCAAACTTCCAATGAGGCTTTTGTATAGGATAGAATCAATAGTTCTCCCTTCATCTTCCTTTGATAATTTTAACCCTATCACAACAGAGGTAATCATAACTTTACATCCTTCCATTCAAGATTTCTTCAAGATGTCTTACACATATTTCTTTTGGAAAATAAATATCTCATTTTTTCCTTGTTTTACTTTGATACTGAGGAAATATGACATCAACCCGTTATCAGTCATGTCAAACTCTTTGAACATGCACTGCTTGAACTTAACTATCATCTCTTTCGAACTTCCAGTAAATAACAAATTAACAAAATATAAACATGAGAGCAATTATTCACCATTTTCGATCTTTATATAGATTGAATGCTTATATGGGCACTTCCTAAACCCATCCTGGATACTTGTCAATCCAAGTATTCCAAACTCATGATGCTTGTTTTAGACCATGCAATGTCTTTTTCAAACGAAGCACTTGATCTTCGGCTCTTTTTACCATGACCTGTTAGGTTACTCCATATAGACTTCTTCTTCCAATACTCCGTTAAGAAATGTAAATTTACCATCTAATTGGTAAATTATCCAATCGTGATGAGAGCTATCAATGAAATCAACAATCTCATTGTATCCATCCGGGCTACAAGAGTAAACACCTTATCCTAGTCAATTGTGTGCTTCTGCTTGTAGCCTTGAGCTATAAGTTTTACCTTATATCATTCAACTCCATCAGTGTGATTGATACTATATACCCGCTTGACTTATCATGCCCCAAATTCCCTATTTTTAAACAATCAATTCATGACTCCTCATTTTTGGACTCAAATGGTCAATGGGTTGTTGATTAACACCTAAAAAGGACTATAACACGAAGGTTGTCCAAACCTACATAATAGTCTATATACAAGTGGGTACACATCTTTTCCCATATTCATGGCCAAAGCATGCAAAATAATCACATCATATAATTATAGTATACCCGCTTCAACATCCAGGAAACCTTAATAACATAAACAAGGGTTTTCATTTTCAAAGATACTGTTAATGCTCTAAGCCAAAAGACTGGTAAGTGTAATTGAAACTGAAATATTGAGTAGCATTCTCCCTCTCTCTTGTGTTTTTGGAATTTAAATTCCATCAGACCAAACTCAAAAGGCTCGTGATAACGAGGATGGATTTTGGTGAGGAACCATGATGGTTCGAGGGATGTGGAGGATCCATATTCCCGTACCCGTTTATTTCGTAGGCTTGGATCATGTCTGTACACTTGTTTTACCCCAACTTCAATCTTTCTCTCGTCATTAGCGAATCTGCGTAAATTTTTGTCTTATTTTCCATTTTCTTTACATTTGAAATTGCATTTGTGTGATTGATCATGGCGACAAATATGATGTTAGAAAGAGACAGGGAATCAACGGGAAAATGGGTCTTTGTGTCACAATTTTAATTAAGTGGGTAAAACGGATGATAACTAAGGCTATGTTTGGTTGCATGTTTGGGTTTTCAGTTTAAAAAAAACCCCACCCGACTTAACTAACCCTTCCCCCCCCCCCCCCCCCCCCCCCCCAAAACCCCCCACCCCCCCCCCCCCCCCCCTATTCTCAAATTCTTCCCTTTTTATGGTTGTGTTTTTTTTTGTCGGGGGGGGAACGAGGAAGGGGGGGGGCCCCCCCACAACGAGGGGGGGGGGAAAAGAAGGGGGGGCCCCCCCACGGAAAAAAAAACGGGGGGGGGGGGGGGGGGGGGGGGGGGGGGGGGGGGGGGGGGGAGGAAAAGGGGGGGGGGGAAAAAAAAAAAACAAAAACGGATGATAACTAAATGCCTAAGAAATGCTATCATTCTAACTTTTGCAATTTGGCATATGTAATGTACCCCAAAAACCAACCCAAAACACCCCCAAACAAAAACCCAAACCCCACCCCCCCCCCCCCCCCCCCCCCCCCCCCCCCCCCCCAACCTAAACCTCTGCTCTTTTGCTTGGCATATTTTTTTTGGGAGACATTTTGTGATAATTAGAAGACGCACACACTTGTTATGGTAGCAGAAGAGACAATGCGCGCTGAGTTGTATTGTATATGTTGTCTCCACTGAAAGCACTGCAAATGGTTGTTGAGTACATTCAAACATCAACCTTTTTTGTCATAAAACCATAATATTAAATACGCTTTTAATATTAATTTGCGTAAGAGGAGTTGGCAGTTTCCTGGGTTCAGACACACTAGTTACTTATACAGTGATGCGTACATATATGTTTCTGGGACTCTAAGCAGGGGTCTCGATTTGGGTCAGCATGCACCTGGCTTCCTTGCTGTTGGGCCTCTGCTTGGGGTCGTCTCGAGTGCAGTAGCAAGCAACCTTGAGCATCAAGAGGATTTGATCTTCAAACCCTTTCCCAACCAGGTTCAGGTCAATGGCCCTCTTCGGATCATCCGAGGTCATCACATTCCTCATCCACTTCACCAGCCCAACCTCGGCAGTGCCCTGGAAGAAGTCATCAGAGGGGAGCTTCCCGGTGACCAGCACCCCAAGCAACACCCCAAAGCTGTACACGTCGCACTTGTCTGTGAACTTGAGCGTCTGGTGGTACTCGGGCGCGATGTACCCAACCGTGCCGGCCACGTTGGAGCTGGTAACGTGCGTGTTGGCCTCAGGCATTGCCTTAGCCAGCCCGAAATCCGCGATGCGCGCCTCCATGTCGTCGTCCAGCAGCACGTTGGCGGGCTTGAGGTCGCGGTGGATGATCCGGGGGCTCTGGCTGGTGTGAAGGTACTCCAGCCCAGCGGCCACCCCAAGTGCGACCTTGATCCGGGTGGGCCAGTCCAGGACCCGCCTCCCTTCCGCGGCATCCACCAGCAGGTCCTGCAGGCTGCCATTCTTCATGAACTCGTAGACGAGGAAGTGGCAGTCGGGTCGGCAGACGTGGGCCAACAGGGAAAGCAGGTTGCGGTGTCGGATTTTGCTCACGGAGTTGATCTCCGCCCGGATTTGCCTCATTTTCTTGTGCAGCTGCTTGCTCTCTTCCTCCGCCAGCTCGGTGGGGTCCCTCTGCGGCTGCACGACCTTCTTTATGGCCACCACTTTTATTTCGCTGTCGGGCAACTCCGCCTTGTACACCTCCCCGCACCCTCCGCTCCCGATCAACTGCAGCGAGGCTAACCCGTCCTCTTTCTCCAGGAAGGCCAGGTCTTCTCTTTTGATCTTGGAACTGTACATTTGAGGCCCCGGCTCCTTCCCTTTCCCTCTGATCAGCAGCAGCAGCAGCTTGAACAGAACCGAGAACACCAGCCCGGACAAGCTCCCCGCGATGGCTCCCACCAGGAAGCTCACGATCCACGCCCATACCCTCTTCTTCTTCTTCTTCTTCTTCTTCACATTCCTGTCCTCGTTCGATGAGGGGCCTGGGGCCTGTGCGGGTGCCTCCGCCGTGCTGCCATTGCGTCCGCCCGTTGTATTCGAACGCTCCGCCAGCATGTACCGCCTCGGAAAAGAGGAACTCCGAGACGACGGCTGCGACGACTGTTTCACCCCAGGCAACGGGGCGAGGCCTTCTAGAAAAGCGTTACCGGAGGCGTCGAAGAGCCTGAGGTTCCGGAACGACCGCAGCGACGCCGGGACGCGCCCGCTGAAGTGATTGTCGGCGATGAAGAGCTTCTCCAGGTTGGGGAAATGCTTCAAGAAATTCAAATTCCCAGAAAACTTGTTGGACGAAAGGTCGATGACTCGGAGCCGGAGCAGCGACGAGAACCCAGGCGGTACCTCGCCGGAGAATCGGTTTTCCCGGAGGTTCAGGACCTCGAGCTTCCCGCAGTCAGCGATCTGTCTGGGGAGTTTGTCGGCTAGTTGGTTGTCGGGCAGCGACAGCTCCGTGAGCTCCGTAAGGCGTCCGATGGCCGGGGACAGGACCCCGGTGAGGCGCCGAGATTGGAGGACGACCCGCGTGACCCGGAGCACGGACACGCCGTTCCAGACCCGCGGCTCGCAGTGGATACCGTCGGCCGCGCAGGGGTTGGCCTGAACTTCGGCGGCGCTGCTGCCCCGTTGACCTCCGGCGAAGCTGCCCAGAGCCCTCTGGACAGCCAAAATCGCGTCGCGGTCTGGGCGGTGGAGGGGGGGAGTAGTGGAGTGGACAAGGAAGAAGGAGAAGGCGGCGGACAAGGAGAAGAGAAAAGAAAGAAGGGAGATCCCCGTGGCCATTGGTGGCGGCGTAAGAGGAGCCTCTCCGAGTGATGGATGACTAGCTAGCTCGAACCCTCAAAGTTGTAGGTTGAGTGTGCGAATGACGATACCTAATGCGTGGAGAGGCTGATGTGCTGCTGCTGCTGCATATGTAAGTGAGTAAACGTGGTCTTTTTTAAACTTTGCGCCGTGTTCTTAGCCCTGGCCGTGTGGAAAAAGGTCGAACACATACGGGCCCGCTGTCGTCCATGTCCATGTGATACTACGATGTCACAGTTTAAATTTCAATGTGAGAGAAGCTAGAGAGAGAGAGAGAGAACAAAACACGTGGCTCGTCATAAGTCATGAATAAAAAACCAAATTCACAAATCAGAGGAAGACACACTCATATTTCATCTCATCTCATCCAACTAAATCAAGCTATTGCTATCGTTCACTTCAATGAATCGATCAAAATTTAAAAATAAATTGCCATCCTGGCTTTTTACCCGTATAAATTCAACCAATTGACCCATAAATTGCTCTTGCAATATCATAATAAACAAACAAATAACTATGGTCCGCTCAAGCCAATTATAACCCTCCAACACGCTTGTTACCCCTATTTATTTACATGTAATATCCATCCACGGGTGATACTTATTTTTAATTTATTTACAAACAATTGTTCTACGAAGAGTCAACTTTTCAAATTAGAAATTAGGTGAGGTAGAAATAAATTATATGCAACATAACTACACAACAATCAATCGGTGGTTTTAATAATGGAATTAAATTTAAAGAGCCAATTACTTCATCTACATATACCAACAATACATGTAGGGAAATAATTTATTTAAAGACTCGTACTTCATCCATTCGAGTGCTGCCACAAAATAATCTAATAATTGGGCCAATACGATCCACTTGAGTCAGATTAATAATAATAAACAAAATTGACTTTGACGTAGAGGCCCCCAACCAATACCCATCCTGCCCCGGCAATTAGACTTATGATTATAATTTTAATTTTAGTTATAAACGCGTTTTTTTGTGTGAGCCGTGGGATGAGGGACCGGAGAGCCGAGATCCCACCCCGATTCGCACGCCATAGATAAGAGGCCCGGGCCCCTACCCCCCTCCTCCCGCCCCGGCAAAGACGTGGAAATAGACTTATGTTTATAATTATAACTATAAACCCCTTTTTTTGTGTGAACCGTAGGATCAGAGATCGGAGGGCCGAGATCCTACCTCGATTTGCGTGTCACGGATGGCGCGCGGACCACGCGGGGGACAAGTGGACATGTCACAAGTCAGTCAACGATTTGGTGGCATGCGAAGAAGGAAGCGATCTTCACCGTCCAAAAAACGCTACCACAGCCAGCCGGGCCAGTGCTTGACCGGAGACTAACTTGCTAGCCCTGTGGAGGGGGGACCAACGGCGACTGCGATTAGCAGTTTTATTTAATTGCAGTGCGGATTTGTGTTGCGGTTAAATAAAATTACAATTTAAATCCTTCAAAATCGAATCTTGCTTGTTCTTTGTTTTTTTCAGATAGCTTTCCAATGATTTTGTTATCTGGATTCTTCCCTTTCTACAACCCTTTTCAAGTAGAAAAAAGGTATAAGCTTTTTATTAAATTAACAAAGAAAAACGTCTTTGATTCTCTCACTTCTTGAGACTCTCATCCAACCCAAATTTTACTCTTATCTCACTTCAATTCAAATTTAAATTATATATTTTTTAAATGATTTGAAACTTATTTCTTGAAACAAAATATTAACCAAATATGAATTTTTCCTGAGCACCCTCAGCTAGTGCCCCTCTTACACTTAAAAAAGGAAAATGAAACATTTTTGTCCCCCGCTCAGACCTTACACTCTCACAAACCATCAAGCGACGTTGATTGAGTCTTCCATGAAGTCAAAAACTTACTGTTTCATAAGACATTATTGAACCATATATTTCCTCAATTATTCTACACTACCAAAATTCCCAAAATATTTCCCCAATGATTATCAACCATCAATTCCAACTTTTTCACTCCAAACTTTTCAATAAGAAGTCAAATTATTTTAAAAAAAAATTCATGAACTTCATAAATTAAAGCAGATATTTCCAAGTCTCTATATTATACTTTAGTCAAACCCAAACCAACCCCCCCCCCCCTCCCCCTCTTAATTTTAAATTTTAATTATATATATTATATACAGTTAAATTGAAAGTAATTAATAATATAATTTACTATCCTATATTATTTATGATAAATATATTACTAGTTAAATAAATTATATGATTTAAAAAAGTTATTTAATTTGATTATAGGATAATTTAATGAGCTTTTTATGCTTTTATGTTATTAATTTTAATTTAAATGGTATTAATTGTTCATGCTCGTAAGTGAGGCCTAAGTCTTGGGTTCCCAAAAGTTAGATTAAAATTAGAGCTTTCATGCATCATATTCAACTTGGCCTAACCTCCGACGATAACAAAGAATTAAAAATTAATTTATAATTTTGACAATAATATATATTTTAAAATATTATATTGTTACTATAATTATAGTAAGGTAATAATAAAAATAAAAATCAACAATTTAATATATAGATACAATTATTATTGTATTTACATAAGGGCTTTTAATTTAATAATCACCTTGGAGCCCCTAAAATTTGGAACCGACCTTACTAATTATAATTTTAGATAACAATTTTTAAACATGAATTATGTATTTTGTATCCTCTCCTCCTAAATGAACTTTCTAGATCCGTCCCTATAAGTAGCAATTTTTTTATAATTGCCCTTTTTGATATGAGTGTCTATTTAATTGTGCTAAAAAAGACATTATCACTAGAAGATTTTAATAACCTCCCAATTAAGCTTTTATTGCTAATAATAATCAACAATTATCTACAAGATACAAAATTGAAGCATCCATAATTAATCAAAATACAAAAATAAAAATATTTTTTGTTCTTTTTCCTGATATTCAATATAATGTAAGTAACACCTCCAAATCTAGAACACCTAGACCGAATGCATTAATGAAAATTAATACATAAGTTTGATATAATTTTCAAAGTGTTCCATATTTCATCAAACATACAATCAATTATTACATAAAATTAAATTACAAATCTTAAAGGTAATATTTCATCAACGGGTGTATTATTTTTTAAAACATGATTGTTTTTTAAAACTGTAGATCCGGTGATTTTTTTAGTATTTATGAGTGGTTTAAATTCATCTGGGCTCACAGTTTTTAAAAATAATCGTGTTTTGAAAAATAATACAGGTAAGACAAACATAGCCTTAATTGTTTTTTAAAATGGTAGGCCTGATGAATTTTTTAGTATTTATGAGTGGTGTAAATTCACCTGAGCTCACAGTTTTTAAAAATATTCGTGTTTTGAAAAATAAAACAAGTCAAGCAAATGGGGCCTAACTTTATTTATTAATGTATCTTATCTTTTATCATAGCATAAGTTTTTTGATACTAATGGAGAGAGAGACGTGAAACCGTGATACCAATGGAGATCCAAGGAGCTTGTCGATATTCCAAAAGTCTCTGATATTTTACTTGGATCGACAGTCTTTGATACCAATGGAGAAACGGAATGGAAGTGTGACTATTAGTATTGAATATTTTTAATTATTGGTACGTGGCGTTGTTTACACCAGAAGTGCCCTCACCAATGGAGGAGGTTACTGGTTTCCAGTCGATATACCAATATTTTTTTTAATCTTTTTCTTTCTTTTTACTAATTTAAAACATTAATAAATAAAAGTAAACTAATAAGTCAAGCAACAATAATAGCCAGTGGAGCCCACACAAAGACTTTAAGAAAAGAAAAAAGCGATGTAAAGTAAAAGTAAACTAATAGAGACAAAATATAATTATGCCCTGTCGGGCCCACATAAAGAAAATAAGAAAAGGGACTAATAAGATATAACAATATTTATTAAATTAAAAACCTCCACGACCGAAAGCTAGGCACGTAATCATGGGGTTATAGCAGTGCATACATAATACATATACGTATATATATATATATATATAAAATTAAAATCCTCCACGACTGAAAGCTAAGCACATAGTCATGGGGTTGTATACATATATGTAAATATATACTGTATATATTAATATACATATATATATCAACGATATATATGTATGTACATAAATATAAAAAAGGATCGAGGGAAGAGAGAGATAAGGTAAGAAAAGAACAATTTATTTCATTAAGAAACTTTGAAAGACATATACAAACCTTTGGAATAAAAGAAATTACAACTTCGGAGCTTCAACCAAGCATCATGTAAAATAAACTTAATTAAGAAGAAAGGGGGAGAAGGAGGAAGAACGTCGCCGGAGAGGTTCGCCGGAGGAAGAAAGGTTCGTGAGAGAAGGAGAGAGAGAGAGAGAGAGAGAGTATATGTATGCTTTGGAGAATGAAAGCTTATGAAGGAAGGAGGGGGGAGTCTCCTTATATAGGCATGCGAGGAGGCTTCCAGAAGAAGGAAGGTGTCCCCCCACGCCCCCACTTCAAGAAACCCTGGAACCGTATGACTTTCCCTTGCCCGCACCCGATAGGTCAAGGGGTTGGTGACTAGCACCAATGGAGACTGCCAGCGCGGTCTTGTCTCAAATATGCAACCCCGTACAATCATACATCAAGGGTAATCCTGTACTTTCCCATATATCATCATGCATACAAGGAGTCAAACCAGCTACAGACATCACATCATACAGTATGCAAATAAACTCCCGCCACGGACCCATGTCCGGGATATCACATAAAATAACACGAATATAATTGTATCATACATCGAGTAGTGGGCGTCCTCCTGGAAGAAAATCCTCCACTAGTCTCGGGTCACACCTTGAAAAGGGTAAACAACAAGTAGGGGTGAGCGACAAGCTCAGAGGTGACCCCAAAACTCCACATCATGCAACACATATATGTCTATACTATATACTCGGTGCAGGTGTAGTGTGCACAATCATCATGGGACTCACCCGCAAACAAACATTAGGACTCAACCTTGCCCATACAAGACAACTTGTCCATGATCCTCCATGGGATCCCAGCTCAGGGCACTCAGCCCTAGCTCCACGAGCTCAACGGCTCAACTCAGGCCTTAGCCTTGTCCACAGCGCAATATGCCCGGCCATAGTCGCCCCCCCCACCGCCGCCATCGGTGCATATGCCTGCCACGTCAACCACATAGCACCATCGGTGCATCACGGTGAGAACCCAAACAAGTCACGGAGTCCATGCCCCAATACCTCACACCAATATACTAACATGAGTACGGCAAATCATTCTCAACATTTCCTTTGGAACTGTAGCCAGTCTTCACAAGTAAATCCTCAATCCTTGATTTATGAAGGAAGTACCCATAGCCTATTTTCTTGAAATCAAAAGTCCCGACATTGGGTTCCCATATCATAACTAAGATAATCTGATTTTTGGGGATTTTTTTAGAGATGTCTAACCTCACTTTCCAAAAATTCATCACTACGAACTTTTGGGTTTTTCCGAGATTTTACACTAAATCCCAATATTCACATTTTGAAATAGTAGGAATTAATTTTTCTAGTATTTTTCTTTGAATCCAAATGAGGGGTATTTCGTTATTTACATTATAATACTTAAATGTGTAGATGGGTATAGGTTGCAATGTAAATAGGTCCAGTCCGGTCCACATCATGTGTCCAGACATCCGCAGAGCTGCGACTCGTAGCTCGAACCTGCGACTCGTAGGCTGTGGAATGCGGAGGCTGCGCGCGCCTCGAAGACTTGAAGCGAGGCTACGACCTTCGACCTACGAGGCTACGAACTTCGCTCATTCGACTACGAACTACGGGTCTACGAACTTCGAACTACGAGGCTACGAGGCTAGAACTACGAACCTTCGAGCTATGAACTACGGGTTACGAACTACGACCCCGGATCTTCGACCCGGAACTTCGGATTTTCGGCGGTTCGACCGCAACGCGCCCAGCCTCCCGTTCATCATCGTTTTTGCCCTGTTCTTCGCCCGGGAATCAACCCAGAACCCCGAGACACGCACAAACACGCATTCCATGCAGGATGCGATATTTACCTTAAAATGCGTCCGAACGCATCTAAATCCCGAAACAACGAAACACGTATAAAATTCCCGTTTTTTAGAAATCTAGATCTAAACCCCGAATTTCATGGTCGACTTATCAACCCTCATGAAAAACACAATTAATCAACCCCAAAATCACAAACATATATCCACATGATATAAACAACCGTTCTTAACCCAAAATTGGTTTTCCCCAAATTCTAGGGTTCATGCTCAATTTCATAAATTATGATAAATTCGTGCAGATCCAAACCAAGAGAGAGATAAAAGTTCAAGGACACCTACTTGAAGTGAATCTTTGAGCTCACGAACCCAAATCGGCCCAAATCGCCAAAGCCTCCAAGCTCTCTTAACCCCTCTTCCCCCCCTCAACGCACAAACGTGAAACGTAAAGTGAAAACTTCTTTTTTTTTCGCTATTTATATTTTCGCAGTCAACTGACCTAGTCAACCATTGACCCAGTTAATAATTGACATCCCAACACAAAAATTGACCTCCAAGGCCCCGAATTCCAAATTGAGTCAAACTACGTCAAAATGCTCGAAATGACGAACACAACACAACCAGATATTATTACATCCAAATGAGCCCAAATGCAAAGTCAACTAATAAAACCCGAAAAGTCAACAATCGGGTCAAACGGGTCCCGACGCCAAATCGGGCCCAGTACGTCAAAATGCTCACATCGACGATTACACTACCGTCTAGATAGTTACATTCCCATAGAATGACTATCGCTCAAAACTACCCAAATACGAGTCTTTACGAAGGGTAACTTAGGAATTTGACTTTGACTTTGACTCTTTTTTTTTATCATGCACGGGGCTATGAACAAGAAATGAGCCTTAGGCTTGAGCATCATGGGCCTCGGGGAATGGCTTTTCTTGAGCTTTGACCGCAAAATGGCCATAGAGTCTTGGGATTCGCTTTGAAATGGACTTTGGGCCTGTGTTTGCATCGGGGCTTGTACGAAATCTATAGATGAACTTTGGACCGTGTCTGGATGGGCCACCGGGATTAGGCCTAATGTTAACCGGGTTTTGCCATGAGTGCTTTGGGCCATTGGGATTGAGCTTGATAAATTTGAATGGGGCACTGGGAATGGGCCTTATTTGGAAAGACGCCTTAGATATTCTTTGGAGGCCGTTGGGAATGGGCCTATATTGGATTTTTCGCAAATTCACAGCGATAAACGGATTTGATGAAGGCCCATTAGGTGCCATTTGCACCTAATGAGATGTAGCCATTCTGACCGACTACACACGGTTTTGCACAAATTGCTTTATTGAATTTTTCGCAAACCCACAACGATCAACGGATTTGATAGAGGCCCATTAGGCGCCGTTTGCATCTAATGGGATGTAGTCATTCTGATCGATTACACACGGTAAGATATCTTCATGGGTGGAGGTGACAATGTCAGGGAAGTCTGTCTGGGAGTCGTCTTCCTGCAGCGGGTAGGCGGGGGAGCAATGATAGCATGTGATTTTAAAATTTGAAAATTTTGAATATGCGGTTTTTGTAAAAACGGGAAAATAAGATTTTGGCTACATGAAATATAATCATAATGGACTGTGTATGGTATGATTAAATGAATGAAAGGGGTGCCAAGAATAACAACATAATTAATATTTTATAATAATACAAAGTGCGTTTTGATTTGAACATCGTTATTGATTATAATATCTTCGGCCTCGGAGGAGATGGGCAAGTTTTGATTGTTTGCAGCAACAAGACTCGGATGAGAAGGGGTTTGGAGATTTGGAGGAATTAAGCCAATTTGAAGACAATTTAAATCCACGCCGGTATCAAAAAGGGCAATTGTGTCGATGATAAAATTAGTATTAAATTTAATAGTAATATGAATAAAATATTTTTGTGTGGTGATTTCTCTGAAGAGAAAAAGATAATCATTTGAGGGCATTTTGGGAGGATCATTTTGGTTATCAGGAGCATTTATATTATCATTTGAATTAGAAATATAAAGAAGTTGGTGAATAACTTCATTTTTCCAATTTTCAAGTTAATCAACTTGTTTTTGTAATTTTGTAATTTCTTTTTGAAGACTCTCAAGAGAAAGAGTAGGAGCTCAAGGAATAGTCTGCCTTTTGAGAATAGAGGTTAAATCATAATGAGTAGGGGGAATAAAAGGTGGTTTAATGGTATTTTGTTCAAGTGAGGGGATAAGTTTTTCAATTAATTGTTTTTTGATTTACAGGTTATCAATTTGTTTGATGGTATCAAGAATGGATTGATGATCTTTTGTAAGGACATTTAGACTATTGGAAGAATTATCAGAGGAATTTGGATTGACAAGTTTATCAATTTGGAGAGCCTGATTATCCTCAAAGCAGCTAATGAATTCAGAACTGCTAGAATTTTCAAGGAGGAGACTTTCTATTTTGTCAACTAATTCTTTGTCAATACTTAATTCATGAAGTTTTTGGGAAACATGACAATTTTTTGCAATATGGCCAATTTTACCACATTTATAGCAAGTAACAGTGCATGGTTTGGAATTAGAGAGATTTTTTGGAGATGGTTTTGAATAAAACTCATTTGTGGGGAATTTATGAGACGTGGAAGAAAATGTTTGGATGGTTTTTTATGAGAAGATTTATGGGGAGACTGTTTAGTTGTTTTGGAGCAACTTCCGTCGCAATATTGTGGTGAAAGAGAAGAAAATTCAAATTGTTGGCAAAATGAACCTAATTCTTGTTTTGTCTGTTTTATTTCCCATTTTAAATGTTTTTAGAGTTTTAAATCTTGACAAATTTGAATATCTACTTTTTGGGTGAAACTAATTAATTCTCCATAAGTAAGTTGATTGTAAGGAATAGGATTTCCTATGGTTTCTTTGATATGATTTCTAACACGTTCTCCTAAAAGGGTAGGTAGACTGGATAAAAAGTTTTCTTTCCAAAAGGGTTGATTTGAATCTTCTCTAAACATGACCCTAGTAAGGAAAGTATTTTTGTAATATTGAAAGTTAGATAACTTCCTACAACGAAGGTTGGAAAGAAGTTCAACATTTTTGTTTTTGAGATGGGAAGAGTCACCAATTTAATGGATACTTATTGAGAGAATTAAGGTTGCAACAGCATCCGAGATCGTTTCATGTAGTTGATCTAGGAGGGGGGTATTGCTTTCGTCTGTTTTGACATTATTGGGGATTATTTCTTTTTGTGAGGAAGAAAGATAGAAATCCTACCATCCTTTGAGTTGGCTAAAGAAACCTGAAATGAGAAGTTCTGCAATAGCCCTATTGAAGAGATTGGTTTGAGTTTTGTATGCATTAGAAGCCATGGTCATTTGATGAAGGAGATTGAGGATATTATATTCAGAAAAACCATCTATGTTCCATTCATATACAGTAGAGGCATTAAAACGTGATTGGGTAAAAAGTCCTCTATGTTCAAAACCAATGTCAGGGGCAGCTGTCATAGGGATTGGTTTTGGATTTGGGTATTTAAAATTATTAATTTGAGGAATATGGGATGAGGGAGAATGATCTTTTGGCTTTGTAAGAACTGCACAACTTTATGGAGTATTGGGGACAATGTTTGAAGAGGATAGGTGTTCCTGTTTTGGGGTTTTGGAGATATTTGAGGAAGAAGAACACTGTTCAAGTTTATTTAATTTTGTTTTAAGATGAATTAATAATTTGGATTTGGATTGGTCAAATTCGGATTGACTATGTTTAGAAATTTGAAATGGTTTAAAAATGGGAGTTCGGATTTGTGAGTGTGAAGGGGTATTATTTTCGGGTGTAAGTTTTGTTAATTGTGTTGCAATTGTTTGTAAATGAGCATTTGCAAAATTTTTTTGTTGGATTATATTGCGAAGATTTGTATCCTTATCAGCACTTGAATTTTTGTATGGGGTAGTATCAACTTTTTGATTAAAATGAGGAATCTTAATAGATCTAAAAGGGGGATGAATATATTGAATTTTGGTATTATTATCTGAAAGTTCCCAAGTTGGATGTAACAGTTTATGGAGGTTGGAGTTATTGAGTTCCCATTCGAGAATTTGAGGATGGAGGATAGGTGTAATAGTTTTAAAAGGATAATTAATAAAATTTTCAGAAGCATGAATTTCAAACCAATCAAAAAAGGGGATTTGGATATTATGATTTTGGAGAAAAGAATAAAATTTTGTTTGAATTTCTTCACGTGTTTCATTAAAATGTTTAAAAAACCAATTTCGTTTTTGTTCATTATGTTGAGAGTAAAAGTCATCATGAAGTTATTGTTTGTTAATTTTAATTGGAATTTGTAAAATATTTATTTCATTTTGAATATTTTCAGTAAAGGCAGAGAAAGATGGAGAAGGCGGGGAAGAATGGTTGAGTTATTTGGAGAAGGGGGTGATTGTAGACTTTTGGGTTTAGGTTCCGGTTGGTAGAGAGGTCGTGGTATTTGAGACCTATATTCTATGTTTTGGAATGAGGTGGATAATTTTGGTCTAGGGGGAAGATTAGATGTAGAAAATCGATGAGAAGAGTTTATGTTAGGCATGTGAAAAGTTGTGGATGTGGACGAAGAGCCGGCATCAGAGAACCTTGAAGAAAAAGATCATTTGAATTGAAGCTTAACTGTTCCATCATTGTATTGGTTAATTTGACGAAGGTCGGAATTGGGGGTTAAAGTTGGAGGTGGCAGTGGGGGAACTGCTCCTTCTAATAACCATTCTTGAAGAAGATTAACATCTTTCCATTGAATCGTCCTTGGAATAATGATATTTGATTTTGAAAAATCAGTTTGAAGAAAAAGGGTTTCGCCTTTTTTACTTTGTATTTTATGTTTAGTTGCAAAAGCATAAATCATAGCTTTATAATGAATTTTAAATATTAAAGCGATGGGTATTGATCCTTCAAGCATTTTGTAATTGTGAGTTTTAATTTGAAGAGTAAGGGATTTTAAAATATGTTTATCATTGAGAGAAAAGAGTGAGGTTTGGATAACAATCGAAAGAGAGTGGTCCACTACATAGGCTAGATTCGACCGAGCTTAGAAGGGAATCATCAAAATTTGTAAAACGTGTCTCGAAGAACACAAAGAATGGACATATTTAGACCTTCTTTGCTGAAAGGTTTGATTCCTATTTGGACTAGACCTATATGAATATATTTGAAGTTCTTTGAAAGATGATTTTGAATAGATTTAGGGGAAAGAATTTGAATTGATTCAAAGGGTTTTGTTATTTGAATATCATGTTCTTCGGTTTTAATTGTAAAATCTGATTTGAAATGAGAAAAAAGAGATTGTTTGTAGATTTGGTCTTCATGCACTTTAGGGATCTTCCAATTATCAATATATTTTTTAAAATTTTTAATTATTATTTCTTCAGAATTAATGGGAGTGGAGGAAGACGACGGTTAAGAAGAGAAGAAAGACTCCATATCAAAACAAAAGTAAAAGAAATAGAAAAAGAAATAGGAAAACTACTACAGTAACTGGCCGGATACGACTAGTCACAAGGGGGTGGAACGAAGGGGTAGATACTTCGAGATGACGAGCGTCGATGGAATAGGGATCGAAGTCAGGCCGATACATTGGCTTAACTCAAGGTTTTACTGCCCTCACGTCTGTCCGTCGGCTTCACGGGACTTACCTCCTTGGATTTGCTGCTTACTTTACCACACCTGCGATCGACAGGCTCTGATACCAATGGAGAAATGGAGTGGAAGCATGACTATTACTACCGGATATTTTTAATTATTGGTACGTGGCGTTGTTTACATCAGAAGTGCTCTCACCAATGGAGGAGGTTAATGGTTTCTAGCCGATATACCAATATCTTTTTTAATTTTTTAATTTTTTATTTTGTTTTCTTTTTACTAATTTAAAATATTAATAAATAAAAGTAAACTAATAAGTCAAGCAATAATAATGGCCAATGGAGCCCACACAAAGACTTTAAGAAAAAAAGAAAGCGACATAAAGTAAAAGTAAATTAATAGACAAAACATAATTATGTCATATTGGGCCCGCATAAAAAAATAAGAAAAAGGAAAAGGGACTAATAAGATATAACAATATTTATTAATTTAAAAACCTCCACGATCGAAAGCTAGACACGTAATCATGGGATTGTAATAGTGCATATACAATACATATACGTATATATATATATATATTTAATTAAAATCCTCCACGACTAAAAGCTAAGCACATAGTCATGGGGTTGTATACATATATGTAAATATATACTTTATATATTAATATACATATATATCAACAATATATATGTATGTACATAAATATAGAAAAGGATCGGAAGAAGAGAGATAAGGTAAGAAAAGAACTATTTATTTCATTAAGAAATTTTGAAATACATATACAAACCTTTGTATTAACCTTTGAAATAAAAGAAAATACAACTTCAGAGCTTCAACCAAGCATCCTGTAAAATAAACTTAATTAAGAAGAAGGGGGAGAAGGAGGAAGAACGTCACCGAAGAGGTCCGCCGGAGGAGGAGGAGAGGTTCACCGAAGAAGGAGAGAGGAGAGAGAAGCTCTTAAAAGAGGAGAGAGAGAGAGAGAGAGAGAGAGTATGTGTATGTTTTGGAGAATGAAAGCTTATGAAGGAAGGAGGGGGGAGTCTCCTTATATAGGCATGGGAGGAGGCTTCTAGAAGAAGGAAGGGTAACTTAGGAATTTGACTTTGACTTTGACTTTTTTTTATAATGCCATGTGGGTTATGAATAGTAAAATGAAACCTTGGACTTGGGCTTGAGCGTCATGGGCCTCGGGGAATGGCTTTTCCTGAGTTGTGACTGCAAAATGGTCGTAGAGTCTTGGGCTTCGTTTTGAAATGGCTTTGGGCCTGTGTTTACACCGGGGCCTGGAGCCAAATACTGTAGATGAACTTTGGATCGTGTCAACATAGGTTTTTCCATGAGTGCTTTGGGCCGCTGGAATTGGGCCTGATAAATTTGAATGGGCCGTTGGGAATGGGCCAACCTTTGTTTTTTTTAAAATAATGGGCCGTTGTGATTGGGCCTTATTTGGAGAGACGTCTTGGATCATTTGTGGAGGCCGTTGGGAATGGGCCTATATTGGATTTTTCGCAAATCCACAACAATTAACGGATTTGATGAAGGCCCATTAGGTGCCGTTTGCACCTAATAAGGTGTAATTATTCTAACCAACTACACATGGTATTAGATATATTTTTATGGGTCACCGAGATTGACATCGGATAGAGAATTTGCATTAGATGAAGAAGATGATTGTTTGGTGGACTGGAGTAATGTTTGCATAATGTAAAAATATTCTTCTTCTGATTGGGCCTGTGCCAACTGGCTTGGGCAAAAGCCTTTTGGGTAAGAAAATTGGGTTTAGAAGATGTGGGTAATGGGGGTGGAGTTTGTTTGGAAAGTCATTGAAGAATGGAAGGTTTATAGAGTTGGGTAGGAATATTATAAGAATTCCACCATTTGACTTTAAACCTGTGAACAAGCATGAGAGGTTGTTCAGGTGATTCATGAAATGCATAATACCAACTACAGACTCATGGGACATGGAGGTGCGAGCAGAAATGATAGGTGAGATTTATTGAAGGTGAATTATCAAGAATCTGGTATTTGGATTTGAAAAGGTAAAAAGATTCAAGGATTTGGGGAGGGAAAATTTCATAAATGGATCCAAACCAAGACCACCAATGGGAGAACCAGGATGGAACGGTTAAAGGTTGAAATTCTTGTTGGAAAAGGAAGAGCCAAGAATGGCTTTGTTGGGGATTTTGGATAAAAAAAAGTATTAAACCAAGCTTATTCATAATCGTAGCCAGAAAAGATATTTTGGTAATTTGACTTGTCAATGTATTTGGAAGAAGGTAATTTTGATGATGACAATATAATTTGTGAACTGGAGGTGTTTGGGAAATAAGTACTTGTGAAGATAATTGAGAAATATCTGTGTGAGTGAGTTTTGATGGGAGGAAAAGAATTCCTTTTCCTTTTGAAGATGTAGGAATTTGTTGGACGGGGGAAGAAGCATTTGGAAAAGGCAGAAGGTCTTGGATTTTTGGAACAAGATTATCTTTGGGGCTGTTGGTAGGAAACTGGTTTTGGAACATTTGGGGGTTTTTTTGATAAGGCTTCAACCTATTCGTGGACCATGGAGGAGGATGGAGAAGCTTCAACATTAGCTTGTTATTCTCCTTCAACAATGGAGGCCCATGAAGGAAAATGTTGTTGTGGATCACCTTCGGGAAACTCTTGGACCTCTTTGCCTTTGTTCTTTTTGCGCCCCATTTGATGGAAAGGTAGAGATGGAAACAGGGCATGGCGGGGCCAGGGCCTGCTTTGTAAAAATTCACAAGTTAGAAAATCAGGAATATAATTCTTACTACCTTTAATAAATTCAATATCAAAATCAAAAATACTAAGAAGAGCTTGCCACCTAGCAAATATTTGTTTGGAAGCAAGATTTTGGATATCTTTTTGTAATATTTCTTTGGCAAATTGACAGTCAATACGAAGAAGGAACTTTTGATTTAACTAGTCACTTTGGAATTTAGAAATACAAAGAACAATTGAAAGAAATTTGTTTTCGACCGTTGAATAATTCTTCTGGCATGCATTTCAATGACCTGAAGTAAATTGAATGATTTGTTCACTATTTTTAATTGATTGTTTTAAGATACCACCATAACCAAGATCAGAGGCATCGGTTTCAATTATTTTTGGAAGATTGGATCAACAATATGAGGACAATGAATAGTTTCAACTTGAGTTTTTATTTGTTTAATAATATTAGTATGTTCTTCTGTCCACGGAGGAGGATTCTTTTTTAGCCTATTATAAAGAGACTTAGCAACGTGATTAATATTTGGACAGAAGTCTAATATATAATTTAAGCTTCCTAAAAATCTTTGAAGCTGAGTTTTGTCTAATATTTTATCGGGAAATTTTTGAGCAAAGACAAGGGTTCTTTCTATTGGCGTAATCATGCCATTTGAAATATAATGTCCTAAAAAGCGAACTTTAATTTGAAAAAGAGAGATTTTAGGTTTGGATACAACTAGACCATTTTGTTTAACAATGTGAAAGAATGTTTTAAGATGTTTAAAGTGTTGCTCAATAAAGGAGGAGAAAACTAAAACATCATCAATGTAAACAATACAAAGATTAGAATATTGATTGAATATATCATTCATAATTGGTTGAAATTCAGATAGAGCATTTTTTAATCCGAAAGGCATTACTTTCCATTCATATTGGCCAAAAGGAATAGTAAAAGTAGTTTTGTAACGGTCTTTTGGATGAATTTGAACTTGCCAGAATCCCGATTTCATGTCAAATTTGAAAAAAATATTTGAAAAATAAAGTTTTTGTAAAAGATCTTTTTTTGTTTGGAATTGGGTAACGAATCCATTGAAGTGCTTTGTTAATTGGTTTGTAGTTAATGACAAGTCTAGGTGTGCCTCTTTCTATTTCAGCATTTTTGTTAATATAAAAAGCAACACAAGACCAGGGGGCCTAGATTTTTGAATTAAACCTTTGGATTCTAAATCTTGGATTTCTTTTCTACAATAATTTTCAAGTTCTTGGTTCATTTGAATAGGGCGAGCTTTAATGGGGATATTTTTGTCAGAAAAGTCTTTTTCATAAGGTAAATTAACTATATGTTGTTTTCTATCCCAGAAAGCATTTGAAATATCAAAGCAAAGCTCTTGCTCGATTTGTTTTTGAAAAGAATTGATTTTGGATTTAGTTGAATTTTGTAGAAGTTGTTTTTCAATTTTGATATTTAAAATAGATTGGGTAAGATGAGAAAGATGAGCCTTTTCCCTTTGATGGTATTATGAAGTTCATTATTGAAAATATTTTACGTGGTAAATAAATCTAAGGTATGTGTGCGAGATTGTTCAAGGAAGGGAAAATTAAGTTTGGAAGAGAAAGAATTTGATGAAATATGATTATGATGAACTATGTAAGGAGTAATTAAATGGATAAATGGTGTTTCTAGAATAACATTATATTGAATATCAGAAAGAAGAACAAAAATAGTTTAAATTTGGATGTTTTGATTTATAATAGAAGCTTCAGTTTTATATTTGATAGGAAGTTGTTGATTATTGGCAGCAAGAAGAGTTTGATTAGAAGGTTGTTGAAATCTTCGGGGAATAATACCTTCTTTAATGCAGTTGAGGTCAGCACTAGTATCAAAAAGCGCGATTGTATCAAGAGTAAAATTGTCAGAAAATTTGATTGTAATTTTAAGAAAATATTTTTGACAAATAATATGCTGGAGGGGTGAAATGGAATCATAGTTTGGTAGTTTTGGTAATAAAGTATAGTCCGAAAAATGTTGATCTTTTAATTTATTAAACTGATTAATTTGTTCTTTAATTATTTTGACTTATTGTTGCAAAATTTGTAACGGTGGAGCAGGATTTGAAGGTTGATAATAATTTAGAGGAATATTTGGGAAAATTGGTGGTAAATGTAGAGACCCGTGCACTGTGAGTGGTGGAAGTAGGCCCCGAATAGATGTTGGAATATCTAATTGCGTGGCCTTAGCGTTGTTTATTTTTAATAATATGATTTTAATGTTAAAACAAAATAAAATAATAAATATTATTATGATTATACATATATATTTGGACTTGCCGTTAATATTATGTAATTATTATTAATCCGAGTATTTAATGTTGAGGCCCGATTATTATTATTGTTATGAGTTTGTTAGTATTATTTAAATAATTTAATAGTACTGCGGTTAATTCATATAATGGGTGATTATTATTATTTACTATTTATCTATTATTATTGGATTACTATTTATTTATTATTTACTTATTGATAATAAGTTATTATTATTATTATTATTATTATTATGTATTATTATAGGGTATAAATAAGAGGAACTAGGGTAAAACCCTATTTTTTTTGGCCGTGCGTGCGCGAGCTTGGCGGGGGAGCCCGGGGTTGAAGCAAACCGTGAGTTGATCTTTCAAGGCTATAATCGGTAGGTGTTTCTTGATCGTTGTTATCTTATAAGCACAGACGGGTAACTAGTATCTGTTAATTCTTTACGGTAACACACGATCAATTGTTTTACTCGATAATCCGTATCTCGAGTGCCGTGCTTTGTGCTCAAGGGTGCCATAGACCGTCGGATGGGTTGTCAACGGCCGGGTTCGAGCGGCACTGGGACGACGGCTAGCGGCGTCGTGGGCCGGCCGAGCGCCTGGGTCGACGGCCTGGGCGGCTTGAGCGACGGCCGGGCGGCGGGCGGCGGCCGGGCGGCACCGAGGGTGTTGGTCCAAGCGTCACGACAAGTCGAGTCCTCGCGCGCCGTGCTGATGCGTAGGAAGGGAAGATCGGAAGCGGACGGCGCCAACGCGGAGGAGGAAGTGCTCGCCGGCCCGGCTGCCCGGCGCGGTGAAGGAGGGAAGAGGAGGCACGGCGTAGCGTTGGTGGAGGTGGGCGTGCACGCCGTGTAGCGCCACATATATATATAAATATATATATATTTATGTATATATATTAATCTACATGTGTGTGTGTGTGTTAGTAAATAAATTTAATTAATTAATTAATTAAATAAGTTAGTTCAATATTTAAGTATGTGAACACACATATATATATATATATTAACATAAATATGTGTATGTAAATTATATATATATATATATATATATATATTGATGTTGTTGTAGCTCAATATTATTAGTCAATTATAATAAACTGAAAGGGTGTAATTGGAATTGTTGTTGGGTCTGGACTTGTTTCTATCTGGTATAGAGTTGTCGGTTTTTGGTACGCTATGTTTGGCTTGATGATTGCAATGTGTGGTATAATTGACGTATTGAGTGTTACTGCTAAAGCACCTTGCTAAATCTCTTTTGTTTAGGAATGGATGATTTGGGTGGCAGACATGGTTAGGTTAACCGTGGGTCCCACGTAGGGCTGGTAAGAGGCCGCGGTCCCCCACGTGGCTGGTAACCCAGGTCCCATATGTGGCAGTGACAGAGACACCACAGTCCCACGTATGGTCGTTATGAAAGGCCGATGTGAACCTTTAATTATGGAAGTGTGTTATAATGTCTTGAATATTTAATTGTGATGGAAGGTGACACTACACTAAGACAAGCATACACTAACCATTCGGACTTAGGAATTTATGTTATAGTGTATTGGAGGTGGGGATCACCTACCGGGCACTCGTGCTCACCCTACTCTATTTATTTATTTTCTCCACAGGTTGTAGAGGATACCGTTGGAGCCATATCGAGCTATTGGGACATCTTTTTGTAGGGTTCATTCATGGACTTACCTTTACCTTTGATTGTTTTTCTTTCCTGGACTTGGGTCGCGTGAGATTGGACAAACTTGATTATTGGACATCGTAATATTGTTTCCGGACATATTTATTATTACTTGTATGTTGCATTGGAATGTTTTCGAGTACAATGCTACCCCCGTTGTAGTATTGTACAGTTGAATCGGTACCAACCCCTCGACCCCCTGGAGTGGGCATGAGGGGCGTCGCATTCCTGATTCCGTGAGTGCTCGGAATTTGGGGGTGTGACAAGTTGGTATCGAGCATGGTTTAGTGGACCTAGGTTAGTGAGGGGTGGTTGATGACACTTAGAAGCTTAAAGACTATGGGGAGGGCGCCCGATCAACGCAGTCCTTATATGTGTTCCGGGTTGACCGAGGGTCCATCGGATCATCCTAGGAAGCATTTGGGTTGGGTGCATACATGCTACGTGACTATATGCATATCTAGGCACTAGAAATTATCTGCTAATGATGCTTTAATGATGTGCTTGTATTGATTATACAATTGGCTATTTGTGGTTTGTTTTTCTTTGGTGATTGATTGCGCTAATTCGAACCTAGGAAGTCTAAGTGAATAACTACATAATTTGGTGAATAAAATAAGGGGCTTAGAAACCCCATTATTTGTGAGGCGGACTTGGTTTTCCTGTTGGTTTAAATAATTTGGTTGTTTGACAACGCGATAGTTAATAGATGTTGTTGATATGTGTTGGTGCGAATGGCACCCAAGACTAGGGCTCAAGGTCCAAGCAGAGGAGCTATCCATTCGGTAATCACAGGAGAACGAGTTCTCCAGTGCCTTGGGTTCGAGGTTCTTCGCTCGGATTGGGGCTCAAAGAGCCAAATCCAGGGTGCCATGGGTACCATGAGAGAGGTGGCCAGAGAGGTGATGTAGGAGGAGCCGAGGAAGCGCAGCGGCCTCGGCGGAGCAACAGCAGGAGGTTCTAGAGGAGAGCCGGCCACAGTCCTGCCAATACCGATTGACCGGGTGAGTCGGTTCCTAAAGCGAAACCGACGAAGTTTGAGGCAAATACGAGACCCGATGAGGCCGAGGAATGGGTCAAATGGACAGAGGACATCTTCGAGCCGATCCAGGTGCCCGATGAGGCTAAGGTCCGCTTAGCCACACATTTCTTAGTAGGTGGGGCTCTCGGGTGGTGGCCGTGAAGCATGTTCACGAGAGCCCGATGGCATGGGAGGACTTCGTAGAGCTCTTTTACACGAGTATTTCCCTCGCTCCGTGCGAAGACGAGGCGACGGAGTACTATACTTTGGAGCAGCAGTGGACCGTGACGAGTATGTCACCGCTTTCACCGAGCTAGGGAGATTTGCCCCCAGTCATGGAGGGTTGAGGCTAATAAGACCCAGGATTTCATTGATGGGCCGAGACCATCACTCAGGAGGGGACCGAACATGATGGAGTTGACCACTTACGGTGACGCGGTCAACAAGGCACTTATTGGAGAGCGGGACTTAAACCAGATCGGGACTCGAAACCGGGGAGCTTAGCGGCCCAGCCAAAAGAGGCCAAGGGAGGAACATCGAGGGACGGGGGACAAGAGGCCGGTGCCCAAATTTTCACATTCGGGGAACTCAGGCGCGGTTTACCTCACGGTTTTTAGGGACGTGTCGATCCTGTGGACTTCGGGGGACACAAGGAGGCGGATTGTAGGCGAAAAAGTGGCAACCCACTCAAGTGTTTTCGATGTGGGGCCGGGACACGGATAGGAGAGTGTCCTTCGCCGGTTCAGCCCGGTGTTGCGGGGCCAGGCGACCTCGTGACCGGGGCCGAGGAGCGGGGCTCCATACCAGACCAACTCGGTCGGGGCGGTGGTACAGGGACGACCTACTACACAGCAGCCTCGCCGGGAGGCCCAGGCTCGAAGGGACGAATGATCGAGCTACGGCGAGTCGTGCGCGGTGTTCGAAGGGGAGAACTATGCTATCACCGACGAGAGGCGAAGTTCCACCGGTTGACCAGGCAGTCGGGGCCATCGGTGAGAGGTACAATTTTGGTTTCACGCACTATTTGTCCTGTTTTGATTGATACTGGTGCTACACATTCGTTCATTGCGCACTCCACTTTGTAGAGGGATTGAATTGGATTGTCTACTATTGATCGCCCCTTGTGGTTGACACACCCGTAGGGGGCCCGGTGGTGATTGATAGGGTCCGTTTGGGATGTGAGGTTACTCTGGAGGTGTTGACCTCCAGTGTAACCTATTTGTGATGACTTTGATACTTTTGATGTGATATTGGGTATGGACTGGTCGACCGTGGGGAGGCGGTGATTGAGTGTTATAGGCGACGAGTGACCTTCCTCACACCTGAGGGCACTCGAGGCACCTTCGTGGGTGAGTAGTTTGATGATGCTTGCAAGTTGGGGCCTTTGAAGCAGGGATGGGGTGATATAACCCATCGGTTAGCGATCGACCCTAGTTGACCCCCAAGGAGGGCAAGGTGGTGTTACCCAAGGTGGTGGATCGGTTTCCCGACGTGTTTCCCGGGGACGTGGTTGATTTACCACCAGAGAGAGGTGGACTTCTCGATAGAGTTCGTTACCGGGGACGGCACCGACGATTGGCGGCTTACGGATGGCACCAGTTGAGCTTCGAGAGCTCAAGAGGCGATGACGATCTTTTACGCGTGGTTTTATTGGACGGAGTAGTTCGCCTTGGAGTGCTCCGGTGTTATTCGCCAAAAAGGCGGATGGTTCGCTTCGGTTGTGTATTGACTATCGACGGTTGAACCAGGTGCGATGAAGAACAGATACCCACTACCAAGGATCGATGATTTGTTTGACCGGTTCGGGGGTGCTCGCTGGTTTTCCAAGATCGACTTGAGGTCCGGATACCATCGCCTACGTGTGCGGGAGTCGATATCCCGAAGACGGCCTTGATTGCGATATGGCCATTTTGAGTGGTGGTGATGCCTTTCGGGCTCACAAATGCCCCACGGTATTTATGGGGTTGATGAATCAGATTTTCACACCCTATCTTGATCGGTTCGTGGTGGTCTTTTATAGATGATATCCTGATTTATTCCCGAACGGAGATCGAGCATGAGGAGCATTTACTTGTGGTGCTCGAGACGTTGAGGGACCATAGACTATACGCAAAATTCACAAAGTGTGACTTTTGGTTCGGAGGGTGAAGTTCTTAGGGCACGTGGTATCATCGGAGGGTATCACGGTAGATCCTGGCAAGATTGAGGCGGTGATGTCCTGGAAGCGACCAACAAATGTTTTTGAGATTCGGAGTTTTTTCGGGGTTACCGGTTATTACGGGAGGTTTGTCAAGGACTTTTCCCGTTTAGCGCACCTATGACAGCTTGACCCGAAAGGGGTGCGGTTTGACCGGTCGGATGCTTATGAGGAGGCTTACCCAGTGAAGGCCGGATTGACTTCACCTATCCTGGGTTTCGCCACGGGAGGGTGTACCCTATGAGGTTTATTGTGATGCCTCTAATGTTGGATTGGGTTGTGTGCTCATGCGGGAAGGACGGGTAATTGCTTATGGTTCCCGTTAGTTGAGGACCCATGAGAAGAACTACCCTAGCATGATTTAGAGCGGGCTAGTGATCTTTGCATTGAAGAGTTGGAAGCACTATCTCCTTGGGGAGAAGTTTGTGGTATATACGGACCACAAGAGTTTGTAGTATATCTTTTCTCGGCGGGATTTGAATCTCCGGCGAGGCGTTGGGTGGAGTTTATGCACGGTTCCGGTTTGATCTACGATATACACCGGGAAGGGGAATGTAGTACCGATGCCATGAGCCGGAAGAGCCAGGCCACGATGGCTCTCTGTCTTGTCAAGGAATGGGAGATGATGGGGCAACTAGCTCCCGAGGTTACGCCGGTGCAGGGCATAGTGCGGGTATCTTGGGTGTGGTTATAGCAGTGCCCGAGTTGCGGCGTCAGGTTATTGAAGGTCGGTTGGGGGATGTTGAGTGTGAGGTCATTCGAGATCGATTCGGCCGTACTTTCGCTAATTGGACGAGGATTCGACCATGTGTTGCGTGTTGCGCTATCGAGGTCGATTGATAGTCCATTTTCTCTCCGGGAGACGGTTCTACGGGAATTCCATCACTCTCGTTTGGCTGTTCATCCTGGGGGAACGAAGACGTACCATCTATTCGGCAAGTTCTGGTGGTCGGGCCTTAAGAAGGCTATTGCGGAGTTTGTTCGATGGTGCTTGACATGCCCCAGGTCAAGGCCGAGCATTTGCGGTCGCTGGTGAGTTGCAATCGTTACCCGTGCCGGAGTGGAAGTGGGATCATGTGACTATGGACTTCGTCACGGGGCTTCCTCGTTTAGAGGTCATGATACTATTTGGGTTGTTGTGGACCGTTTGACAAACCGCCCACTTTATTCCGATTCGTGAGACCGATCCAATCCGGACCTTGGGACAACGATATGTCGACGTGGTGGTACGTTTGCATGGTGTGCCGTTGTCGATCGTTTCGATAGGGATTCTCGATTCACTTCAGCCGAGCCTAGCGTGCTTTGGGCACCCGAGTGAATTTGAGTACGGCTTATCACCCCCAGACGATGGCCACCCGAGCGCACTATTCGGATTCTCGAGGACATGCTCCGTGCGTGTGTGTTGGATTTTGGCGGTTGTTGGGAGGCACACCTTCCCTTGGTGGAGTTCTCCTACAACAACGGTTTAGCTACGATAGGAATGGCGCCATATGAGGCATTGTATGGGCGACCGTGCCGCTCCCCCTGTGTTGGGCTCGGCGGGGAGGCGGTTGTTTTGGGTCCCGATATGGTTCAGAGACTACCGAGTTGGTTCACTGATCCGACGGCGGATGTTGACGGCCCGAGTCGATAGAAGTCATATCTTCGATAGACGGCGCGACCGCTTCGGTTCGTCGTAGGGGATCGCGTTTTCTTGCGAGTCTCGCCACGGCGGGGGCACGACGGTTTGGGCGAGGCTCCAAACTCACCTCGATTTGTGGGTCCTTTCCCTATCATTGCAGCTGTGGGACCGGTAGCCTATCGATTGGAGTTACCACCCGAGTTGGCCGTGTTCATGATGTTTTCCATGTCTCCCACTGCGCGGCAATATTATTCGGATCCTTCCCTTGTGCTCGATTGGCGTGAGATAGAGTTAGCGGATGATGGTTCCGTGGTAGAGGCACCAGTTCGGATTTTAGACCGCCGGGAACAGGTTTTGCGGGGCAAGACAATTCCTTTGGTTCGCGTTTTATGGCGTCACCACAACATGGAGGAGCAGACCGGGAGCGGGAGAGTCAAATGCGTGCTCTTCACCCCCCGAGTCGTTCAGGACGAACGGCCTAAGGTGGGGAGGATGTCAAGATCTTCATCATGCATTGAGGTAGTTAACCTTGTTGTCCGTTGCGTGTGAATTGTTATATTGTTGGTTACCTTGTCTCTCATATTAATTAGAGCTATGTGTGCTTATTTTGTTAGTCGGGGTAGTCTTACCACGTAGTGGATGACTTATCTTTTCGGGGACGAAAAGTCCTAAGGTGGGGAGGATGTAAAGACCCGTACTGTGAGTGGTGGAAGTAGGCCCCGAATAGATGTTGGAATATCTATTCGGCGCGTGGCCTTAGCGTTGTTTATTTTTAATAATATGATTTTAATGTTAAAACAAAATAAAATAATAAATATTATTATGATTATAGATATATATTTGGACTTGCCGTTAATATTATGTAATTATTATTAATCCGAGTATTTAATGTTGAGGCCTGATTATTATTATTGTTATGAGTTTGTTAGTATTATTTAAATAATTTAATAGTACTCGCGGTTAATTCATATAATGGGTGATTATTATTATTTACTATTTATCTATTATTATTGGATTACTATTTATTTATTATTTACTTATTGATAATAAGTTATTATTATTATTATTATTATTATTATGTATTATTATAGGGTATAAATAAGAGAAACTAGGTAGAAACCCTATTTTTTTGTCGTGCGTGCGCGAGCTTGGGGGGGAGCACAGGGTTGAAGCAACGTCGAGTTGATCTTTCAAGGCTATAATCGGTAGGTGTTTTTTGATCGTCTGTTATCTTATAAGCACGACGGGTGAACTAGTATCTTATAATGAACCGAAAGGGTGTAATTGGAATTGTTGTTGGTCTGGACTTGTTTCTATCTGGTATAGAGTTGTCGGTTTTGGTACGTTATGTTTGGCTTGATGATTGCAATGTGTGGTATAATTGACGTATTGAGTGTTAGCTGCTAAAGCACCTTGCTAAATCTCTTTTTGTTTAGGAATGGATGATTTGGGTGGCGGACATGGTTGGGTTAACTGTGGGTCCCACGTAGGGCTGGTAAGAGGCCGCAGGTCCCCACGTGGGGTAACCCAGGTCCCATATGTGGCAGGTTGTCGACAGAGACACCACGGTCCCACGTATGGCCGTTATGAAAGGCCGATGTGAACCTTTAATTATGGAAGTGTGTTATAATGTCTTGAATATTTAATTGTGATGGAAGGTGACACTACACTAAGACAAGCATACCGACCATTCGGACTTAGAAATTTATGTTATAGTGTATTGGAGGTGGGGATCACCTCGGGCACTCGTGCTCACCCTACTCTATTTATTTATTTTCTCCATAGGTTGTAGAGGATAGCCGTTGGACGCCATAGCTATTGGGACATCTTTTTGTAGGGTTCATTCATGGACTTACCTTTACCTTTGATTGTTTTTCTTTCCTGGACTTGAGTCCGTGACGTTTACAAACTTGATTACTGGACATCGGTAATATTGTTTGGACATATTTATTATTACTTGTATGTTGCATTGGAATGTTTTCGAGTACAATGCTACCCCCGTTGTAGTATTGTACGAGTTGAATCGGCCACCAACCCCTCGACCCCTGGAGTGGGCGTGAGGGGCGTCGCATTCCTGATTCGTCGGAGTGCTCGGAATTTGGGCGTGACAAGAAAGGAGAGATACTATTTTGGGGAAATAATTAACGGAAGAGTTGTTTATGAAGAACCAGATCTTCAAAATAATTGACGGAAGAGTTGCTCAAAAATTTCCCAATAAAATATTAAACAAAACTCAGTTTCAAAGATTTTTAAGAAGCTTAAATTATATATTAGACTTCTATTCAAATATTAATCGCGTTGCTAAGCCTTTTCATGATAGGCTAAAAAAGAATCCTCCTCCGTGGATAAAAGAACATACTAATATTATTAAACAAATAAAAACCCAAGTTGAAACTATTCCTTGTATTCATATTGTTGATCATAATCTTCCAAAAATAGTTAAAATTGATGTCTCTGATCTTGGTTATGGTGATATCTTAAAATAATCCATTAATAATCAGGAACAAACCATCCAATTTACTTTGGGTCATTGGAATGCATGCCAAAAGAATTATTCAACGGTTAAAAAAGAAATTCTTTCAATTGTTCTTTGTATTTCTAAATTTCAAAGTGACTTGTTAAATCAAAAGTTCCTTCTTCATATTGATTCTCAATTTGCCAAATAAATATTACAAAAAAATGTCCAAAATCTTGCTTCCAAACAAATATTTGCTAGGTGGCAAGCTCTTCTTAGTATTTTTGATTTTGATATTGAATTTATTAAAGGTAGTAAGAATTATATTCCTGATTTTCTAACTTGTGAATTTTTACAAAGCAGGCCCTAACCCCGCCATGTCCTGTTTCCATCTCTACCTTTCCATTAAAAATGGCGCAAAAAGAACAAAGGCAAAGAGATCCAAGAGTTTCCCGAAAATGATCCAGAACAACATTTTCCTTCATAGGCCTCCATTGTTGAAGGAGAATAACAAGCTAATGTTGGAGCCTCTCCATCCTCCTCCATGGTCCACGAATAGGTTGAAGCCTTATCAAAAAACCCCCAAATGTTTCAAATGTTCCAAAACCGGTTTCCTACCAACAACCCTAAAGATAATCTTGTTCCAAAAATCCAAGACCTTCTGCCTTTTCCAAATACTTCTTCCCTCGTCCAACAAATTCCTACATCTTCAAAAGGAAAGGATATTCTTTTCCTCCCATCAAAACCCACTGACACAGATATTTCTCAATTATTTTCACAAGTTCTTATTTCTCAAACACCCTCCAGTTCACAAATTATATTGTCATCATTAAAATTACCTTCTTCCAAATACATTGACAAGTCAAATTACCAAAATATTTTTGCCGTTGAAAATGATATTAGTTATTCCTTTCCAAAAGATTATGCTTTAAAAATCTTTCCCCAAAATTACCATTTCAAACCCTTTAATCCCCTTAAAACCCAAACTTACTACCGCTCTATCCTCGAATCCACAGGTTTTGCAATTTTCAAAGACTTTCACCAAAATAATAATCATCCTTTTCCTGCATATTCAACATGTCGCATTAAAAGAATCCTAACCACCTCTGCTTTGAACCAACCTCTCCATGCTCTCAAGAGCCTTTCAAATAATTCAAATTCCCCCCTTTCTTACTAGCCTACTTTTAATTACTGGGATTATCAACAAGCCTGGTTTAATACTTTCTTTATCCAAAATCCCCAACAAAGCCATTTCTGGCTCTTCCTTTTCAAACAAGAATTTTAACCTTTAACCGTTCCATCCTAGTTCTCCCATTGGTAGTCTTGGTTTGGATCCATTTATGAAATTTTTCCTCCCCAAATCCTTGAATCCTTTTACCTTTTCAAATCCAAATTCAGATTCCTGATAATTCAACTTCCACAAATCTCACCTATCATTTCTGCTAGCACCTCCATGTCCCATGGGTCTGCAGTCACAGCTCAGGAAAAGCCATTCCCCGAGGCCCATGACGCTCAAGCCCAAGTCCAAGGTTTTATTTTACTGTTCATAGCTCACGTGGCATTATAAAAAAAGTCAAAGTCAAAATCAAATTCCTAAGTTACCCTTCCTTCTTCTGGAAGCCTCCTCCCGTGCCTATATAAGGAGACTCTCCCCTCCTTCCTTCATAAACTTTCATTCTCCAAAACATACACATACTCTCTCTCTCTCCTCTCCCGAGAGCTTCTCTCTCTCCTCTCTCCTCCTCCGGCGACGTTCTTCCTCCTTCTCCGCCTTCTTCTTAATTAAGTTTATTTTACAGGATGTTTGGTTGAAGCTCCGAAGTTGTATTTTCTTTTATTCCAAAGGTTAGTACAAAGATTTGTATATGTATTTCAAAGTTTCTTAATGAAATAAATTGTTTTTTTCTTACCTTATCTCTCTTCTCCCGATCCTTTTCTATATTTATGTACATACATATATATATCATTGATATA
This sequence comes from Taxillus chinensis, assembly GCA_023512835.1. Classification (NCBI taxonomy): domain Eukaryota; kingdom Viridiplantae; phylum Streptophyta; class Magnoliopsida; order Santalales; family Loranthaceae; genus Taxillus; species Taxillus chinensis. The sequence continues at coordinate 14,586,022 of CM042089.1, read as the reverse complement.
TATATATATGTATATTAATATATAAAGTATATATTTACATACATGTATACAATTTCATGAATATGTGCTTAGCTTTCAGTCGTAGAGGATTTTAATTATATATATATACGTATATGTATTATATATGCACTACTATGACGCCATGATTACGTGCCTAGCTTTCGGTCGTGGAGGTTTTTAAATTAATAAATATTGTTATATCTTATTAGTCCCTTTTTCCTTTTCTTATTTTTTTATACGGGCCCGACAGGGCATAATTATGTTTTGTCTCTATTAGTTTACTTTTACTTTACGTCATTATTGTTGCTTGACTTATTAGTTTACTTTTATTTATTAATGTTTTAAATTAGTAAAAAGAAAATAAAATAAAAAATAAAAAAGATTAAAAAAGATATTGGTATATCGGCTGGAAACCAGTAACCTCCTCCATTGGTGAGGGCACTTCTGGTATAAACAACGCTACGTACCAATAATTAAAAATATTTGGTACTAATAGTCACGCTTCCATTCCGTTTCTCCATTGGAGTTGGTGACTAGCACCAATAGAGACTACACTGCACGTGTGGTATCAGAGAGAGAGAGAGAGAGAGAGAGAGAGAGAGAGAGAGAGAGAGAGAGAGATGCAATTAGAAAAAAGTATAATTCAAACATATTGAGTATGACCAGATCAGAAGCATTGACTCGAATATTGACCATCGTTGGCCTCATATTTGATTTACAGAATTATTTTGATCAAAACATTTTCAGTTCTTTACGAAATCAAATATAGTCAAGTGTGTTGTTAATCTAATTACATAATTTATCATTTGAAACTAATTTCAAAACAAAATGGTCTTTTATAAAGGAAAAAAAAACAAAATTTAGATAGAAAGTAATCAAGTTTTTTAAAATAAAAGCAATTATTTGAGAGTTTGTAATAAGAAAAGAAAGTTTGGTGTACTTTATATCTAAAATCTTTCTGCCATAGTTGAGAAGATTTAAAAAAAAAACTCTTTTTAACTAAAATCTTTTTCATACTACCGATAATACTTTTTTAGAATATATTAAATTATTATTAAATATAATTTGTAATATGTTCATTTAAAATTTGAACTTTTATTTCTAACATTTAAAATAAGGAATTAGGTATTAAAAGCTAGTTATTTTATGAACTTATAAACAAGATAACAAATAAAATTACTTTTTATTTCTTTATTTTCTCTTACCAAATTTAAAATCATTTAATTTTCTTTTTTCGGCTATCACATTAAAAATAAAAACAAAAAACACATAAAATAAATACACCCTAAAATAATAAGACGAGTATTACCCACCGCTTTGGGTAATGTACTTTGATAACATTCATCAAAATATTCATAGGAATATACACCCGGTGGGCAATTAAATTTAAAGTGTTCATTCAAATGTTTGTCAAAACATTCATAATAAAAGAATAAGATATTGAGTATGGTGAACAGCACACTCGCTATAGTGTTTGTCAGAATATTGTTTTCAATATTCGATTGATACAAACGTCTGTACTAAATTCGGAGGTCACCCGACGAATATACTTGTGTCCAATGAGAAAAAGAGTACACGAGGAAAAGAAAAATGTCCGGAAAATTTCTGACTATGGAAAATTCTATTATATATATTAGTCAAGAATAATATTAATATATTAGTATTAGGTTGATCGTATTAATATTATAATACAATCGACCAAATCTTCCTCAAGTTCGTTGAATTAAGGTTGTATCTGTTATATTTGTTATTTAGAAAAATAAATTGTTAATTTTTTAAAAAGAAATAAATTTAGTTTTATGATATAAGAATAATATTATATTATAAATTATAAAAAGAAACAATAATTTAAATATACGAAAAATAATTTTGAGATTAAAATTTGTTGTCTTCCGAATTTGGCAAGTCATTTCTGAGAGCATCTCCAACCATGCTCCCTATGTATTCTCCCTATTTCAGGTAAAAGCTATTTTAGGGAGTTACTTTTATCTTGCCTATTCCAATCATGCTCCCTATTTTTATTTTAAATATTTTTTCCCATAGTTAGAAATTTATTTTAATGTACTTTTGCAGCAGAGAAATAAATTCATTCACTTCATTGAGATGGTCATGGTCCATCCCTGAGCTCAACTGCAGTATCAAAGCAAGGAAGTGCAACAGTACAGACGGCCCTGACCTCCATTGGGACAGCCAAGAGCAGTACAGCTGGTCCTCACTTGGGGTAGTCAAGAGCAGTTGAGGGTGCAAATGGGACACCACACCCTCACAAAAATATGTTTGTTGGGGGCGAGCCCACAAAATGCAGTACTAGTTGATGATGGTGAATGCTAAGAAGGGTCAGGAGGCGGGGGTTGGAGGGAGAACATTGCTTGTGTCAACCCGAGGAAGCCGCAGGCCCGAACGCAGAAAGCAGTCATGCCGATGAAGGAGCACCGCGCGACCAAGTTAGAGCATCGGGGAGGACGAACTCGATTGTAGGAGGCCCGATCGGACCAGCCAGAGCGTAGGGGAGACGACAGGGGAAGTGATGCCGCCATCCTCGCCGTGCCAACCTCACCATCGCCGCCAGACAGAGCATAGAAGCAGGTGGATGGAAATTGCCCAGATCAGGCCATGAGACGGTGAGCTAAAGTATCGTTACCGTGCAAACCTCACCATCGTGAGCTAGAGTATCGTCGTGGAGCCAGGGAAGAAGACGAATGAGGGACGAGGCGATGAAGACGACACAAATAAAATAATTAAATTATTGATAGCGAGCGTTTACAGCTCGCTACATATGGCGAACCTAATAGCGAGTTACTTATTTTGGAGAGCCATTTAAGGAGACGATTGGAGAAGCTACAGCATGCATTTAACTCCCTATAATAGGGTAAAATAGGGTGTGGGTTGGAGATGCTCTGATTCTGACAAAACGAGGCGACCTGATTTAAACAAAACAAAGCTAGTGATTGTGAACAAGTGTTTGCCGTTGGTTCCCCCATTTTCCTTCCCCACGACCAATTTCCCAAATCGGAACCGATCGGTAAACCCTAAGGAATGGCGATCGCAAGAACTGGAGTCTTCGTCGACGACTACCTAGAGTGTACGATTTTGTTACCCTCCACCTACGTACAATGTTTTTTTTTTTTTTTTTTTTTACTTTCCCTACATATTAAACAATTTGTCCAACGTTTTGGTTGTTAATCGATCTTCTGTTTATTTAAATCATGGGAAAAAATAAAAAGATTCGAGCACATTGCCAGCAGAGCTCCAGAGAGTTCTCAACACCATCAGAGAACTCGACGAGCGATCTCAAGGTGGGTCGATGCGATGCGCTCGTAGTGCGTTTCTTCCGCTGTGTTTGTTCTTATTGGGGGTTTTGATGCTCTATCTTTGTTGCTGTTGTTGTTGTTGTCGTTGTGGTCGGTGGTGGTGGTGTTTGATTCGTTTGTGTTTTGAAATGGGCGATGAACGGAAGCCCTGATCAATCAGACGCGGCAGCAGACCAAGTACTACTTGGGAATGTCTTCTCAGTACTCGAAGAAGGGAGCTGCTGAAGACGAGGACGAAGCGTTCGAGAAAATGCGGAGCAAGATCGAGGCCAACCAGGACAATGCGTTAAGCCTCTGCACCGAGAAAGTTTTATTGGCAAAGCAAGCATATGAACTTGTAAGCTGATTATTTATTTATGTATTCATCTATTCTGTCTGTGATGGTGAACTCTTCACGGGGGTTTGGATTATAGCGTTTAAAAAACAGTGTTTACTGCTTACGGCAATAAGGCGATAGGCATTCATTTCATTCAGCGCTTTAGTGTTTGGTAAAAAAAAATGTGCGTTAAGGCTAACGTAGTGTCTTCTAGGGCAAGATGTTTGAAGTGTTCAACATACCTAATGGAATGTTAACAATTGACAATGATAATGTTCGAACTTTTTCTTTCAAAAAGCTTACTGAATCACCCTCCAAATATGCATATTCATGGATAAATGCTCTAGATGCTGTTCATTTGTCTTTAATTTGTGACTGCCCTTTTTAAGTTTTAAAATTTTAAAGGTTGCTAATGTGGGTAATGGAGTTTGGTTGTATGCGGGAGTGAACAGTTGTATATGTATGATTTTAAGGCTCTCTGTCAATCAAACAACCCCAAAAGAAAATAAAAGAACGAAATATAACCCACAGATACACATGTGAGTTGCAGAAAATTGAGTTTCTTTTCTTCTGTGTCCTGCCCTCCGATTCTGATATCTCCTCCCACCTCCTTTAGCTCAAACCCGCCCTCTGCCCCCAAACCCACGTATAAGCGCCCTATAATTCTGATAACCATTTTTTTATGATAGACAAAGTCTTAGTAATATAACCAGCTGTTTGCTGATTGCCAAAGAAGACACTAGGCTATTGACACTAGGCTATAGAGGAGAAAATTCTATCTAACATGAACATTTCCCAGGAAGGATCTTGGTTCCCATGTAACCCCAACACGCACCCCTCGATTTAGAAGGATAACCTAAGCAGATATTTGGTTGGAGTCTGTTTTAAGAATGTTTTTTAAAATTGGGCTTTTGCGGCAGAGGACTATTGAATCCACTTTGGGCTTCTTTATCCAATAGTTTGGTACTAGCACAACTATGACAGTATGAAAATCCACAACTTGGCTCACCCACTGGTTCAATCCTTAATATAAATCATGAAAAATGATGGTATCCAATACTCTCAATACAAGTTTGATGTTTGTTTTTACTTAATAATAGACATTTTTATTTTGGAATCATATTTTCCATATCAGCGAAATCCAGGGAGTCAAAACCTCCTTAATGAAGAATTTAAAGTGAAGGATGGTTGTAAGCTGTAAAACCCCTTTATTTCATTTGAAAATTTTTTACACCAAGGAGAAGATTAGTAGACCTAAACTTCATATTAAATGGTTCTGTAAAGTTGTTTACTGACCTTTTAGTAAGTTATTGCCTTATTGGGATTTAGGATATTCACCATGATCTTTTGTAATATCTTTTTACTGACTGTTATAACCACTATCTTTTTTTCACTGTTTTTGTCATTTTTAAAACTGTAATGGACTCATAAAAGATATTATTTCTGTATAAAAATAAAGTTTTATGGACAGGTAAACAAGCTAATTTGATTAATCATTATGTGTGTGTGTGTGTGTGTGTCTATATATTGTATGGTAACTGAATTGGAAAGGATAAGCCATGTGCTCTACACTAACTAAAGAACAACCTCTACACATAAATATTCCATGACATTGTGTTCCAGAAGTTAGAAAGGGTAATTTTTTTAGCTTTCAGTATTAAATTACTGGCAAACCATTGTCTGGAAGGAAAATAACAAGTCAGATTATGTTGTGCCAGAGATTTTTAGCATCTGAAATTGCATTTGTTCAGATAGACAGCCACATAAAACGTCTTGATGAAGATTTGACAAACTTTGCAGAAGATCTTAAGCAAGGTATGTTAGATGCAAATTAGCCCAGTTCTTTTTAAGGGCTTGCAGCCAGCTTTCATGCTACATGTATCGTATTCGTTACTTGTCCTTTTCACATTTGTTCAATTTGCTATCCTCAAATTTCAGAGGGAAAAATATCACAGGATGAACCAGCAATCCTTCCTCCATTGCCTATTGTTCCAAAAAGCGAAAAGCGGAAGTCACTTTATGGTACACCTCAATCAAGGAGGCCTGAGTACAGGGACAGGGATTGGGATCCAGACCGTGATAGGGATTTTGAGCTCATGCCTCCTCCAGGGGGTCATAAAAAGGAATTTTCAACACCTTTTGATGCTGATCAACCAATCGATCCAAATGAACCTACTTACTGTGTCTGTCATCAGGTATGGACTTTTAGTTTTTTGTTATTACAGTGCCAAAAATATAGTTACTGTCTTTCTCACCACCTCCTGGGCAGCTAGTAAGTACATCACTTCGTATATTTTTTTCTCTTGCTCTGCTGTATGTTTTTACTAACGTTCTACATTAACCTATTTTATCTTTTTTAGGTTTCTTTTGGGGATATGATTGCTTGTGACAATGAAAATGTGAGTCTCTTATTTTCCCCTGCTACTTTCTTATTTTAAGTACCGTTATATTTCTGTAGAAGTAGGTTCAACCACCGCCCCCCCCCCCCCCCCCCCTCTCTCTCCATGACTGTGTATGATAATAGAGCCTACATTGTGGACTGGTAAAAGAAGTACTTACACCATTGACTGAAGGTTGACCCTAGGCCTAATCAGGTTGCTCACAGATAGAACTGAAGTACTTAAAGTTGGCTAGGTGCCTTTTTTTTCTTTTATAACTTTAATGTGTCAAAGTAATTACATAGGGCTTAAGTTTGATTGATAGGCAATAAACATAATGCTTAAAGCGTTTAGTTTGCACTTTTCATAATGCAATTATGTATTTATCAATCAAAATGCGCATCCTGTATTTTTTTTTTTTGGTAGATGCGATTTGGTGTTTGGATTTAAGTTGCTGTTTGAAAACGTGAGTCCAAGTAACAATTTTTGAATTTAGCTCTATTTTCAAATCTAAATTTAATTTTCTGGGTAGGACTCTATTTATTTATTTATTTATCTTTCTTTTTTCTACTTTATTACTTGGCTCATTATATTATTTTTGTATTAATTTTTATGGTGGGATTAAGTTTTAAAAGAACATATTTTTTTTAAATACATTCTCTCTTGCCAAGCACACCTTTTTTTACAAAATTATGATTCAAATCCCAAATCTAATAATATTTAAGTCATGAAATCAAAACACAAAATCTAGAAAAAGTACCAAACATGTCTTTTTTGTTATTTTGAGTGCATGTAGCTTCATTTTACGTATTATGATTTACGGGGTACTCTACTATTGACAGTGTCAAGGAGGTGAATGGTTTCATTATTCTTGTGTTGGGCTCACCCCTGAGACAAGATTCAAAGGGAAGTGGTATTGTCCCACCTGCACAGTACTGCCACAATGATCATAGGATCGCGGTGTGGCCTAAACTTTTGGTTGGTGTCGTGATGTTACCCTGAGCTCAAAGCGCTATACTGGGGTAATGGCTTGGCGTTTCCAATGGCTATTTGAATGCAGGAGACACAGAAAGCTGCACGTGTTGGGGAAATCGTTGAAGAATCAAACCTAACTGCAGGAAATCTCACTTCTTAGTTCTATAATTTGTATAATATCGGAAATCATTGTTTCTTGTAATGGGGTGGGGATTCTTCTCTTGTTACCTCGGCGATATTTGCTTCGGTGAATGTCAATTGTTGTAACTTCTAATGTTGTAAGGATTACTTCAATAACCAGTATTGGTTTATCTAGTTTTCTTTATCCAGAGGGAAGGTGAGTTTGAATGGGCACTATGCGTCAATGGGTGATTTGTCTCGATTCAAATTGATGTATCCCAATTTGTTTTAAAAGGTACATCTAAGACTACTAAATGTTCTTTAAAATAAAATTGTGATTGTAGTGATATAAATTATTACCATCAAAGTTGACATAACTCGTGGGATAATACCACTAATGTTATGAATTAAAATTGGTAACTATGTATGTAAATGTATTAAAGTGTATTAATAAAGATATTTTGAGATAATTAATAGTGCGGGACTAACAGTAATTGTATTAATAATATAATTTTTGGATCAGTTTGTTAATATTTTTGACATTGTTTTTGTTTATGAAACAAATAAAAACATGTTAAAGGGGTTTGGTAAACTAAAAAAAACTTATTTAAAACATAAATAATTTTAGGATTGCTTTTCAAAAATACCTTACCAAGAAATAGTTTTTAAAATATTGAAAATACTAACATTAACCTTAAAATAAATCCTTTAATTTTAACAAAATCTTAACATATTAAAACACCTATCCCGTGCGCGCGCGCGTGCGTGCGCACAACGTCAAGGGAGGAGGCGAGGGAAGAGGGATAGAGAGGAAATGGGAGCGGCGGCAAAGTGAGCGGTGGTGATCCTCGTGATGTGGCCATTGCCGTGGGATTTTAGGAGGGAGGAGAGGAGAAGGGAGATAGTGACAACCTGAATGGAGGGAGGAGAGGTGGGAGGAGAAGAGAGATTGACTCACATTAAATTTAATTTTAACGTACCAAACACATAGGTCATGTATGCAAAAAGAAAGAGAAAATGAATTAAATTTGATTCATGCATTGATGCATAGTAAAAGAATCAATAATTCACGTGAAATTATTATACCACATATAGAAGTAGATTGATTCATCCCATATCTAAGGTTTAGATTGATTCCCTTACATAAGGAAATCAAATTTACGGTCATATCCGGTGAGATGGTTATAGGATGACTTAAGACTCAAATGAAGTGCTACGTTTCAAGCTGACACCATCATGGTCTCATCATTGATCTCTCTCTCTAGTCTTTGGCAATCTGTCGGTCGGTAGCAACATAGAGGGGCGACGACATGGAGAGGCAAGCAATTTTTGGTGATCAACTACGACATGGAGATCTTGTTCTTCTTAGGGACAACATGCATTGCGGGTTGTGATATGGAGAAGATGGAAGGGGAAGAAAAAATAAAAGTTTTTTAAAATAAAATTTAATAATTATAAGAATATTTTAATAATTGCTTTAATATAGTACCTTACTTGTTCTTGCATACCAAATGCAGGAAAAGTAATCAAAAATTTTATTCCATTTCTCATGTCAATTTCATTCTTTTAATAATTTAATTTCCCCCAATTTTATTTTCACGTATCAAATGAGCTAATACTTTCAAAATTTACAACAATTTTAAAAATATATTTTATCAAACACAACACATTTTTTACCAACACAACTAAAAATAACTTCTTTTAAAAACACAACATTATCAAACTCACCTTTATCTCAATTCCAACCCAAAACACATGTGAACATTTTGTAATTTTATATCAAAGAAAAGGTATTATCATCCATCGAAAGTCACGTGATTAGGTAATAACTTATAAACTATTCGAGTTCATGAGCCACTCATTTAATTTAAAAACCTAATCTTTTTTATAATTTAAATAAATTTACATTCTTTAATTATTAATATATTACTAAAAGAAAAAAATAATATACATAAACTATAATTTATCAATATAATTATATTACATATATCACATACCAATATATCATATATCCAATAATTTATAATTATTTTACATATAATATTATAATTATAATTATAAATTATCATTACTAATATTTTATAAAAAATAATAGTATATTATTAATTAATTGGCATGCACATTAAATCCATAATTACTGACATAACATACAATCAAATTGTTCTAATCAAATTCAATCCAAACTTGTATAATAACCAAATCAAACTTGTAAAATAACAAAATACCTTACACGATATAGAGCTTGAACTCAGGTCAAGTGTGTCCACTGATTTATGGTCATAATCATGATGGTGATGATAGTGATAATTTACGGTTACCAAATGTTGCAGTCATAAAGCCATCAAGGCAAAGTCCATCATTGCCACCACGAATAAACCTTAGTTTAATTTTGCGCATTATTAGTATAGAATTAATAATACCCACATTAATAATACAATTTTATTCTAATACCAACCCAAATGCGCCAGCAATGAATTTGAGTCGAGCATTTTGTCATTATATATATATCAAGGCGAATGTTTGGTCATCCATGGAAAGTCTGAGGATGGTGATGATAATGGTAATTTCAAGGTAACCAAATGCTGCAGTCAAACAGCCATCAAAGCCTTTAAATGACAAAAAAAGAAACCAGAAATAGGTTAATTTTGTCCGTCCTCGCCACCAGGAACAAACCTCAGCTTAATTTTGTGCATTATCACCAACCTGGTTAAAAAACTGTTGTTAAGGCAATCCAAATCTGAACAACAGCTATGGATCAGGCACTTCAAATCTGAAGAGCATCAGCTATGAATCCCGCCAAGCTCAGAACTTCAAAAGGAGCTTCATTTGCTATTGCTTTCACAGTCAGATGGCATGAATCTGTGATCCAAAAATAGGTAAACGGTTCCTCCAACCCTTCAAATCATCAAGCAAGAATTAGTCAAGAACCCACAAAAAGCTTGAAGGAAATAAATAGAACAAAATAAAATCTATACATGCTTACGAAGGTGAATACCATTCTTGTGGGTAAAACGCTCCCATGACTGCTTGGGAAACACACCATGTGTGACATAAGCGCTCACCTTAGCTGCACCATGAGCTGCCAAAACTTTCTAATAGGGCCAAAAAAGGAAATCAATTTTAGTCACATCACAAGTAGATGGAATTTGCTACCAAACTTTTTTGTCTGAATATGAAATTCTGAAAGGATTAACTTGAATCATTCGTCCTTTCCCCTAGTTATTATCTATTAGTCAGGAAAGCATAAACACACTATCTATGAAAAAGCTTTTAAAGATTGATTGATGCACTCACAATGTAAGAGCATTTCAAAGACACTAATCAAAATACAAAACGTGCACAATAGTCAAAAGCAAAGTTATGTATTTGGCATGATCGGATATATAATTAATTTGATAATTACATTAATTTTTTATATATATATAATTGGGGGCTCTAATTTTTTAGTCATATTTGGGGACCTAAGCACACGCCTCACCATTGGCATGGATAAAGAAGGTGGTGAAGAAGCAGTAAAAGAGGGAGAGCTAGGCTTTGAAGGGCCGCATGTGAGGCAGCACAGCCATGAATGGCTGGAACTCAGTGGTGCGATGGTCTTCATCTACCTACCCGTAAAGGTTTGACGGCAGAGATAGAGGGGGGAGAGAAAAAGGGGGGGGGGGGGGGGGGGGACTGCGTTGGCTGGAAATGAGAGGTAGAGAGAATGGGAGATGAGAAGGAGGAGTTGAATAAAACACAAGAAAGTAATAAAATAAAATATAAATAATGAATTCGTAAAGAGAGTTGCCAGTAATAATTTTCAGATTTAAAAAGTCAATTAAAGAATCTGAAGCATAAATTTAAAATTAATACAGAGTGAGTTAAAAGTTATTCTTAATCTTATAATCGTGCCACCAATCCTTATGAAATGACTAAAGTATTTTTAAACACACAATAATAAAAATAAATAAATCATATTCAAATATTAATATAATATTCAACAAATAATATTCAAACATAAATATTAAATTATATTATTTAAACATAAATCAAATATTTTAAAATTATTTTTTAAATATTATATTTATGTTTGAATATTTATTTTTGAACAAATAATAATAAAAAATTTAAACCAATATATTTGAAGATTATTTTTAGAACATAAATACAAAGCTCAAAAAACTATCTTTAAACATTTAATTTATGTTCTAATATTAATATTTGAAAATCAAAAATTAATTTTTTTTAAAACATAAACACAGCGATTTTTTTTAAAATAATTTTATAATTTCACTTGAGAACTTTTTTACTTCTTCCCAACCAATAAATGAATATACGTGATTTATTTTTTCTAGTACAAAACCTGATAACACCATAAATAAATAAATAAAAAAGGAAAGAAAGAAAGTGAGAGGACTGGTTGTGTAGAGATCTGAGGAAAAAGGAGTTATATTATATATTTGCCACTGACAGCTAAATAAAATGTAAGCAAACTGTAACAACTGATTAAACGGCATGTATGCAAATATGCAAAGTAGAGTGAGACCTTACCACAGACCAAATGTAAATAATCCTATACCTAAATAAAGAGGTTGGAAACCTTGTTTCTTCTTCTTTTCATTTTTTTTAGGGCTGGCAAAAGATTTTTTTCCCTTTTTTGGAAAGAAGACAAAATAACACCATTACAACACACCAACCTGTATCAACTGATAGACTTAGGAGGAAGGGAATTCAGCCAGAGAAAGGGGCAGAAACATAAGAAGCATATCTGTTACAATGGCGTGCCAGGAAAATTACCCTCTCAACTGCTTTGCACAATAGTTGAACATATAGTCAGAATCATAATGACCAAAAGCTACTGCATCAAGGACTTCAGGAATCCCAATCAAAATATTCACCAACCACAAAGAATCACTCTCCAAGTAAGTTTTTATAATCCATGATTCATTGTAACATACCACTATCCAAATTGTATACAACAGTCTCAAATCACTGTCTAAAGTTCCTCAGCATCCACATATTCCTCTTCAAGTCTTCACCACTAAAAATGTTACTGACAATACTAGCAATGTTTGGTTACACAATTAAAAACACTTCTGAATGACTGCCCTTTGCTGGAAAACAAGCAGCCTAATTCAAGAAAGAATTTCCCCATCCTCGACACGAGCTTAGAATATGCAAATCCAATTAAAATGTAACAACTTTTTGGATTCTCTCCACCCCAGCTGCCATGTCACAAGAAATATCAAGAGGAATGCACGCTGCAGGCCGTAGGAAGCAGCGGCAGTTGAGGTGTAGGGGCTTGAAGGCTCCGAACCAAAAATTAAGAAGCCACTTTGATTTGTGGTGTTCAGAATTGATGAACTTGTGCTGAAAAGTTCAAAGAATCAAGATTAGAATGTATTGTCTTAAATTGGATATCTATTTTAGATAGGAAAAATGCTTTTATCATAGCCCACATTGCATGAATGACAGTTTTGATTATAATTGCTTCTTGCTCTTAAGTTACCATTTTATCAAAACTACATCAATGAGTGGCACATGATATAGTCACCCTTTTGAATGAATCGTTTTAATGATGTCATTTGAATCAAATTCAATAACCTGTTCACAAACGTTTCAAGCTGTGTAGTTAAGGAAAGCTCACCTTGTTGATTGATAGTGGCATTTTCCAGAACCTAAGCAAGTTGTCAAATCATTAAACGTGTTGTTAAATGAGGGCTTAACCAGGGATTAGCAAGTCAGAGTCTAGCAAACAAGAACTTACTTGGGTCCGTATTGGTAGCGACAGCAGTTCCAGCAAAATTGCAGCTGGCGGGACCTGGGTTCTTCCTGTAGTAACTGTTGAACGCATACGAAGCATGGCCCTCGACCGTGGTGGGTTCGTAGCACGGCCCGGCCGGTTGGATAGCCGAGCAGTCTACTCCACCTCGACCACACGCATAGTCCAAGGCCACCTGCAATGCTGTCTTGGATGCGGACGGGCTGGCCACGCACCAGCTCTCGCTTGGGGAGGGCGAAGTCGTTGGGAACGTGGTGGTTGTCGGTCCCAGTGCTGGGTCCGAGGACTGGGTTGAGAGGGGAGTTTCGGAAGAGAAGGGGAGTGTGAAATTTATGAGAGGGACATTGGCTATTGGGTTGTTGTTCACATCTTTGTTCTGTCCAATTCCAGAGTCCATTTCTTGTGTAAGAACTGAGCCTGAGCTTTCGAATTGGTAGAAATGTGATAAAAAAAACAAAAATGGAACAACAATGGTAAGAATCAAATCAGTAGAAACAAGGCCTGTTTGAATTTGCTTTTAGTGGAGATCAGAATGCACATGGATATATATACACACAATTATTGACAAGGGAAAGGAAGCCAACACTCACTACCTGTATCGAAGAAAGGACCAAGTAGAAAGCATATGATGAAACAAAGAACTTCCCTTCCTCGCATTTTATTCAATTCCCACCACCTTAAATTTTCTTCTGCAGCTTCATACAAGTCAAGGATCTCGTCTAGGGTCTTGCTGGAATGGAAGGGATCCTGTACCCACCATTGAATATGCAAACCTGTTTGGGTACACAAACGCCCTTTTTGTGGGGAGAGACACAAATAAATTAAAGAAAGATGAAATGGGGGTGAGAGATGTAGCGCTAGGCAGAGTTGTCAGAAAGTGAAAGGGAGTAGCCGAGTAGTAGGAGGGAGTGGAAAACGGCAAAAAAACGAGATAATTGTATGGTATAAAATGTATGACCGACTGTTTGGGAGGTGGGCTGAGTAAGTGGTGATAGCAATGATTGTGATGAACTGTGCTCTCCTCTCTCTCTCTCTCTCTCTTTCTTTTTTCTTAAATTTTTACCCTTTTCCCGAAAATTAAAGGATGTAAAATTATACACGTCATTCATTTCCAACATAATTATCAGATCACGATCCGGCTAAGTCATATGATTAGATCACTGGCCATATAACTAATAGTTATATATAAATATATATTAATAAAAAATAAATATTTTAAATTAATTTATTAGAATTATATTTTTAATATAATATTATTTATTGTTAATATATATTTATAATATAAATTCTTAATAAATTTAAAATTTTAATAATATAAATTAATTTATAAAAAATAAAAATCTAATAAATTTTTTAAAAAAATTAAAGTGAAATATTAATTATTAATTTTAAATTAAAATTATATTATAAAATAAATTAAATAATATTTTATTATTTTAAAAAAAGTTTCAGAAAATATCCAATTAAAAATCAAAAAATTAAGTTCTTTACTGGTCCAATTAGTTATCTACAGGAATGCCAGCGACTTTTGTTCCCAAGATTTGATTCTAGCTTCTTGGAGAACCCTTTTCATACAAAATTGGTGAGCTGGATGGATGCCATCTCATCACGAGTCATTAGTTATCTGATGTTAGTTACCCGGATGTGGCGGTTCCAATTTGTAAATTTTCAGTACAGTTAAGCTTGGGCGTGAATTAGGCTTTGCTTTACGTGAAAGTATTGGGTGAAAGTTATTTGGATTATATAAAAAGATAAAAGATATGATGTCAGTCATTTACAACCAATAATTTTTGGCCAAGAAATGTGGTCGAGCCTCTTGCTCATGCAATGCTCATCATTACGGCTCGAGCCTCTTGTTCATGCAATGCTTCCTCCTTGGGTCTTTGGGACAATAGGGCGCTGGATTTATCTTATTCTCTTATATCCTTTTAGCTAAGAAGGGAAAAAAATGTACACATGTGATCCGTTATTTATTATTTGGCTGAATATGCAAATGTTGGTTTGGAGTACTATATTGAAAATCCAATCTTTCAGCTTATGGATTTATAAGTAGGTTATAGTTTTTTTTATTAATTTCAACTCCTTAAGAGTGTGAGGACCTTAGGAGATCTCCAACTTAAGCTTAGCCACCGTATGGGTGGGCCAGGAAATGGGAAATGGGATCTGCAAATGGAACAGATAAAATCCTACCTTAGGGCTAAAGCCTAAAGCCTAAAGCTAAGGGCAATTGGTCTTTGAAAATTGGCTGCACCGTGAAGATAAGGTTTATTTTTTGAGGTCAGCTATTGGCCCACAAATTTCCCACGCCCACTTTGTTACCGTTTCTTGCCTCCGTTAATGCTGTTTTAAACCGGGAACTAATGTGATTAATTCATACACAGGTTTCGAGATTAAAGTTGATAAAACTTAAGGGCACCTCAATAATATTAACAAGGTTTGTGGTTGATGTATCTCTGAATTCTTCAAACTTTTGAGTCACCTTTTTCTTGGGTGAGAGTGTCCTGTTAAGGGCACCTCAACAGCAATGGCTGCCCCAATGCTGTTGGAGTTTTCTGTACATGTTATGTTACCCTTATTAACCATTCTATAAAACCAGATTTGGGGCTGATTTGTTTATCAGCGTGATTTGTGTAGCTAAAGAGAAATCAATTAATTCCAGCTCCAGGTAAGAACGACCAACCACTGTATGGTGGGAAGCCCGCGCATTTGGCGGCAGAACTAGCTTGGGAGAGGTTTTTGGAGGCATCACTTAAAAGAGTTGAAAGCTCTTAAAAGTCGAGCGTAACGCCTTGGAGGCCTGCAGCGCTCAAATGCCAAAGAACACTTCCATGGTTGCCCATTCTGGCTTGACCCAAAGCTAATTCAGGACAACCTAATCTTTGGATGTGGACGTGGGCTAAGTGCCTATATTATTTGAAAATTTGTGTTTGTGGCTGCATGAAAGAATTAAAGCTTATAAGTGGGGAGAAGTGTATTGAGAAAGTATCAACATGCACGCAATGGAACTCAAATTCAATACAATTAGAAGAGAGTACTTGACAAGATAAAAGAGAGTACTTGATATTCGTTACTTGGTCTTCTAAGCCAATGATTGGAAAAGAAACAGGTTGTTTATATATTAATGGGGAAATAAAAGTTAAATGCTACTCATCATTCGATCAAACTTGCCAAATATGAAAATAAATAAATAAAAATGACACAACAATTCCAGGAAATAATCTGTTGTAAGAGAGATTGCGATCTTGTGCCGATTATGTTTTGGACAGAGTTCGACCCGATGCCCATGAGTAGACTTCCGGGAGTATCGCTCCATTGGTTAGCAGATTCTGTGGCACCCCATAAAAGTCTGATATATCAAGGTGGTGGTGGTGGAGATGATGGCTGCGACCATTCTGGTAATGCTGGTTTTGTAGGGCGTTGGTGACCTCATCGTCATCCAGTGGCAGTCGGTCAAAGGTTGCACTCATGAATGATGCAGCCATGATCACAACAGGGCCGGAAGCAATGAGAGAACCAACCACGCCCCCACCCACCACTTGCCCCTGCGCGCCTGCCAAGTAGATAGTGAGGCCCGTGATCCCTGATGGAGCTGGGGGTGGTAAGATTGACCCTAACAAGGAGAGGATCTCAAACCGCCCATGAAGGGTCACAATGGCTCCAGATGAGGCGGGCTGCCTCAATGTGACGTTCATGACACACCCACTCCCACTAAGTATGCAGATGCCACGCTGCTTCCTCCTTGCAAAATTGTTTAAGCTCTCGCTCACGTCGCAGCCGGAGCTCACCTCCATGGCATGGGCCCGAAGTGCGTTGGCACTGTCACGAGTGACAATGATTGGCGGCTTAGGCTTGTTTTTTGATCCAGCTGGCCGGCCACGGGGCCGCCGGATGGTCTCCCCCTCAACAGTAGCAGAAACCGGAGGCACTGCCTTCGAGACTTTGGTGGGTGTCATAAGTATTGCATCAATACTTGGTTTGTGGTTAGTGATAGCCTTATCCTGCTCTTGAGTTCTGTCGGGGGAACTTTTGGAACCAACAGAGGGGGGTGTTATATCTGTGCCTCCTGCCATTTACGCAAACGAATTTTTCTGCTAGAGATGTGGTAAGAACGGGTGGCTTAAGTAGCGGATTTTTAAGATAAAATTATTACAAAAACCAGAAAGAGTGATTGGGTATTAGGAGATGGTTAAGTAGAACAAACTCAGTAATTGATTTTAGTTTAATGGATTCATGCTGCTGCCTAACTCCCAACAGATCTTCCTTCCATTCATGTCGATTGCCTTTCCCAACAAATACCCAATTCTCGGTTAAAAACATTCTACCAACCCAACATTCTATTTTAGAAGCCATTTTAAGTACTCATAAAGCTCTGGAATCCTTACCTTTAAAGGGCATAACGAGAGGCTCAACGCACCTTCCAATAAACGCCCCAGGACTCTGTTTCTTTTTTTTCTTTTTCTTTTTCTTTTTTGTTAAGATGTTAAAGAACAAACAGTGAAAACAAAATGCGGACCACCCTTGAAGTAAATCTAGGCCATTAGCATATATTCTAAACCGATAGCAGAAACATCAATAAATTAGGAAGATTACAATCCCATTATCAACGACCAAGCTATATTCCCCCTCATGCTTCACAAATCCACACCGCAATGTCAAAAACAAAACAAAACAAAACATCATCTTCCTAAATTGCTAACCATCAAAAAGACAAAAGCAAGGCTATGAAAAAATTACAAAGAATTTTTTAGTAGCTGTTTCTGCAAATTTGATATGATTGCAATGCAGACGGGTTCTGAGTACTGACTAGGGTCCACTCACCAGGGTTTTGCTGCTGCTGATGTGGCATTATCCTCAGTCCAGGCTGACAGTAACGTGAATACCCCAATGCTTCATAATGCTGCAAAGGCGGCTGACATTGGCAACATACAGCATGCCGTTGATTTTGTCCAATGGTGTTGGGGAATGTGCAATTTGGAATAGCACTTGTCCTATGATTTGGATTGCAGACCCATGTAAAGTTGTTCGCATTCTGGTAAACGCAGCCAAAAATATTTTAGCAAGAAAACGGCAAAAAATTAAAAGAAAACAAATTTGAAAAAACAAATAGTAGAAAAATAATGTAAAAAAGTGACATCATAAGAAAAGTGGCCAAAGAGAGATTAAGTCCAATGTTTAAAGCACCATGAGTTCCAAGTTTGAAGCGCCAAAAAGGAAAAATTCTGAAGTTTTGCAACTTTTTGTTCTTGAAGCAAGTAACTAACTGTTTGCCCAAAGCAATATCTGATAGACGTAATTTTTGCATTTCCAAGTCATTTCCAGGAAATAACCTATGAATCACATGACTTATTCATTTCACAGGCTTTATAAGTTCAATTATATTAAAATGCATCAACTCAACATTCATCACGCATAACTGCTATGATTTCACACAAGGTCTTTATTATGTGCTCAAAACAATTAGAGGAACCATAGAGAAATTGTACAACGGGATATTATTACCTGCTGAAAATGATTTCCACCATTATACTGCAAGTTCAAAAATTTATTATTGTGAACGCCATTGCCAGTTGATCTGGCTGATCTGTTTTGCACAAAGTTTCTAGCGGTGTTTGTATGGCTCCCATTATGTCCATAACCAGACGCATTAGAAGCAAATGGTGGCAAGCTGGTCAGAGAAGACGGGATTTTATAATCAGGAAGCAAGTAATCCACGCCAGAATTTTGAAATCCATCCTTGTATTGATTGAATGAGCTGCTACTATGTGGGTATGTTTGTTGAAAAGCAGTAGGCCTGTAAGCACGATCCCTTGGCCCAGTTATGTCTGTTAACTGTTCCAATTGATCAGATTGCACATAAACAGGGACTTTAGGTTTCCCAGGAAGATCGTGTCCTGTGAAAATTCTGGTGTCATTCGACTTCTGCAAAGTTATAAATTCACATAAGCCAAAGCATGGTTAACCTATAGCAGAAAAGGTAATAGATAACTAATAACAGTGATATTTATATAGAGTGGATATTTTAAGCAACAATGTATCTCCAATAGCATCTTGCATTAGAACAGCCTCATATCAGTTTAGAGTCACCCAATTCAACAATCTGGTACATACCCAGTTTAGAGTCATGCATACCAGTTCAGAGTTCGCTCACTTCATATCAGATGTAGTAGACACAGAAAAACCTTCTGATACTTCATAGGCTAAAAAAGCTTCATGCTTCAATGTGTCAAGCTACATGCAATTTAGCTAAGATAATATGCACTATGGTAAGATTCAATGGGCCATTTAGATGAAAAATCATCACGAGTAGTATTTACATAAGAGGCACCTATGAAATAAACAAGAACAAATTAATTTTGTAAAAAATATCATTGGGTTTTACCAGAGAATAATGAATTGCAACTCAGACATTGGTTGACTTCATTGTAATTAAATCCATAGCCACATTGATTTTCAGGTGTGGATGCAGTGGGATCATGTTTCATAAACTCTGCTTGGGATGAGGCAGGCACATCATAGTTTCTAGCACCAGCAATGAACATATGACCACCATTCATAGATATGATCTGCTTATCATCAGGGTACCCCAGGCTTCTACAAGGAAAAAATAAGAGAGCAAGAGAGAGAAAGTGAGAGACATACATGAATTATAAACCACGATAAAGAATCAGAACTAGGAAACTGTATAAGCAATCAGAGAAAAAAGCATGCCTGGAGTCAGGATGTGCAACTGAAGAACTGTTGCAACAGCCAAGTTTCCCAGAGTCACCATTCAATACTTTAGATGATGGTGACCCAGAAAATGAAAGAACAGTATGAGGTTTGTAGAAACCAAAATGCCAGGAGCTCAGCAGTTGAAACTTGTAAATGACTGGGAATAAGTGGAGAAATATTATGATCCATTTGAGGCTCCAATATCATCTCCTTCCTCAAGCTCAGTTGCTGCAAGTTTGCACTGGCTAATGATACTGCTGCAGTTATGTCATCATTCAAAGGTGCAGAATTATCTGGAAGGAAACAATGTAATCAATAACCTCAACCCATCAGATTTCCAGAACCAGGGCATTTACAAATTGATGATGAATTAACATTCAACGTAAGTACGAATAAAGAAACAATTTAAAATTCCAAAATTTAGGATTCATGAGATTTAGCGTGACTACATCATATAATGGCAAAGCATTATTGAATCCATACACCAGTTTCAATTGAATGGGATTACGCCTAGCAACACCTGGTAAGTTGCATTATATTATTGCTTATAAGGGTTGTTTTGCGAGTGACAACTTGAAAAGAGGTTCTTAGATCCATTCCAGTCAACGCCATCAAATAATAATATAGTTCTAACAGATAAACGCAAATTGCATTTCCCAGAATCATGTTTTGAAGCCTCCACGGTAAGTGTTTGAGCACCCACCCTCCAATTGTGTTTCTCCACAAGGAATAACATAGCGTCATATACATGGATTTAAAATATAAATAAATAAACTCCGATATCTGCAACTAAATAATTATTATCTTAATATAATTAACAATATATAATGATGGTCCATTATATTTGCAACATAGATGTTCTTAACATTACAGAAAATAGGAACAACATAAATCTATTAGTAGACAATAAATTTATCAGTAGATAATAGCTGTCAAAATTTAGAACAGTTTTTGAATTAACCATTTATTGTGATGATAGGAAATATTAAGAACATAAAATGCTAAAAGGAAAAAATATTATTAATTACCTTTTAGAAGATTATATGCATGCCTATGAGTCGCAAAATCAGCAGTAGGAACCACCATTTGTTTAGTGAATGAAAATTCAGCACCAACATGTCTTTGTGGTGTTTCAACCTCATCTGAATGGAAATCCTTCGACAGACTAGCTCTAACGTGATCAATCGTAGACAAGTTTGAATGCATTCCGGCATCTGAGGACCAAAAACTGGCAGCAGCTTGCTGCTTTCTCAAAGATGATCCGTCATAAAAGACAGGACAGCCACTTGTGGTGCCAGGTTTGTGGATAATCTCTGATGCACTAGAAGGAACTTGAGAGTTCAATCCTACATCTGATTCTGGCCGCGGAGACCCAAAAACATGGGGATGTTTGACCAGGTATTGGGAGTTTGTTGCAACTGTATCAGAGGGCACAAAATAGGATTCAGGTTGCATAACCTCTGAGTAGGGACCTTTACCCTGTGGCCTACCCATCCTCACAAGGCCAGCCATATAAACATTTCCCGGGGAGGCCAACTAAGTAGGTTCAAATACTTACAGGTTTGTGCAGATGGAGTGCTGGCATCACTTGGTTTTATACGCCATACTTTACTTTTAGTCTCCTCAAAATAGCTGTAGCAGATCAAACAATCACGAGGAACAAGTGAAAATTTTATCAAGTAATTAGTACAAAAAAAACTGAAGTATACAAGTGCAGCCATCCTATCCCAGATATCAATCCTTTGGAGATTGAAACTAGAGCTACTTATAAATGGCTAAACTCCCGATTATAGTCGCAATTCATTTTTTATATAATAATAAAATTATAATTATAATAATTATTATTACTAGGAAACAACAGACCTGTGAGATAAAGGCTGCTGATTTGTGGTTTCTGCAGCTGATAGGTGGGCAAGCGACCCATTTTCTCTCCTGCTTCCAGATTTTTCAGGATCTGGAAGTATCATAGCAGTCAACCAAATCAAATATGTAGTTTTCAGGTCCCACGTCAATAACACAGCAGGCAGGCGCAGGACAAACATCCAAGCCAATACCGAAAAAACATACCACTCAAATTTTCTTGGATTTGTTCACTGTACTGAAGACAATGTTCATGGGCAGCAACTCTGGCCCTACAGTTTAAACCATAAGAGACAACTCGACCCCTTGATTGTTCTGCTGTCTTCATCTAATGAAGCTTACATAATTCATGGGTATAAAAAAAAAAAAGAAAATAGTAGGCCTAATTATAACACTAATATAATATAATTCTATATTAACTGATAATATAATTGGTTACTTCCTATGCGCAGATATTTTATATTAATAATTATATATTAGTGTCATGTTAATATAAAATTCTCTATTATTAAAAAGATTAAAAAGATTTTTTTAATATTATAATAACTTATTTATAAATAAAAAATTTAAAATTATATATATAATTTTAATATCTTATCCTTTGGGATATAATGGCCTAGAATGGTGAGAAAAACATTATACAGGAAAAAAGTATCTGATAATAACTACTTAAAAAATATACTTTAATCATAAAACTATTAGATATAACAATGATTGGTAATACTAAATAAAATTTTAAATATATTATTAAATACTTAATATAACGATGATATCAAATATATATTAGACAATACAAATAATATACTATATTATGTCGAGAAAAAGAGAATATTATTTATAATGACATCTCATATATGTTTTATATACATCAATGATATATATTAAGTACTTGTGTCATTGTACTGTTTAAAGAAATGATAATATCACATGGGGACAAGACTTTTATGACTGTATCATTATTATAGACTTTCTTATTTATTTTAAATTGCTAGTTTTATGCTATTAAATTCTCTAATAGCATTTTTAATAATTATATATTTCTAATGAATTAAGACAATATTTTTTTATATTTTTATTCTATAATACCTTTTTTATTATTATTAATTTTAATTTTAAAATTATATATATATAATTGGGAAAAATGGGGGGGACCATGGCCCCTGCCGGCCCCCTGCCTCCGTCTCTGACAATAACTCTTTTTCTTATTCTTGATAGATTACACCACTCATATATATATATATATATATATATATATATATATATATATATACATACATAATAGAGAAGACATACAAGAAAACTAAATATACATCAAATAACTACAAATATAAAACAATTTAGATAATTGAAAACTCATTTCAACTCTATTCCTTAAGTTGGTGCATATCACTCATGCCCAACTTAAACAAGGATGTGTGAAAAGGAATACTAGAAATCGCATGTATCATCATATCAACAAGTTGCTCCCCTCTTTCAATATAGGAAACTTCCATTATATTATAATCAAGGTTCGAAAATACAGGTTGAGGCAGTGCCTTGAGGTGCCACCTCGCCTGCCTCAGCACGTAAGCTACATTGACGCAGCATACCAAAACCCGTACCAATTGACGGCCACCTTATACGAGTGAGGCGGCCTGAGGCGAGTTGTTTTGGCGCCTTATCCTATACAAGGGATGAGGCGACCGCGATTTTGGAAGACGCATTAAAAAAAAATTATAAAAGCCTAACCTAATTTTAAGTCATTCATATCGCATCATATCACCTTGCATTGAAGAGTCAAAGCAACATCTAGCGTCGTCGTTCGATCGTCAATCCAGCATCCAGTGTCGTCGATCTAGCATCTTCGATCAAGCGTCGCCTCATCCAGTGTCATCGTCGAGCGTGTCGTCAGCCCATCCAATCTAGCGTCGTCACCTAGTGTGTTATCTCCTCATCCTCCTCCAACACCATCATCGGCTCGTCCTGCTCCAATGTCAATCTGAGGTAAGCAGTTAACTCACGTCTGTTTTTTAAATTTTATCCAGATCTATAACGTAAATTAAGTTAAATAATTCGATTTAATTTTAAATTTCGACTATGTAAATATGACAAATAATCAAAGAAGGGATTCCGCTTGTAAATATGAAAATGAAATGGAATTGGATAAAAAAAGATTTAAATATATTTAATGCATCTTTTGTGAAAAAAAAAAAGAAATCAGGGAAGGAATATTTTGATTGAAATAAACATTTAATCGGTAAAAAAGGAAATGTTGTCCCATGTGCAAAAGTTATATCGAAAGTTAGAGATGAAATGAAGAAAAATTTTTAGGAATTGGGAAAGTTAAAGAGAATGCATCAAATGGCTAGGGAGGAGATGATTAATAAAAACACAATATTAAATAGTGGATTTGCAATGGGATCGACTAGTGATGGTGTAACTCAAAGAATGAATAGAGGAACTATGAATAGATTTTTAGGAATTGTTGGAGATGATGTTGAGCAAATTAATGACATAGGTGAAAGTGAACAAAAAAAAGACTTATTGCAAAAGAATTACGTGATGAAGTGTGTACGGAAATCGGCCGATGTTTCTTTGACAATGTCATTGCTTTTAATGTTATTGATAGTCCATCATTTGTTAGCATGTGTTGGGCAATTGCTCGATATGGAATTGATTTGAAAGTGCCCAACAGCTATGAATTAAAGACAAACATTTTAAAGAAGGAGAAAGAGAACACTAAAAATATGATGCATTATATGAAAAAGACATGAAAACAAACAAGAATTACTATATTATCAGATAGATGGAAAGATATGGGGGGTAGATAATTGATTAATATTCTTGTGAATAATTCATATGGCATAGTTTTCTTGGGTTTTATTGATGTCAGTGATGTAGTGAAAGATGCAATGCTTATATTTAAATTATTATATGATGTTATTGAAAAAATTGGAGAAAAACTCATAGTTTAAGTGGTAACTGATAATGCCTCAAACTACAAAAAAAAACTGAGAAAATATTAATGGAAAAGAGGAAACAGTTATGGTAGACGCCATATATCACATATTGTGTAGATTTGATTCTTAAAAAAATTGAAGAACTACTCCAACATAAAATGTCCTTGAGAAAAGCCAAGCGGGTATATTTCATTCTTGGATATATTATAAATTCTTCTACAATTTTATGGTAATTGTTTTCATATACTAATTAAATTATTTTAATAAGTTAGTCAAAAATTTTTTATAATCATAAATGGATATTAGTGTTAATGAGAAAGTTCACTTAAAAGAACTTCGTTCAACTTGCTCCTATTAGGTTTGATACTGGTACCTAACACTGCAAAGCCTATATGAATTGCGTGAGCCTTTGGAGCAAATGTTAACTTCACAAGAGTGGAGAGAAAGCACATAGGCAAATAAGGCAGAAGGGAAAGAAGTGAAAAATTATTATGAGGGATGACAATTTTTGGTCTATGTCTTATGCATTGAAGACAACTAGACCTCTTGTGAATGTGTTGAGATTGGCTAATTTAGATAAGGTGCCTGGAATGGGATTTATTTATGGAGCAATGGATGCAGCTAAAGAGGAGATCGCTAAAAATTTAGGGGGTGAATATGGAGCTTATAGTGAGATTTGGAAGATCATTGACCATAAATGAGACTTCCAATTACATCGCCCTTTACACGTAGCTGCTTATTTTTTCGATCTTAGATTTCAATATTTAGAAAACATGTCCAGTCATCCAGAGATTAAGATGAGATTATTGATGTGCATGGAGAAGCTCATACCAAATTCTAGAGAGAGAGAGAGAGAAGGCTTATCTGCAAATTAAAGATTTTAAACAAAAGAAAGGGTTATTTAGCTTTGAATTGGAAAAATCTACTATGCATATACATCATCCTGGTATGTGAATTTCTCTTTCAAGTAGTGTTCAATTATCTATCTATTTTCTTAGTACATGAATTGTTAAGTTTAACTTGGTATTATAGATGATTGGTGGATTGAATTTGGAGATCAAACCCCAAAACTTAGATCTTATACCGTGAGTGTAACGCCCCCAAATTTGAAACCTCTAAACCGGGTGCGTTAGCGGAAAATAAATATACAAATTTTATATCAATTTCAAACTATTACTTATTTAATCAAACAAACCATTCATTATTACAAATTTCAATCCAAGATCTTTAAGGTTTAGGGGTTTAGAGACTAAGTATCCATAACCCATTATTACATAACAAAGCACACGAGCAAACAACTTAATAAATCTTTAAAATTTCACACAACTTTATTTCCAAGCACTTCTCGACTCCTTACCTAGTCTCCATCCCTTAATTACCTGGGGTTGGAAAATAAATCATAAAAAGGGTGAGCTCAAATAGCCCAGAAGGGTAAACATAAGTGGGTAAGAAAATCATGAAGATATCGAACATAGGAAATACCATATAATATTTACACATCATACATGATCAACATTTCACAAGGAAATCATAACATGGAAGATTATGTTTAAACATCGTATCATAACATCATGACCTAGGTTAACCACCCAGATACCGAATCATAACATAACATATTATCATTGGATTGACACTCTCCGGTGATGTTCTTTACCCAATGCATTGGAGGTCTTTCTGGAACCACCCATCATAAACTTACTTTGTCCAAACATAAGAGGTTATAACAACTTTAACATACATAACATGAGGCATCACATAGAATTTCAATAAAATATTCAAAGTTAACAAGGATAACCACGAATATCAAAATGGTTATCTACCCCAATCAATAAGATGAACACCAGAGAGAGATTAAAAAGAGACTAATCTAATCTTCTCAACAATAAAATGGAATTAGAAAAATAAGAAACATAAAACTCTTACAATAATAATTCCAAATAAAACAAGATAAAGAGGAAGAGAAAAGTTCTTTACAATAATAATGAAATATAGATTATAATGAAAAAGAAAAGGGGGATGAGAAAAAACCCTTACGAAATATAGACTATAATGAAAAAGAAAAAGAGGATAAGAAACCCTTACGATCCGCTCGTCGTTCTCCGCGTTCTAAACCTTAAAAATATCAAAACACTAAATTAGCATTAATGCTTGAAAAGTTCAATATCACACATATCTCCTTTATATATATATATATATATATATATATCATACTTTAACTTATATCTTTTAATAGGCATACCGTGCTTGTGGGGTTGAATATTAATTTGGGTTCCCACTTCTATTGCTGTTCCATATCCTATTTCGATCCCATGCATCATAAGCCTTGAGTTGTGCACTAACTAGGTTATATGCCTTGAGAGTTTTTGAATAAGATTTACTTCTTGTATTGGGTGAACGGAAAAGACGTTCGATAAGCCTTATTTTTCCTACGTGTCTTCCACCTTAACCATGAGGGGATATTAGACACGGGTCTAAAGGGACGATCAGGAGGAGATAAGGATGGGGATAGCATGAGGTTGAAGCATTAACAATTGGGGTTCAGAAGAAGAAGGGCGATTGTCGGGGGAATTCATTTTGGAAGTCGTTCCTTACGATCTTCCGCTATCTAGAACCTTAAAAATAAAAAAACATAAGTTAATATTCTCATCTTTTTCACTTGAATTATAGAATGACAATATATGCTATGATAAAATACTATAATTTTAAAATCATTACACATGTATATATAAATATATATGAGGTGGCAAGGCCAACCATGTATGTATATATACGAGGTGGTACAACCAATCATATAAATAAAATATGTAAGGTGGTAAAACCAACCATGAATATAGTATATATGAGGTGGTAAAACCAACCATATAGATCTACATAATAAATAAGAAGTAACTTCAAAATTTCAAAATCTTAAGTATTACCTTTCGTAGAACTTCGACGCTTGGTAAGTACCAAAAGCAAAAGAGGATTTGAGTAGAGTATTTGGGGTGTTAAGAGGGCTTAAGGGAGTGTTTTTGAGAGGGAATTTCGTGGTGTGGCTTGAGGGATTTGTGCTTAAGAGGAGAGGCAAGACACTCCTTATATAGGCAAGGATGATGGTAGGTGTGTAGTGTGAAAGTAGTGTATGAATTTGACTTTGGCATCAAATTAAATTATGTAAAATATATAAAATACTTTATTTTATTCCTATTATCCTCTATTAAAATGTGGGTATCTTCTCCTACCATTTAAAAAATGTTTTAAGACTTTTCAACCTAGAAGGTTCCTTTTTGGCATCAAAAGTCCACATTGGTGTACCCCTACTAATTCAATTATAATGTTTTTAATTTTGTAGTTTTTGACAAATGGCCAATTGTATTGCATTACTAACTCAAATATCTACAAATGAGTATCAATTTTATAATTTTTAAATATGTATAACAAAAGTTATTGAATTTTAAAGTTATACTAAAATGTTTACCCGTTCATACTAAACCTATGTGTAGTATTTTAAATTCTGGAATTGATTGGCTTCATATTAAATTCTGAAATTTTTACACGTTTTAGATAAGTCATAAATGAACAAATGGGATTTGGTTTTATGTCAATTGGATCTATATAACTCAAGTTATGAATTTTTGAATGGGACCTCTAGAATCTGCCTCATTCAAATTTTTGGGCCTTACCTATGTTTTATACTTTTGGTAAAGTTAAGGCTTGTAATACTTACTTACCCATAGTAATTTGGTTTAAGAAACTAAATGACATAATATATAGCATCTAAAATTTTTATGACATATAAGAAATTATTTTATTATTATTTTATTATTATTACTCTTTAAGTAAGAACTTAAATAGCTAAAAATTTTGCGGGTCTTACAGTGAGAGTTTTAAGTCTTATTTGCTCATCATCCGATTGTGAACAAAACTGAAGTGCATTTAATTGGGTATGTATGCATTTAGAAATTTTAAATATAGTAATAATTTAATATAGTATTTAATATGAATTTTAATATTTTTTATACTAATTTTATTTTAATTAATATCTTTAGATTCATTCTAAAAGAATAAATAGGTTGGCCACATAGAAACTAAATTCAATGGTGTATGTGATGTATAATAGAAAGTTGAGGGAAAAATTCATTAAATAACAAAACTTCCCTGATGATGTTGACCTTTTAGTTTCTATTGATGTGCCTTCAGATGATGAGTGGATAGTTGGAGAAGATGGTCTTGATAATCCTTCTACATGTGAACCAAGTGGAAGTACACAAGGAGGAATAATTGAGTATTCACGTAAGTTTACTAATATTCAATAATTATATGAAGTGATTTTACTATATAGTGAACTGTAAATTGATATATAGTTTTATATTACATCAAATTGTTTTGATGTATGAAAAGGAAAGGGCATTGTAATTGAGGTAGAAAAGGAACCGGAGTTGAATGACTTATCCAATGATAAAGATGAAGATGATGATAAACCAAATTGGAATCCTAACTATCATCCATTAAACATGAATGACAGCTTATTGAAAAAACATCAGATTGTCTATTTATTTAAGTTATTAGATTTTTAGATTTGATATATGACTAGACTTAAATTTAAATTTTAATAAGTCTGAGACTTCATTTGATACTTGTAATATGATTTTATTATTTTAAAACTAAGTTTACTCATTTAATTTTATATATTTTGTACATATTTTTTAAAAAAAATTATTGTTGATAGTTGAGGTGCCCGCCTTGCCGTACAACTTCGATTCTGTACCGTACCAATTCTGTATTTTTGAACCTTGACTAGAATTTAGATTAGATTATCCTTGATGTAATTTTTTTCAAATTCAACATGCTTGGTTCGATCATGCTACATTGAATTATTAATTATCTCAATAACAACTGTATTATCATAAAAAACATCATCAAGTTCTGACCATAACTATAAGATCACGCAAAAGAATACGTAGCCACATCAATTCTATAATAACATGATGAAGAGTCCAATATTCATCTTTTGCACTAAACAAAAAAACCATATTACATTTCTTATTTCCTACAAGTTACCAAATTACCACATACAAATATCATATATCCGGAAGTAAACTTTTTGTCCAATTTGGATTCAGTAAAGTCAAAATTGATGTATCTCATAATATTTAGGTGTCCATACTTAAAAAACATAATTCCTTTACTTGAAGAAGAATTCAAATATGCTAGGATACGATACAAAACCCATTAAGGTTCAAAAATACGGAACATGATACAGTACGATTGAGGTGGGCGTCTCAACCATCAGTGATAATTTTTTTACATATATAAAATGAAATAAAATTTATGCAAACTTAAATTTAAAATAATAAAATTATATTATAATTATCAAATGAAGTCTTCCACTTTTATATTATTTGTCTTATTTCCAAGTTGAATTTCTTCTTTAATTATTTGCTATAACACAACAATAAATCATATCTACAAGAATAAACATAATTAAAATTTAAAATAAATTTAGTTATAGACGGTTCGTTTCACCTTATTCACGTTAACATTTAATAAATTTTTAGAATGTATTAAAATAATAAATTTTAATTATAGTAATATATATAGCTATATGTATATGTATAAATTCTAATTCTAATTATATATAATAATTAGTAATATATATGATTTGTCGGCTTAAATTCTAATATATGTGTGTGTGTGTGTATATTATTAATTAAACCTCCCTACAAATCAATTTTCTTAAATCCGTTCTTGGTGTGTGAATGTGAATGAGACGTTTAAAAAAATTTATTTTTTTAAAATATTATTTTTAAATATCTGGAAATCAATAAACATGATATACTATCATTTAAAAATGAAAAAAACAGAACACAAATAAGAAGTTGAATTTAAAATAGAATTAAATGACATAAATATTTATTTATTCACATATATGCTTCCAGTATCTTGAGCGGAAATAATTATAGAGCTAGCATAATTTTATTACTACAACAAAATATGCTGAAATATTACTAGCTGAAATAATTTATGACTTAATATAGTAATATATCATATGTATAGTCTACAAACTATAGCGAAACGAGAGGTTACGAGAGAAGGTGATTTATTACAGAACGTGATCACTTGACATCGAAATAAAAGTAGAGGTTGTCGATTGATGGAGGAAGAGAGGTCGCAAGGTTGTCAATCGATGGAGGTCGTGAGGTCTTCGATGTTCTGGCATTGTAAGGTTGAAGGAGGTTATCCATCATCTATCATCTGGCGTCGCATTGTCATCAACAGTCTAACGTCGAAGGAGGTCATTTGTCGTTGATCGTCTGGCATCACGTCATCGTTGATAGCCTAGTATCAAAGGAGGTCGGAGGCTCGTCGATGGAGGTTAACTCATATTAGCCATCACTTAAAAGTATGACATGTATGATTGTAAATCAAGTAACACCCCTATATCTAAGGGGAATAAGTTCAATTTAAGTTAATGCCCCAAAAATGATTTCAGGACTAAAGAAATGTAGAAAATTCCTCATGTTTCACCTGTTGAGAGTTTAATATATGCTCAACTTTGTATAAGTCTAGATGTTATGGACATTGTGGGAATGTTAGAGAGTATTTGAATAATCTGGATTAAATGATTAGAAAGCAACCGAATGTCATTTAATACTTATAATGAAAGAAGGATTAGATGCTCATATATAAGAAATTATATCAGTTGGAGATCATTGTTGGGTATTATAATTTTGATTTCATTGGATGCTAAGACAATAAACAATCCACTCCGGGTTGTATCTTCCTGTTTTACTTTACCGTAGAGTTTCATGGAAAGCAGACATTCATAATTTCTTTCACCATAACATTGGAATCCATAGCATGTTATGAGGCATTTAATTAGAGAATTTGGCTGCAAAACCTTGTCTCTAGGCTGTGAATTGTGAATGATATAAAAAAACACCACCTTATTTTGTGACAACACGTTAGCTTCGAGAGGGTGGTGTTAAAAAGCCTCAACATAACAGTGGAGTTTACTGGGCATGTTAGCTACGAATAACAACATGACCTCTCATATTGTTTGAAGGGGTTTACGTATCAAATCTTATAGAAGAATAACAGATGCAGGTGATGGGTTTATCCACCTACTTGAACGCCCAGCGAACAAGGAAAAAAGAAAATGCGCATTTAGCTGTGATGGGTTTATAATCGAACGTAGTAAAATAGAATTTATCATAAGAAAAAAAACATCCAAACCAAAAAAACACAAGTGAAAGAAATTAAACGCACATTTGATTATCCATGCGGATAAGGAAATTTCTAATGTTATAATTATAACTAAATTAAATAAAAGGGCCATTTGTAAGAATTCAATACATCGAAAAATAAATAAATAAGATTTTCTTAAAAAATTCACGAAACAAACCCCTTTTAATTTTCTAAACTTCAATACATAGAAAAAGAAAAAAAAAACACTCTCGATTCAGTCATTGGCAGTGGCCAGCTGCAGCGACAGCAGCTCCTCCTCGGGTATGGTACGAATGTGGCAGTCGGATCGAGGATACGAAACGCACAGCAGCGTATACCCACGCTCCACCACGTCCTCGCTGAGCATCCCCTCGCTCTGGTCCACGGCGCCGCTCAGCAGCCGCGCCGGGCACGTCATGCACACGCCGAGCTTGCAGTCGTGGGGCACCGACAGCCCAGCGTCCAGCGCTTTGCTGAGGATGGTCTCGTCCGGCTCCACCTCCAGCTCTGCCGTCCGCCCGCCGTGCTCCACCACAACTCTGTAGGAGCACGCGGCGGAGGAGCGCCTGAACCGGCAGGGGTAGAGGCGGAATCCGACGGCTGTCGGTTTTTTCGGCTTGGTTAGCGTGAGGGAAGGAGGTGGTGGGGTGAAGCGGCTGTGCAGGGTCGCCATGGAGGTGATGGTGTTTTCGGAGAGCTAGAAATTAATGTGTGGTGAGAAAAAGGATGGGGTGTGTGTGTTTTTTTTGGTTTCCCCGGGTGATCAGACGGCTGACGGCATAGCGCGTGTTACCATAATACCCACACAAAAACGTAACCATCATCACCCAAAACAGTAGTAAGCAATAGTGGCCTTTTAGGCCTATTTTATTCTAAGACTATTTTATCTTCCGCCAAAACCCCCCAATGAAAAGCTACCCTCTTATTCGTTTACCGTATTAAACTTTTTACCAGGGCACAACTGTTAATTTGTTACCTGTTGTATATTTGTTTTGAGGCTACTGCTTCTGCTACATGCCCTCATCGTTTTTTGAAGATATGCTGTGTGTGACAAGCTAACACACCGCTAGGAGGTATGCAAAACAACCAGAAACGGTTACTTTTTTTCCATGAAAATGTACCTAAACCAAGTTCACAATCACATTCAAAGGTTCATTTACTCAATATTTACATAATAAAAGGAAATGATTGATTAGACTTTAAAATGAATCACTAGTTCGATCTGTTTACGTATTGCACGATTGAACTATTAAAATTTTAATTCATTTAGTTTAAATGGATTGATCCGTGAATCCGGTTGTTTTTTTTGTTTTTTTTTAATTTATTTTTTATTTTACCTAGGCAATTTTAAATTAATAGTATATTTTAAATTTATTAATTTTAAAAATAAAATTTAAAAACATAAACTTTTAAATATGACTTTAAAATTAAAATTTTAAAAGATATTTGACACAAAGTAACTTATCATTTGTTTTTTTAGTATGAAATAAAAGAAAATTTTGAGTTGATTTTTAAATGGGGTAAATACAATGATGCTATATTATCAATTAAAATTTTGTTTCATATTTGTAAACTAATCTTTAAGCTTTAGTTTCGAACTTCATGTTTTTTCTAAGAATTATTATTGTGATATCTTAATTTTTTATAGTTAAAATTATTATTATTATATGTTCATATATTATAAAATATTTTTAATATTGTTGTGATAATTTGAAGAAAACAAAAACAAATGGACCGATTTGCATGCAAACCGAACCAATTCATTTTCAGTTTATTAAAATTGTGCGCCTAAATGGGTTGACCCATTTATGTCACTCCGCAATAGACTAGATTAGTCTATTTTACATCCCTATTAAACATTTTTTCTAAAGGGCCCAAATTTCATAAGGCAACAAACAAAGTTTCATTAATTTTTACATCCCCCCCCCCCCAAATTGCGGGGGTGAACGAATAGCGAGTGGGGTAGCGGTAAGTATCCGTTGCTCATCCCTTGGGGGAACCTCTTATTGCAGCCAAATTTCTATGTTTATTTTTTTTACATTAATGTTAATTGTTTAGGAGGAAAAAAATAAATATTTTAAATTAATTTATAATCTTTGATCGGAGAAATTTATCCAATGCTAAGTTGCCCCCCCCCCCCCCCCCAAAAAAAAAAAGACTCATATTATTACTCTAAGTTTTGTGATGGAATAGTTTTCTGAGTTAATGGTAAAAATATACTTTTATAATTTATTATCATCCTTTTATTCTTGTAAAAATTACTGTCCATTTCCATTCCCCCAGTAATAATACAAAATCCAATAGAGAGAATTAGTTATTATATTAGTAGCTTGTAAATGAGTTAATACACTTAATGTACTCTCGAGTTAAGCGAGTATCGAACGAAGAGTACATTAATTGAGTTCGACGCTATACAAGCTTAGCTTATTCGAGTTAAGTGAGTATGGAGCGAAGAGTACATTAATTGAATTCGACGTTATACAAGCTCAGCTCATTACTATTTAAGATTGGCTCAGTTATTACATAAGCTCAACTCAGCTCGATTCAATTACTTATAAGTTTGACTTACATTGCTTACTTATAAGTATATGTCTTTAAATAAGCGACATAATTGAAAACTTACTCGATACCCACTCGACTAAGCTCAACTTGAGCTCGAGTTCGATACTATGTAAGTTTAACTCAATTCAACTCGATTATTATACAAGCTCGGATCGTACTCGACTAAGCACGCTCAACTCAACTCACTTGTAGGCCTATACATTAACAATGTAAATATAAAATTAAGTTGAAGATTTAAGTTTTAAAAATAATAATTTTAAAAAACATAAATTTCATTAATTTTTTTATAGGAAAATTATTTTCTTTGTTGAGAGAATTAGCTATTACATTAGCATTATATTTTGAGAAACTTTATATTTGAAAAAAATAAATGATATATTTGAAAATTTTAATGGATTCATATCATTGCTGCAAAAATAAAATGTATTATAAAAAACAATAAATCAAATATTTAGTATGTTGGCTTCTATTAAAAAATGACATTTATTGTTTAAAAGGGTACTTATATATTACACACCAATAGTGCAATAAAGAGAAGAAAAGAAAACAATGTAAAGCAATAAATATTTGATTGAAAATCAGGAAGAAATATTCCACCTCAAATTGCAAGTGCTCACAATTATGAAAATTTGAAAATTGGATCACAAAATAACTCAAATAATTTTGTTTTAATTTTACAATAAATTTAATTATTTGATTGGAATTTGATTTCTAAAAAAATATTAAATTTGAGTATTAAAACTTGATTTTTTTAATTATTTTAATTTAAAAATTTTACATTGTAAATTAGAACCTAAATACTTCGATTGAATTTTTTAGTTTAGTAGTTGTTCAATTTGGTTTTTAGTTTTGAGCTGGAAACTTGTATCGAAGCCAATAACTTATAATAAATTTCGTACAAATTGAGAAGGAATAGGAAGAGATGGAAAAGGAATGAAGGAAGCAGGATTAATTTACTATTATCTTCTAATCTTGTTCAGGTGGTAGATTAAATTTTAAGATTATATCTTATTTCATGTGTAAGTGGGGTGAAATATTCATACTCCAGCGAGACTTACAATGAAGGTTCCATGTTGTTTCTTATTAGTTTTGTCCATATGAATAATTTTAATTTAAATTAATTTTTTAGACTACCTAAAAAATTAGTAAAAATAATTTAATTTATAATAATAAATATTATTTAAAATGTTAAAATTTATAAATAATAGTTATAAAATAAATATTAATAATATTTAAAATATAATAAAATTATAAATATAAATAATTAAAATTAAATAAAATGTAGACCGAGCAAAATATTCCCTACCTACTATTGTTCTTCACTCCCGAGATCAAATTTTAAAATCGTTTTTGTGCTAACCCACCCCACATTGCGAAACAAAACGAAAAAGACGGAATAGCCCACTCCTAAGAAGCCCAAGCATTGCCAGCCCAACCGTAAAAGTTAATAAATAAATAAATCGCTTAGTGTTATGAAAAAGCGAATGAAGGGGGGTCGTGTTGAAAGTACATTTGATGAAGTTGAAATCTTGCAGTGATGATTTAAGTAGGATGCAATGTAATATTAATATTTTTTAAAAAGAACGGTGCAGATAATTTGGACCCGATTATTTCATACTTATTGTCTAATTTTGTCATTTTCTTTTAAAATTCTTTACTCTACGGCACATGAATGTGACAAATTATAAAATTTAACAACAATAATAATGATGAAAAGCGATCTCCTGAAGTCTTTTCAAAACAATGGTATTTTGGGAATACCACTGTTATGATACAATTTCATCGAAGACCTTCACGTACAACCCAGGAAAAATAATAATATGTAATCCTAAATTCTCAACATTTTGATCAAGTAAACCCCCTTAAGCTTGTTAATTAAGTTAGAAACATTGTCATTATATTTATCTAATTTTAGTATCACTCGATAATTACAATATGCGATATTTTTGATATTGTATACATTTTTATAATATATTTTACTATTTTAGTCATTTTTTATAGTCTTCTTTTAATAGATTCCAAACACGATCCAAATCAATTTTCTCTATTTTAGTCATCTTTGTATAATATTTTTTAATATATTAAAAAATACTATTCATTTCTATAATTATTAAATTATATATAAAAAATTTATCTCACCTCTCTTTTTTACGTTTTTTAAAACATTTTACTTTTATTTTATATTAAATTATAAAAAAAATCATTATTAAATAAAAAATAAAAAAATATTATTTTAATGTTATAGAGAGTGATTTAAGGAATCTATTATGATGTATATTTACATATATAAACAAAAATAGTTAAATATGTAAATTTAGAAAAAAATGATTAAATGTCTGCTATTAGTGCTTTAACAACAGACACCCAATCATTTTCCATGAAAGAGAGAGGTAAGAATTTTTTTTATATATAATTTAATAATTATAGACAGTGAATAATACTTCTCAATACATTGAGAAACACTATACAAATCCCATGAAGAAAGTTAAATATAGGGTATCTGTTGTGGGAATAATTTTATGACTTTTTAATTTTTTCCCCTAAATATAGGAAAATAGACTTCTATAGGGAATCTGCTACTAGTGCTCTTAGTGATTCAATTAGAAGAACGAAGAATAATAGTGACATTTTGGCTTTATTTTGTGAACAACATTCTTTTTGAAAACAGAATTATTTTTAAAAACCATAGATTCAGATGGTTTTTTAATACACATAACTAGTTTTACGTTTGGCAGAGGTGGATTATTTTTCAAAATATGATTGTTTTTAAAAAATGTGGGCTCAAATGAATTTTCATAACTTATAAATACTTTTAAATTCATCTGATCTATTGTTTTTAAAAATAATATCATGATACCAAATGTATCCTTTAATTTTTCAGTGATGAGAAAAAGTAGGTGTTTTTAATTCTAGTACTAAAAATAATGAATCCTTTCTTCTTCTCTGGCAAAAAAATTATTATTATAATAATTGTTATTATGATGTTAATTAATTTCAAAGTGGATGAACAACTATAAATATTCCCTTATAGCATGTACGGTATACAAGAATGAAATGCAATAGAATGAAATCCATTCCCATTTTTATGTTTGGTACGCACAAGGGAAGGTAATGATATATTACCTTGTGATGAAGATTTCCCTGAATAAGGTAATGTTGATTATCCTGTCCCCTCCTTGGTATTGAGTCATTACCTTAATCAACTTTACAACTGTACCCTTCATTCATCCGCAGGGAAAGCACCAAGTGAATTGTCATATATTCAGAAGAAGGTAGGGGACTTGATGAAGCTAGGGCACGTTGGGGGGGTGGTGGGGTTGATAATGACAATGTTAGGCCAAGCACGGGGGATGACGAAGACGGTCATCATGTTTAAAGAGGTAGTAGATTTGGCGGTGGTTGCTCGACACAAGCTTTTCTTCGATAATGACGCCCTCATCAATTGGAACTCACTCCCTATCGAACGCTATGACATTTGCCACCTCCTCTCTAATCCTCTGTCACCGCGAAAGAGGCGTTGCCACCACGTCCAGCCACGGTCTTCATTGTCTCCTCCTCCCATTCCCAACCTTTCCTTGGAGTCGGAGCTAAACTGGAAAAGATACCTCGATTTCCTACTAGAGGAGTTTGATGAACAAGGTACATCGATTCGTGTTGTCAGTATGATTATCATTCTCGGTGGCTTTGTAAAATGTTTATGTATAAAATTTAATTATTAGTTACATGAAATTCAAATTTTGGTATTGTTTTTTGCACTTTTGAACTTGAAATTCAAGCCAGGGCGAGTGGGTGGGGGTTGACGAAGATGACAATGCCAAGTGTTATTTCTATGGATATTTTTGTAATTTTGTAAAAACTATTCTATCCATTGTATTATATGCAACTCATTGGTAAGGTAATAAACCATTCATATTCTCATTCCCATTACATTTCATTCTACGTTAATTTCATCCCCTTCAATTTTATTCCCGCGTATTAAACGAGTCATTAGTTTCTCTTCCTCACTTATAATTTTATGAGTAAGGACTCATGTTTTGGGTGACCTTCTTCGATAGTCACTGTTTTGAGGATGAAAATATCTAAAAATTGATGTAACCATTGATATGAGTGTTTTGACAGTATTTGTACATGATTTGGAGTCAGGGCTTTGAAAAACTACTGATTTATGAGATTTTTATTGTATTTTTAGATGACTTTGTATATTAGCCGTGATTTGTGAATGAAAATATCTGAATTATAATGTACTCATTAAATTGAAAATTTTGACAGTAATTGAGCATGATTTAGAGTTCGGGGTCTTAAGAAGCTATTTTTAAGATTTGAATTAATTAATTATAGAAAATAATTGGGGCCTCATTAACATAACGTTGCCAACATCATTTAGAATATATAAAAAGTTCTCTCAACTATGGATACTCATATAGTATTTCTGTAATGAAGTAATAAATAAGGTGCATGTTGCATGTTAAACAATAGCGGCTGCGGTTAATTGTATCGGTCGCTAAGCCTGGTAACCTTTGTTTAAGTGCAAGTTGTGGGTTACATAGTCCCGACCTCAGGTGTAGACTCCAGATTCCCTTTCAGTTGATTTTATTTTGCTATTAACCTCTCAATCTAGCTCGAGTTAGTTCAATTCCTTTTAGAATTCATCTTTTTCAACAAAGAAATTACATATTGATACTCTTAATTGGAGTTAATTCATCATATTCGCAAAGAAACATGGGTGCCCCAAATGTCATACCCTACTGACCTCGGCAGAATACAGTAGCCCTTGTGACTTTGGAAATCAAAGAATCTTGCTCCAAAAAAACCAAGAAACCTTTCTTATGGATTAGGGAAGCGAATAATCATCCCATTACTCTCTTATATGCTCACCAAAACCAATATATAAGAGAGCTTCCATGGAGCACTTTGCAAAGTTTTGATGCTAAAAAACACTGGAAGAAATTTGAGAGAGAGTGATACTGTGGGGCAAAAAAATTCTAATGTCCTTAAGGCCTTTTCCATAAACTTCGATCTTCATCTTCCCTAAAACCATACATGGTTTTATCACTTTCGTCTATGATGTACATGTAATTGAACAGTCGTTGTTGTCCTTCTACTAGTTTGTCACGCCCCAGATTTCCCAACACCGAGAAACCGGTTAGTGATGTCCCATGTCTCACGCCCAGAAGGACAAGGGGTTGGTGAATGGTCACCTAATGGGGCTCTCACAAGGGTGCTGCCCAAAACCTGCTACAATCTCATACATGACATACACAAATTATAGAAGAAAAATCACTCATGTAATAAAATAGTCTTACATGATAAATAGGATCACCAGCCCCAAAACATGGTGTTTCAAATAAATAAACCAATGTCAAATGAATACATAAGTCCTGATCCCCAAACATTCTATATGAACTTAAATGAAACAAGAAATCAAATAGTCATATTTTCTCGGCGGTGTAATCTCCTAACGCCTACTAGGTCCTGCAGAAAAGACATTAAAGGTCGGTGAGCAAACTATAGCTCAGTAGGGGTTATGTCTTGTAATGACCCGTGTTTTGGGATGTGAGGAGTTAGTCACACTTTTGCCTTTTGGGGTGACAATTGTTCGGTTTTAGGGAGTTTTCTTCCCACACACATTGGCTAGAACACCTTGTATTATGATGAGCAAGCTAGAGGCAAGATTTGAACCCGAGAGGGAGCTGTTAGAGGTTGCACGTGACAATGGCTTTATCACGTGCATTATCACATACAAGGAGATTATTGCATGCCTGCCTTCTACATGATTCAAAGAAGCTTGGGGTAGAATTTCACATCATTTGGAGTTGCACGTGATATGGGGATATCACGTGCAATATGGCGTGCAACCATGTTTTTGCACCATCACTTTGGTTTTGTTATTCTAATAATCTTTTCTCAAAGGGGCATGTTTGAATTGTGTGTATTTTGTTCTGTGTGGATACGGGAAGGTTGTAGCATGTTTTAATCAAAACTATGTTGTTTTGATGATGGGGTTCACTTAATTAAAACTACGTCGTTTTGATGTTGAGGTGTCTATATAAGGAGGAGGAGTCCTCTTTGTTTTAGGTTTAAGGTTTTTGTTGTTAGCCACCGTAGCCGTCGCAGAGAGAGAGAGAGAGGAGAGAGAGAGAGAGAGAGAGAGAGAGAGGATCTCTTGGTCGTTGTTGCAGGGGTGACTAGTGTGGGTGGACGACGTCTAGCGTGGGAGCAAGGAGGATCTTCCAGAGGTAGGGGTTCTGTTTCTTCTAGTACCCATTCCGGGGTTAGGCCCTATGGTGGATGATTTGTAGAGTACTATCGTTGTTATAATATAGATATGTAAATTTATATAGGTGTGATCTCCTATATGGATGTTGGCCTTCAATGACATTTTGTTTGGTGTGAACTTTTGGGGTTCGTTGCGTGGCAGTGGGTCTTAGAGGCCATTGGGAATGTCTGTGTTGTACGTTAGGCTTCGTTCTGCTATAGGTTCACGTGGGGAAACCTAGCCGTTTCCGGGGGGGGGGGGGGGGATATATTTGATTATATGCCTGTGTAGCTGGGATGCATGCTATGTGTTTG
The DNA here is from genome assembly GCA_023512835.1 of Taxillus chinensis. Classification (NCBI taxonomy): domain Eukaryota; kingdom Viridiplantae; phylum Streptophyta; class Magnoliopsida; order Santalales; family Loranthaceae; genus Taxillus; species Taxillus chinensis. The sequence goes on along the minus strand of CM042089.1, from coordinate 14,545,313 downwards.
ATTTTATGCCTGTGTGGTTGAGATGCATGCTATGTGTTTGATTTTATGCCTGTGTGGTTGAGATGCATGTTATGTATTTGATTGTATGCCTGTGTGGCTGGTTGTGAGCTTGTGTGGCTGATTGTGGAGCCTGTGTGGCTGGTTGTGAGCCTGTGTGGCTGATTGTGGAGCCTGTGTGGCTGGTTGTGAGCCTATGTGGCTGGTTGTGAGCCTGTGTGGCTGATTGTGGGCCTGTGTGGCCGTGGATCCTATGTGGCTATGATTGTGAGCCTATGTGGCTGTAGAAATAGTTGTGTTTGCCCTTGTGGTTTGCATGTTGTCATATTTATTTAAGTTGTATAAAACCTGTACATACTTGTATCACGACACTGCACTAGTACACATTGACATGTAGATGATAGGAGCATGGGATGGGTTGGGGAGACTTGATCCCTACTGAGCTGTGGTTGCTCACTCCTCCTACTGTTTCTTTTCTTTTCAGGGACCTACAGGCGTTAGGTGGGAATACCAAGGTGGAAGACAGTTCTGCCATGTTGCTTTGTTTAAATGTTATTTTATGTTATGATGTTTTGTGGGACTTTGCAACCCTAGTGGAAAATGATGTAACCCAGTGGGGAAAGATTGTAAGAGGGTTTTGACTGTAATAAAGGCATGTTTGGTTTGTAAACATTTAATTGTGATTTGAAATTATTAAATACATGATTTTGTTTTTCTAAATATCTATAGTGGATGTTTGTGTTGTTCTGTGTGGAGTTACTTGTCCCAACCCCTTGCCCATCGGGTGGGTAAAGGGGAGTCACGAACTGTTTTCTCCGGGTTCGAAATTCGGGGCGTGACATGTCTGCATAGACCAACCCAATATCTCTTCCAAAATATGCTCAGTACAAATATGTGCAATGTAGTGTAGTTAAAGTAACAGTAAACAACACATGTGGTTCCCTCAATAGAAACCTCAATATACACCCATATAAATCAATAATTCCCAATATTATCACACATCAAAACGCGATTGTTCCCAGAACCGTTTTATCAAAACAAAGTTCAAAATGCCATCATTTAGAACTTCCACAACTTCTGGGACAGATTCAATAGGACAACCACTTACCTCAAATCCGACCGTGTTAGGGTTTCGGCTCGAAGGATCTTCCTTGCTCCTTGCCCCACTCCTATAAGTGCCTCCCTCTTCCAAGAATGCAACAATGACGATTGAACTGATTAAGATCTCTCTCTCTCTCTCTCTCTCTCGATGACTTTCAAAAACAAAACCCCAAAAAACCCTAAAATCGTAGAAAAATACAATGTATATCAAAAATGTGCTGCCGTAGGGTCGACGTCGATCAAAAACACAATGGGATCGACCACATCGACAACCCTTTTCTCGCGTTGACCAAGCACAACGCCGACCAATTTCCACCTTGAATAGGGTCGATCTACAGCTGGGCCGACCATGTTGACCACACATCGACCAACACACATGAAAAAACTCTCGAGAAACTGCTCTAGTCGACCTCGACCATGTCGACCACACATCGACCCCACTCGAAATTCATCTCATATTGATCAAACTCTCTGGAATCTCCTCTAGTCAGCATCAACCAACCATCCTTCCATGTCGACCACGTCGATCACTCTCCAGAATAATTTGGCTTTTGGGGCGCTGCCCCCTTGACCCCTGCAGAGGCACTGTGCCCTTGAACTCCTGCTAACTGTCTAGGCCAAAAGTCCTTGCCCAACCACATCAATGACTAACTCCGCACCTCCCTAAAGACGAGTCATTACAAGAAGACACCTTACAACCTCTAACTCTTAGGACTAGGACACAAGTCCTCACATAGTTGCTGCATTGTTGTTGTAATATTTTTTAACTCACTAAAATTTCTTCAATTTGACAAAACCGAGCATTGGTGGTCTATTATAGAATAATTAGTGAAAAAGAGTGTGGATAAAAATAACGAAAATAAGCATAGACAGAAATAATAAAAAAGGAACTCATATGAGAAATAATGAAAAAAGAGCTTTATCAATTGATTTTCTTAATCATAATCCGCATATAATATTTTATTAGGATATTGTTGGATTATTATTTTATTTTTAATAATTTATTATGTGGCTCATGTAGTTAAAAGGTCCTACATGCTATTAATGGGCCACATGTAATTAAAAGACCATTTTTAAATTAATGAAAGCCCAATATGAAGGTTGTTGGACTTAATAGAAATTGGAAACAGTAGAGTTATATATATTCATGTATTTTTTTTTCCGCTTCAATTAGGTTTTAAAGCAACACAGAACGTACGTATGGTGGTAGTTCTTCTTTATCACAGAACGACAGTAAAGAGAAGTAGAAAGGTGATAAAAGCAATTCCTTTAATTCACTCATGAATCCAGGTATGCTTCTGATTAAGACTTATAGTTTCTATTAAATAATTCTAGGCATGAACGATCCTGTATTAAATTTTTACAATTGGTATCAGAGCAGGTTTGCATTAGAATTATTATTTGCCTGGAACGTAAATCAAGTTTTGTTCTTTTTAATTGTTTTTTCGAACATATTAATTGACCAGAATTTTGAAAGAACGCATTTTGCCGAGTGAATTCATAAATCACGTTTGTTTTATTTGTTTTGATTTAGTAATTGTATGTCATGGCCGTGAAATTTAATTTTGACATAAAAGTAACAATTGAATAATAATTGTTATAAATGCATGGCAAATTGGATGTTGGTTTCTTTTCAAATATGGCAAATTCTGTGTCTTACTTTTAAGCTTTTGGTGTTGTTAATAGTACGACTCATGTTTTTGTTAATTCCAAGAAACAATTAAATACTGTTGGTCCCGGGAAGCCTAGAGGGGGGTGAATAGGCTCTTTTCTAACTCTTCTCACTCTTTTTGGCGCAACACTTAATCTGGTTAAAGATAAAATCAATGCAGAAGACAACCAAATAGTTGAAGTAATTTATATTATTATCACAAGATAATTATAACAAATTGTAGCAGATTAAAGCTGAGTACAAGCTTTTAGATCTACTGAAAGAGTATCTCTCTTCTGTTTAGAGTAGTACTCTATTTTACAATGATACATACACTATCCAAAATCAAATCCTCTAAGCTTTTTCACATGTAAGCACTCCTATGAAAATATACAAGACTTAGTATATATAAACATCCCTATAAACATTCTTAGAATAGGATTTTCCGAGCACCGTGTAGCATTAAAGTTGTTCTCGGAAAATACCTCTGTTTTAATTGTTGCAGATGTGGAGCTCAAAATATTGGGACTGTATACCTATTGAATTTCTTTGCGTGATCCTAATTGCATTTAAGGCTTTATCCACACCTCCGTGTGATCCATGTGTAAGATGATTTAGATATTCAACGGGTCTTTCTTACATCGGGACACAACGATGACTTTGAATGCAGAGTTGATTAATTAGAGCAGTGTCATCTTAATCCGTTGCAAGGTTCTTTACTCCATGTTAATGAAGCTCGGATCTTTACTCCGTGTCAGTGGTTGCTCACTCAGTGTTAATTTGATACTTGAATCGTTATTCCGTGTCAGCGCTTCCTTACTCCGTGTGAACGAAAAATTTAGATGACTTACTCTATGTCAGTGCTTCCTTACTCCGTGCGAGTGTGAGGTTCGGATGGCTTACTCTGTATTAGCACATCCTTACTCCGCTTGAGTAAAGGTTCGGATTCCTTACTCCGTGCGAATAAAAGACTCGGGTCCTTATTCCGCACAAGTCCTTCCTTACTCCGCGTGAATGAAAGATTTGGATTCCTTACTCCACATCTTCTTGTCCATAGTCCGTGTGAGTGAAAGACTTAGCTCTTTATTCTGCATATTTCTCTCTTACTCTGCGTGAGTTGTAGACTAGGATTCTTAGCCCATTTGAGTGTAAGACCCAGATTCCTTAGTCTATATCGTTAAGTGCTTAGCCCGCGCTAATCATCCTTACTCCATATCTTGTAATGACTTGATTATTTACCAAGTTGATTGACGACACTCTCTTTGATCTGGATCATGATTATGTATCTTGTCCTTAACTTTGTACTCACGAGTGAAGATCCAGGTTAACGCTTGTCTTTTGCTACATGTTAAAATTTACATAAAAAGATCTCAAACCAAATTACATAGGGTTTTATCAGTATCATCAAAATTCTAGGTTTGATCCAACAAATATATATACATATGTATATATTAGACGTATTTGTTAAGCTTACCCACCTGATACATATTATTCATTGTTGATTTTGTTGGGCATTAAATATTGCCATTATATGATTGATTAAGGATTATTATTGTATAAATTAAATTATATGCTTCTACGAATTTAATTTGCTAAAAGATCAGGCATGACATAAAAGAAAATTTTAATATATTATCTATTTGGTTTGAGATTGTAAATTATATCTCATATAATATTATGTATAATTAAATATCGATAGTATGAAAAATTGTTAGTCACCAAAGTGACCTAGCTTATTAAAATATTTAGATATTTAATTATATATTTATATTTGTTTGAGATTTTAGGTATATCTCATTAAAGATTTATATAATTAAATGTTTATTGTATATAAAGCTTGTTAGTCATCAAAGTGGCCTGACTTATCAAGATATTAGACATTTAATTGTATGTTTTTAATTATTCGTGATTATGTGATGCAATTAAATTACCAAATAATTAAGTTCATTAATTATTTTGCTAGGAGGTGACCCAAAGGTAGACCATTGCTTATAATTAATGATATCATAGTGATTTATCAATATATTAAGTTAATATAACTGTATATCCAAAGATGATATGATTATTAACTTTAGTATAATTGATAGTCTATTAAAGGGTTTATTATTTGCATCATTATTGGTTAATGTTATGTATTTAGGGATCACCTAAAGGTGAACTTGAATATGTAATTAAGGTTTATTGTTTATTGAATTTGATTAAAGTTTTCTCAAAGCATTAATGTGTGGGTATGTATAATAATTTGCAGTTTCTACCAATATGTTTGCTATGAGCAATGGGATGATCAAGTTCAATGGGTTGAACTATGTGGATTGGTCTAAGCAAATTCAGTTTCAACTAGGTGTTCTAAATTTGGATTTTGCAATAATATCTGACAAACCTGAAGTTAATACTAAGACTAGTATAGGAGCTGAAAGATCTAAATATGGGATCTGGGAGCAGTTTAACAGGCTGAGTTTGAACTTGATGAGGATGTCAATGGCTGAAAATGTGAAGCCATCAATGCCAAAAACTGACAATGCAAAGGAGTTCATGTTAAAGATTAAAGAATACTCATAATCAGACATAATAACAAGTCTGTTGTGGGAACCATGATGAGTGAGCTGACAACTAAAAGGTTTGATTGCTCACAACCCATTCATGATCATATGACACACATGATAAATCTGGCAGCAAAGTTAAAATCAAAGGGGATGTATGTGAATGAATCTTTCTTAGTACAGTTTATTATTAACTTACTTCCTCATGAGTTTGGCCAGTTCCAGGTGAATTACAACACCATTAAGGAAAAATGGAACCTTTAAGAAATTAAAGCCATGTTGGTTTAAGAGGAAGGGAGATTAAAGATAATAAAATATCATTATGTTCATCTCACATTTCATAATGGGGCCAGTAGTAGCAAGGGAAAGAAGGATAAAAGGAAGGATAAAACCCCACTAAAGGTTAAAGAGGGTCAAACCCATAAGGAGGTCAAGTGTTACTTTTGTAAGAAGGATGGTCATATCAAGAAAGACTGCCAGAAAAGGAAAATCTGATTCGAAAAGAAAGGTAAGTACTATATTTCGGTATGTTTTGAATCAAATCTTATTGAGGTGCCTAATAATACTTGGTGGTTAGATTCTGGTGCAACTACTCATGAATCACATGTTATACAGGGATTCATTACAATCCAACCTATAAACGAAACTAAAAAGTTCTTGTATATGGGTAATAGAATGAAGGCACGAATAGAGGGAATTGGAACATACAGATTGATCCTGGATACTGGACACCACCTCGATCTAGAAAAGTGTTTTTATGTTCCTAATTGTGCTAGAAATTTGGTTTTTGTTGGAAAGCTAGATCATGAGAGTTTTAATTTTAAGATTGAAAATAATAATTTTTCTTTGTATAAACAAAAGTACTATTATGGTTCTGGTACTTTAATTGATGGTTTATATCGTTTCATTCTTGATGTTAATTTTGTTGAATCCCTATTTCATGTTGATCATAGTATAGGAAATAAATGTAGTGCACATAATAAAAACTCAGCCTTTCTATGGCATCAAAGGTTAGGTCACATATCCAAGGAAAGAGTATTGAGGTTAGTAAAAAATGAAATATTACCTCAGTTGAATTTTATTGATTGGGATGTATGTATAGATTGCATTAAAGGTAAGCAAACTAAACATATATAAAAGAATCTAACCACAAGAATTAATGCACTTTTAGAGTTAATACATACCGATATTTGTGGCCTTTTTGATATTAAGTTTTGGGGTGGTGAAAAGTTTTTTATCACTTTTATTGATAATTACTCACGGTATGACTATTTGTATTTGCTGCATGAAAAGTCTGAGTTAGTGGACATCATAAAGGTGTTTATTAACGAAGTTGAAAGGCAGCTAGACAAAAGATAAAAGTTGAGAGATCTGATAGAGGTGGTGAATATTATGGTACGTTTAATGAAAAGAGACAATGTCCATGTCCATTTGTAAAGTTCCTTGAAAGTCAAGGTATATGTGCACAGTATACAATGCCTGGTACACCTCAATAAAATGGTGTAACAGAAAGACAAAATCATACTCTCATGGGCATGGTTAGAAGCATGTTAAATTACAGTACTGTAACTTTATCTTTGTGGATGGATGTATTAAAGACTACTGCATATCTGCTTAATAGGGTTCCTAGTAAGATAATTCCTAACACCTTATGTGTCACGCCCCCGAATTCCAGGGAACCCGGAACCGGGTACATGACTTCCCCTTGCCCGCACCCGAAAGGTCAAGGGGTTGGTGACTAGCACCAATAGAGACTACACCCGCGGGTCTTGTCTCAAATATGCAACCCTGTACGATCATACATCAAGGGTAATCCCGTACTTTCCCATATATCATCATGCATACAAAGAGTCAAAGCATACAGACATCACATCATACGGTATGCAAATACAATCGTCCACGGACCCATGTCCGGGATATCACATAAAACAATACGGAATATAATCATATCATACATCGAGTGGGTGTCCTCCTGGAAGAAAGTCCTCCACTAGTCTCGGGTCACACCTGAAAAGGGTAAGAACAAGTAGGGGTGAGCGACAAGCTCAGTAGGTGACCCTAACACTCCACATCATGAACACATATAAGTCTATACTATATCTCAGTGTACTCGTGCACCGTGTAGTGTGCACAATCATCGACTCCCGCAACAAACATCGGACAACTTGTCCACGATCCTCCATGGGATCCCAGCTCGGGGCACTCACCCTAGCTCCACGAGCTCAACGGCTCAACTCAGGCCTTAGCCTGTCCACGCGCAATATGCCCGACCACGGTCGCCACAGGGCCCGCCATCGGTTCATATGCCCCCACGCCAACCACATAGCACCATCGGTGCATCACGTGAGAACCCAAACAAGTCACGGAGTCCATGCCCCAATACCTCACATCAACATACTAACATTAGTATGGCATGTCATTCTCAACATTTCCTTTAGAATTGTAGCCGTCTTCACAAGTAAATCCTCAACCCTTGATTTATGAAGGAAGTACTATAGCACTATTTTCTTGAAATTAAAAGTCCCGGATTGGGTTCCCTTATCATAAATAAGATAATCTGATTTTTGGGATTTTTCCGAGATGTCTAACCCCACTTTTCAAAAATTCACCATTCGAACTTTTGGGTTTTTCCGAGATTTTACACTAAAACCCAAATTTTCACATTTTGAAATAGTGGGAATTAATTTTTCTAGTATTTTTCTTTGAATCCAAATGGGGTATTTCGTTATTTACATTGTAACTTAAGTATAATACTTTAATGGTTTACAATGTAAATGTCCAGTGCGATGCGGTTAATCGCAATGAACTCTGCTTCACTCCTACGGATTTGATGCCGCTGGACGATTACTCGGACTACGATCCAGGACTAACTACTCCGGACTCGATCCGGACTAATTCCTCCGGACTAACTACTCCGGACTACTGATCCGGACTAACTCCTCGGACTACGATCGGACTAACTCCTCCGGACTAACTATCCGGACTCGATCGGACTAATTCCTCCGGACTAACTATCCGGACTGCGATCCGGACTAACTCCTCGGACTACTGATCCAGGACTAATTCCTCCCGGACTAACTATCCGGACTACGATCCGGACTAACTCCTCCGGACTAACTACTCGGACTACGATCCAGGACTAACTCCTCCTGGACTACGATCCGGACTAATTCCTCCGGACTAACTATCGGACCTACGATCCGGACTAACTCCTCCGGACTATTGATCCGGACTAACCTCCGGACTAACTCCTCCGGACTAATCCTCCGGACTAACTCCTCCGGACTAACTCCTCCAGGACTAACTACTCCGGACTAACTCCTCCGGACTAATCCCTCGGAATCCGGACTAACTCCTCCGGACTACTGATCCGGACTAACTCCTCCGGACTAACTACTCCGGACTACTAATCCGGACTAACTCCTCCGGACTACTGATCCGGACTAACTAAGTTGTTGACTCCATAGCTGCTGACTCCATAGCTCGACAACGACTACGACTCCATTGACTCGACGACTCTGGGCTTGACCGACTCCATGGCCCCTCATAGGTTGACGGTCCGTCGACTCTAAAACTCGCCCAGTGCGTTCATCATCGTTTTTGGCCCTGTTCTTCATCTGGGAGCAACCCAGTGACCCCCCCGGCTCATAAACATCCTTTTACGCAATAAACCGCAATATTTACCTCAAAACGCGTCCTAAAGCCTCTAATTCGCACAATAACAGCAAAAATACACACAAATCATATATTCATCTAGATCTACATCTAGACTTCCATGGTTGACTTCTCAACCCTCATAAAATACACACTCATACATCCACAGATCACATATTCAGAGATAGGATCGAAATAAGGCGATTAAGGACACCTACCTGGAAGATTATTTGCAATCCACGAGCTCCAATCGCCCCAAAATCGCCAAGAAAGCTCTACGCTCTTCACCTTCTCTCTCTCTCTCTCTCTCTCTCTCTCTCTCTCTCTCTCTCTCTCTCTCTTGCTCAAACATGCACGTACCAATAATTGGCAATTAAAGATATAAGGCAGTTCTTAATTATATATATACCGTTGCCAATAATTGGCCTCCCAGCAATAATTGACCCGAACGCAATAAGACCTCCCGAGGTCACGAACTCCAAATTGAGTCAAATTACTGTCAAAACGCTCGAAATAACGAGCACAACATTGTTCAGATATTATCACACTCAAATGACTGCTCAAACGCAAAGTCAACCAATAAACCCCAAAAAGTAACAATCGGGTCAAATGGGGCCCCGACTCGAATCGGGCCCAAGTACGGTCAAAATGCTGCATCGACGGCTACCTACCGTCCAGATAGTTACATTCCCATAGAATGACTATCTCTCAAAACTACCCAAATACGAGTCTTTACATTCTCCCCACCTTAGGACTTTTCGTCCTCGAAAATCAAACACAAGCCCAAAAGACATAGCAAAATCCAAGCTCAAGCACCGCACAACAACAAGACACAAAAATATGATCATCAACATGATCACCAACCACACAGGTGCAATGCAACTCACAACAAGCCAAAAAGGCTCACACGATGCCAGGATGCCAACCAACAAACAATAAGCTAAACCACATCTCAAACAACATATGCAAAACAAATGCATAAAACATAACTCATACCTCGGGGAAGGTCCTACATCCGCCCCACCTCAGGACCGATCGTCCTCGAACGGCTCGGGATGAAGAACCCGCATCCGGCTCTCTTTTTCCCAAGTCTGCTCCTCCATGCCTCGGTGTCGCCATAACACCCGAACTAGTGGGATCGTCTTGCCTCGCAAGACCTGGTCCCCCTGTCCAAAATCTCGTGCCGGCATCTCAACAACGGCACCATCATGCCCAAGTCGATCTCGCGATAGCCCAACACATGAGAAGGATCCGGGTGATACCGTCGCAACCGAGACACATGGAACACATCATGTACTCGAGCCAACTCCAGGTGGCAAAGCTAACCGATAAGCCACTGCGCCCACGGTGGCAACAATCTCAAATGGCCCCACAAAACGAGGGGAAAGTTTGGATCCACGTCCAAACCTCCGATGCCCTCGACGCGGTGAAACCCGCAAAAATACACGATCACCCACCTCAAACCGCAAAGGTCGACGCCTCCAGCCGCGTAGGACTTCGCCTACTCTGCGCTGTTAACATGCGCCGCCGAATCAACGCACTATCTCTGTGGTCTCTCGAACCATATCGGGACCGAGAACGCTGTCTCTCCCGTCTGTGCCCAAGACAAGGGTGATCGACAAGGCCGCCCATCGAGCGCCTCATATGGAGCCATCCCAATCGTGGCTCGATAACCGTTGTTGTAAGAGAACTCCACCAAAGGAAGGTGAGTCTCCCAACAACCTCCAAAATCTAGGACACGCACGCAACATATCCTCGAGTGTCCGAATCGTCCGCTCCGATCGACCATCCGTCTGCGGGTGAAAGGCTGACCGAGGTTCACCCTAGTACCCAAGGCTGCCGCAATCGTCTCCAAAACCGAGATGTGAACCTCGCATCCCGATCGGATACAATAGATAATGGGACTCCATCAACCGCACAATAACATCAATATATCTCTGTCCCAAAGTCCTCACTGGGTCTGTCTCTCGAATCGGAATAAAATGTGCCGATTTGGTCAACCGGTGACAACTACCCATATCGTGTCGTGTCCCCTGGAACGAGGAAGTCCAAGTGACAAAATCCATGGTCACGTGGTCCCATTTCCACTGCACCGGCAATGACCGCAACTCACCAGGTGATCTCGGGTGCTGCCTGACTTGCCGACGGTCAAACACCTCCTCACAAAATCACCGCCTTCTTCGGGCCTGGCCACCAATACGCCTCCTCACGGCATGGTACATCTTGGTCCCACCAGGATGTACGCCTAACCTCGACCGGTGAAATTCCCGAAGAACCTCCTCCTGAAGAGAAGTGGGAACTATCGGCGACCCCTATACCTCAATATATGCTCAGCATCCTCGGTCCAATCGGAAGATGCCTGCCCCGTCGAATCCCATTCGATGACCTCACAATCAATGTCCCCCAGCGATCCTCTATGATCCTGCGCCGCAACTCGGGACTGCGACAACAACACCGAGGGTCCTCGCCCCTCACTTGGTCACCATTTGCAACCTCATCGCCGCCAACCGACCCATCATCTCCCATTCTTTAATGGCACGGTGGGCCACCACGGCCCCGCTCTTCCTACTCGGAGCATCCGCCACCACATTACCCTTCCCAGGGTGTACATCATATCAAACCAAATCCAGGTACTCCACCCACCGTCTCGCCTAAGGTTCAGGTCTCGCCGAGAGAAGATATACGCAAGCTCTTGTGGTCCGTATACACCACAAATTTCTCCCCAAGGAGATAATGCTGCCCTCTTTAAAGCAAAGATCCACCCGCCCAACTCCAAATCATCGTGGGATAGTTCGTCATGTGGTCTCAACCGCCTAGATCCATAAGCAATCACCGCCGAGTCCGCATCAACACACAACCAAGACCCACCCTGGAAGCATCACAATACACCTCAAAAGGCACACCCTCCCGTGGGAGAATCAAGATAGGTGCTAAGGTCAATCGTGCCTTGGCTCCATGAAAGCACTCTCACACGCATCGGACCAAATGAAAGGAACTCCCTTCCTTGTCAAGTGTGTCATAGAGCCGCCAACCGGAAAAATCCTCCACGAACCTCCGATAATACCCGCCAAACCAAGGAAGCTACGAATCTAAACACATTCGTGGGCCTCTTCCACGACATGATCGCCTCAATCTTCTCAGGGTCCCCCGTGATACCCTCGAAGACACCACATGCCCCAAGAAGTGCCCTGTTGCAACCAGAAGTCACATTTCGTGAACTTCGCGTACAACCGATGCTCCCGCAAGGTCGCAACACAACCCGCAAATGCTCCTCATGCCCCTCTTGGTAGCCGAATAAACCAAGATATCGTCGATGAACACCACAACGAACATATCTAAATATGGAGCGAACACTGGTTCATCAATCCCATAAACACCGCCGGAGCATTCGTGAGCCCAAACGGCATCACAAGCCACTCATAATGCCCATAACGACAACCGAAGCGGTCTTAGGGATATGCCTCCCTAACCCTCAACCGATGGTATCCAAGACCTCAAGTCTATCTTGGAAAACCATCTTGCACCTCGAAATTGATCAAACAGGTCATCGATCCTCGCATGGATACCTGTTCTTCACATCACCCGTTCGCCTTCCGGTAGTCTATACACAATCGAAGTGAACCATCCGCCTTTGGCGAACAACACCGGAGCGCCCACGGTGAGCTACTCCGCCCGATAAAGCCTCGTGCCAAAGATCATCTATCGTTCTCGAGCTCTCTAAGCTCTGTCGGTGCCATCCCGTAGGCCGCTAACCGATCGGTGTTGTCCCTGGCAACAACTCGATCGAAAACTCTACCTCCCTCATGGGTGGCAAACCGACCAAGTCCTCGGGAAACACATCCGGGAACCGATCTACAATGGGTGGCAAAACAGCCTTCCCCTCTCTCCTCCCGTCAACCAACGTCAGCTGGCTAACCGGTGGGTCACATCACCCCACCCATGCCTCAAAGGTCCCAACCCGCATGCCTCCTGGTCCACTCACCCACAAAGACACCCCGCGTGCCCTCTGGTGTGAGGAACGTCACACGCCGTCGAAAACATCAATCTTGGCCTCCACGAGACCAACCAGTCCATACCCAGGATAACATCAAAATCATCTAACTCCATGATATACAAATCACACAACGGTTAACACCCCCAAGTGTTACCTGACAAGCACGACAGATACTCTAAGTATCACAATTCCACCCAAAGGTGAAACAACCATCGAGACCGACTCACCTGTCTCCTGCTCTAACTCCAAGCCAACCACCGTAGCATACGAAATAAAAGAATGGGTAGCACAACGTATCAATCAAAACCGAACAAATAGTATGAGAAATGATAATGGTACCTCTCACCACCGAAGGTCCCGCCGCCTCATCCACTGGTGGAACCTCTGCCTCTCTACTGGTAAGGGCAAAAGTCCTCCTCGTGGTCCACCGCCACTGCCTGGCCCATTGGGGCCTTGCCCCGCCGATCAACATGACCCTGTGCCTCCCGCCGAGCCGTTGCACCGCAGTCACGTCTGCGTGCTCTGCGCCGGCACCGACCCCCCCCGAGACGGAGCCCCACCCTCGTCCGTGATCTCTGGACGAGGGCCTACACCGCTGGTCGAGCTAAGGGTAACACATTCCCTAGCTCCATGCCCTACTTTCCCGCATCGGAAACAGTCATCTTTTTCCTCGGGCTCTCGAGACATGCCCGGTCAAACCACAACTCCAACAGCCCCTGGCCTCCGGCTGGCCGAACTCTCCCGGCCCCCCCGCCCCGCGTCGGAAACCCTTGCACCGCCTCCTCTCAGCCGAGGAGCACGCTCTCCCCACTCTGCCTCTTCTTTGCTCGGACCGCCGAACCGCCCGGCCCTCGGGCCTCACCGATCCGACCTCGTCAATAATGATCGCCTTGTCGACCGCCTCCCGATAGCTGGTCAACTCGCATCGGCCCAGGCTGTCTTTTCAAAGATGGCCTCAAGCCCTGAATGAAGTCGCGTCTTCCGGCCTTCCTTTTCCCAAGACCCACAGCAAACCGCCCCAAATCCGTGAAGGCTCGCATACTCCCCCACACTCATGCTACCCCGCACAAGCTCATAATACTTCTACGTCGAGCATACGCAACGAGCCGGGAAAATACTCCCCAAAGAAGCGCTAACAAACTCTCTCCACTCATCGACGCCATGGACAGCTCTAGTGGATTCCCACCACCGCATGGGATACCCAACAAATAGTGCGTCGCCAGCGCACCCGCTCCTCATCGGCACCCCAATCATCTCAAAGATGTCCTCCGTCCATCTAATCTAGTCCTCGGCTACCTCTGGCCGCGAACCATCCTCAAAAGTCCTGGGTGCGTGTTTCAAAACCGCAGCCCGGTCCACTCCTCCGGTCGTGCGGCTCTACCACGACCTCCTGCCGGTGCACATCCCGCACCACCCTCGCCTCCCGCTCGCCGAGGCCGTGGTGGCCGCCGAGGCCGTCGTTGCCTCTTCGACTCATCCACCTCTTTAGCCATATCCCTCATCGAGCCCCCGCATACCCGCATGGCCTCCTGCAACCGAATCAACACTCGTCAAATCAGGTCCCACAACGGAGCCGATGACTTCTGCGGGCTCTGCGCCCCTGGTGCCCCGACTATCGTGGGTTCCTCTGCCGACCCTGGCCTCGGACAACCTCCTCGGTGGTGCCATCGCACCGGCTACAACAACAAACAACAAACAATCAATACTAGCACCCTGCAAGACAAAAGCCATCAAAGGCACAACCGACTTGAGGTTCTCACCACACGACCCGTAGGTCCATACCATGCATATAGCATCGTGTCCCCCATCAGGGTACACCACAATCAAGTCCTGGCTCACGGCCACGTGCCATCCCGGCACCACATACAAGCACATCACACACAAAGACAAGCTAGTGCCCTAGATGCACACAATCATACCACTAGCAATGCACCCCATCCCCATGTATGCTCCTAGGATGATCTAACCGACACCAAAATAACCTAGAATACATGTAAGGACCGCGTTGATCAGGCGCCCTCCCTACGGTTTTCCAAGTCACATGGAATCAATTAACCACCCTTCACTAACCTAGGTCCACTAGACCATGCTCGATACCAACTTGTCACGCCCCGAATTCCAGGGAACCCGGAACCGGGTACATGACTTCCCCTTGCCCGCACCCGAAAGGTCAAGGGGTTGGTGACTACACCAATAGAGACTACACCCCGGGGTCTTGTCTCAAATATGCAACCCTGTACAGGCCATACATCAAGGGTAATCCCGTACTTTTCCATATATCATCATGCATACAAAGAGTCAAATCATACAGACATCACATCATACAGATGCAAATACAATCGTCCACGGACCCATGTCCGGGATATCACATAAAACAATACGAATATAACCGTATCATACATGGTAGTGGGTGTCCTCCTGGAAGAAAGTCCTCCACTAGTCTCGGTCCCGTAAAAGGGTAAGCAACAAGTAGGGGTGAGCGACAAGCTCAGTAGGTGACCCTAACACTCCACATCATGCAACACATATAAGTCTATACTATATGCTCAGTGTACTGTGCACCGTGTAGTGTGCACAATCATCAGACTGCTAGCAACAAACATCAGACAACTTGTCCACGATCCTCCATGGGATCCCAGCTAGGGCACTCAGCCCTAGCTCCACGAGCTCAACGGCTCAACTCAGGCCTTAGCTTGTCCACCGCAATATGCCCGGCCACAGTCGCCACACGGGCCGCCATCGGTTCATATGCCTGCCACGTCAACCACATAGACCATCGGTGCATCACGGTGAGAACCCAAACAAGTCACGGAGTCTATGCCCCAATACCTCACATCAACATACTAACATTAGTATGGCATGTCATTCTCAACATTTCCTTTAGAATTGTGCCAGTCTTCACAAGTAAATCCTCAATCCTTGATTTATAAGGAGGTACTCATAGCGCCTATTTTCTTGAAATTAAAAGTCCCGGCATTGGGTTCCCTTATCATAAATAAGATAATCTGATTTTTGGGATTTTTCCGAGATGTCTAACCCCACTTTCCAAAAATTCACCATTACGAACTTTTGGGTTTTTCCGAGATTTTACACTAAAACCCAAATTTTCACATTTTGAAATAGGGGGAATTTATTTTTTCTATATTTTTCTTTGAATTCCAAATGGGGGTATTTCGTTATTTACATTGTAACTTAAGTATAATACTTTAATGGTTTACAATGTAAATGTCCATGCGATGCGGCCAGACTGCAAGTGAACACTGTTTCACTCCTACGGATTTGATCTTTGGATCGATTACTCGGACTACGATCCGGACTAACTACTCCGGACTACGATCCGGACTAATTCCTCCGGACTAACTACTCCGGACTACGATCCAGGACTAACTCCTCCGGACTCGATCCGGACTAATCCTCCTGGACTTAACTATCCGGACTACGATCCAGGACTAATTCCTCCGGACTAACTATCCGGACTAACGATTCGGACTAACTCCTCGGACTGCGATCCAGGACTAATTCCTCCGGACTAACTACTCCGGACTCGATCCGGACTAACTCCTCCGGACTAACTACTCCGGACTACTGATCCGGACTAACTCCTCCTGGACCTTTCCGATCCGGACTAATTCCTCCTGGACTACCCCTCGGATCCGGACTAACTCCTCCGGACTATTGATCCGGACTAATCCTCCTGGACTAACTCCTCCGGACTAACTACTCCGGACTAACTCCTCTGGACTAACTACTCCGGACTGATCCGGACTAACTCCTCCTGGACTACTGATCCGGACTAACTCCTCCGGACTAACTACTCCGGACTACTAATCCGGACTAACTCCTCCGGACTACTGATCCGGACTAACTAAGTTGTTGACTCCATAGTCGCGACTCCATAGCCGCTGACCACGAGCTGCCGACTCCATACCGCTGCGATTGATGTTGACTCCCACTACCGACTCCATACTTGACCGATCCGTCGACCCTAAATACTCCCCAGGGTACCGCTTCATCGTCGTTTTGGCGGCCGGTTCTTCATCTGGAAGCAACCCAGTGACCCCGGACACTCATAAACACATGTTTTATGCAATAAACTGCAATATTTACCTCAAAATGCGTCCTAAACGCCTCTAATCCGCACGATGACAGCAGAAATACACACAAATCATATATTCATCTAGATCTAAATCTAGACCTCCATGGTTAACTTCTCAACCCTCATAAAATACACACTCATACAACCACAGATCACATATTCAAAGATACGATCGAGATAAGACAGTTAAGGACACCTACCTGGAAGATTATTTGCAATCCACGAGCTCCAATCGCCCCAAAATCGCCAAGAAAGCTCTACGCTCTTTCACTTCCCCCTCTCTCTCTCTCTCTCTCTCTCTCTCTCTCTCTTGCTCAAACATGCACGTACCAATAATTGGCAATTAAAGATATAAGGCGTTCTTAATTATATATATACCGTTGCCAATAATTGGCCTCCCAAAGAATAATTGACCCGAACGCAATAAGACCTCCCGAGGTCACGAACTCCAAATTGAGTCAAATTACTGTCAAAACGCTCGAAATAACGAGCACAACATTGTTCAGATATTATCACACTCAAATGACTGCTCAAACGCAAAGTCAACCAATAAACCCCAAAAAGTCAACAATCGGGTCAAATGGGGCCCCACTGGAATCGGGCCCAAGTACGGTCAAAATGCTCGCATCGACGGCTACACTACCATCCTGGATAGTTACATTCCCATGGAATGACTATCTCTCAAAACTACCCAAATACGAGTCTTTACATTCTCCCCACCTTAGGACTTTTCGTCCTCGAAAATCAAACACAAGCCCAAAAGACATAGCAAAATCCAAGCTCAAGCACCGCACAACAACAAGACACAAAAATATGATCATCAACATGATCACCAACCACACAGGTTCAATGCAACTCACAACAAGCCAAAAAGGCTCACACGATGCCAGGATGCCAACCAACAAACAATAAGCTAAACCACATCTCAAACAACATATGCAAAACAAATGCATAAAACATAACTCATACCTCAGGGAAGGTCCTCACATTATGAATTGTGGACATGAAGAAAACCCAGTTTAAGGTATCTACATATTTGGGGATGCTCAACAGAAGTAAGGATATATAATTTATATAAAAACAAGCTTGATGCAAGAACCATTAGTAATTATTTCATTGGCTACCCTGAAAAGTCAAAAGGTTACAAATTTTACTGTCCTAACAATAGTACGAGAACTGTTGAGTTTGTTAATGCTAGGTTCATTGAGTATGATCAATGTAGTAGGAGTGGTGAACCACGTAAGGTGGATATTCAAGAAACTATGGTGGAAAGTTTTATACTTACTGTATCTTCTTCTGTTGTTGTTCATATTGTTATATCACGGTCTTACAACATATTAGAACAACAAAATAATATCATGAATCTACTAGATAAACAAATTAATAATGAACTAGTTAATAATGACCAAATTATAAATGAGTGAGTGATACCACAAGAAATAGATTTAAGAAGGTCCGTAAGGCAAAGAAGACTAACTATTTCTAATGATTTTGTGATTTATTCACTAGAGTATGAATGTGAATTGAGTATTGATAAACATCCAGTCTCATTTATCCAAGCCATGGAATGTAACAATTCTGAAAAGCGGTTTAATGCTACGAAAGAAGAGTTAACATCAATGTATGACAACAAGGTTTGAGATTTAGTTGAGTTGCCTGAAGTTTTAAAACAAGCGGATTGCAAGTGGGTCTTTAAGACCAAGCGTGACTCAAACGGCAACATTAAAAGGTATAAGGCCAGACTTGTTACTAAAGGTTATACTCAAAAGGATGGCATTGACTATAAAAAAACCTTATCTCCAGTTTCAAAGAAGGGTTCTTTGAGGATTGTTATGGCTTTGGTGGCTTATTATGATTTAGAGCTTCACCAAATGGATGCTAAAACTGTCTTTCTTAATGATGACTTAGATGAGGAAGTTTATATGGATCAACCAGAAGGTTTCATAACCACAGGAAAGAAACATTTGGTGTGTAAATAAAGAAATCAATATATGGACTAAAACAAGCTTCTCGACAATGATACTTTAAGTTTAATGATACCATTATGTCATATGGTTTTATAGAAAACACTATTGATCGATGTATCTATATGAAGGTTAATGGGAGTAAGTTTATTATATTAGTCTTATATGTTGATGATATCCTTCTTGTTGCAAATGATATTGGTTTGTTACATGATATTAAAAGGTATCTCTCTAATAACTTTGCAATGAAAGATATAGGTGAAGCATCTTATGTGATAGGAATATAAATATTCCGCGATGGATCACAAGGATTATTAGGATTGTCTCGAAAGGCTTACATTGACAAAGTATTGGAGAGATTTAAAATGGAAAATTGCTCTGTAGGGATAGTTTTAATTCAGAAAGGAGACAAATTTAGTGAGATGCAATATCCGAAAAATGATTTGGAACGAAAGGTAATGGAGTCTATTCCATATTTGTCAGTTGTTAGGAGCCTATTGAATGTCCAGACATGTACTCGACCAGACATCAGTTTTGTTGTTAGGATGTTAGGCCTAATATCAAAGTAATCCTGGAATAGATCATTGGAAGGCTTCAAAGAAAGTGCTTAGACATTTACAAAGCATTAAGGATCACATGCTCATATACAGGAAATCCAACCATCTTGAGGTGATTGGGTATTCAGATTCAGACTATGCAGTTTGTGTAGATTCAAGGAAATCTACATTTGGTTATATGTTTCTATTAGCTGGAGGAGCAGTTTCATGGAAAAGTGGAAAACAATCTATCATTGTTACTTCCACTATGGAGGCTGAATTTGTGGCGTGCTTTGAGGCCACTATTCATGCATTATGGTTGCGGAAGTTTGTTTCAGGTCTAAATATTATTGACAGTATAGCTAGACTGTTGAGACTTTATTGTGATAATTTTGTAACTGTTTTCTTTTCAAAGAATGACAAGTATTTTAAAGGTGCAAAACACATGGATTTGAAGTACTTGTTAGTTAAAGAAGAAGTGCAAAAACATAGTGTCAATTGAGCATATTGGTACTGATCTGATGATAGCAGATCCGTTGACTAAAGGATTACCACCCAAAACATTCATTGGACATGTTGGAAGTATGAGTGTAATTGATAAATCCTTGTTGACATGATATTCTGATGTGTATATTTGTTTATTAGCTTTTGACATTTGTGAATTGAATTAAAGTTATGCTTTCGGTTATTTATTTGTTACTCACATTATGTTGTATACAGTAATTGTTTTAGTGAGATAACAATGAATGCAATAATTAAAGTACATCCTAATTAAAGTTTCTAAATTGAGTTGGTTTTGTGATACATGGAAGGAATCATGTCGTTTGATGACTTGTGACTGTCATGATCCAATCATTTCAATTTAATTACAGATGTCTTGATCGATTTAATGAAATGTACGCACTTAAAGTTGTTGAATTAGCAAGTCTTGACATGGGTCAAGTGGGAGATTATTGGATTATTATTTTATTTTTAATAATCTATTATGTAACCCATGTAATTAAAATGCCTACATGCTATTAATAGACCGCATATAATTAAAAGGCTGTTTCTAAATTAATGAAAGCCTAATCTAATGGTTATTGTACTTAATAGAAATTGAAAACAGTAGTGTTATATATATACATGTATCTCTTCTCTTTCGCTTCAATTAGGTTTTAACGCAACACAGAACGTGCGTGTGACGGTAATTCTTTTCCATTACAGAATGCCAATAGAGAGAAGCAGAAAGGTAATAAAACCAATTTTTTTAATTTACTCATGAATTCAGATATACTTCTTATTAAGACTTATAGTTTCTATTAAATAATTCTAGGCATGAATGATCTTGTATTAAATTCTTACAGTTAGTACTCTCCTCTCACTTTAAAAAAAGCATGCGTAGAAATAATAACTAGTATGGATGAATTTGATGGTAAGAATTTATACTCATCTTAATCTAGCAACCTTGAGATTGTATTTTTGTTTGTTAGAATTTTGAGTGTTAATAAAAAAATTAAAATGTAGAAAATGTTTTAAATTCTTTATGCTTTTTGGATAAACCAAATAAAAATAAAACAAAAAAACAAAAACAGAAAAAGTAAAAATAAATTTTTAAAAAAACTGAAGTTCTAGAATAAAAGTCTTAAAGTTTTTAAACCTTAAAACAAAAAATCTAGGAATAAAAGCTTTCAAGAATTAAGTAACAAAAAGAAAACTTCAAATATCAATGCTCACCTAAAATTATGCTAGTGCCGTTTATTAAAATCTTGACAAGCACCTGAACGAGTTATGCTAGTTCAGTTTCAATGAACCTTTAATACTTTTTTTTATTTTTTAAAGTAAAACATTGAATTTTTTTTATATACTTTTTCTTGGAAAATTTGATTTTTATATACTTTAGTTTGTGGTCTTTTCTGGGTTGGTTGAGTGAGCCAACGGGAAAGATCAGGATGTAGAAGACGACTTCATCAACACATAAATTGGACCTTCAACATGTCATTTCAGCTTTTTCCCTCAAACCAACCAATAAACCATAAACTCATGCTAGGCCACCCCACTCATGCCCTAGAAAAGACCACCTGACTTTGATGTGCTCCTACTTTCTCATCCCCAGTCTTGATTGTTTTCTTTGTTTCCTTTTTTCCCTGATATTTTTCATATAAAAAGGGATGACATTAAGGGAATTTGCAACGGTTGACAAGACCAACATATTCCAAATTTAGTGTCTCAATCCGAGTAAGTGGGGTGTCAACTTTTCTGTCTTTGACCGCTAAATTGATCTCAGGACTGTGATGGCTCTAGAAGAACTCATCCTGGCCATTGTTTGGTGGTCCAAGGAACTTCTTGAGACTTGAGTAATTAAGATGTAATGTGTTCAGAGAAAACAAACAAAAATAAATAAAATAAAATAACCCTTATCAGTTGACGATGTTATCATTTGACTATGGTCAAACTTGCAAATTTTTTGTTCTGTATATGCCTCCACTACGGCTCCATCCGAACTGGCTTCCATTATTTGAACAAAAAATGTGACCGCTTCAACAACAGGGCCTTGCAGCCTAACCTTGCTCAGAAGAGGGGGCAACAACGAGTCAACGACCTGTATTCCATCAAACCAAGCTTTCCTATGCCTCCACGGATCCATCCAAACTGGCTTCCGTTATTTTTGAACAAAAAATATGGCTGCTTCAACAATAGGGCCGTGCAGCCTAACCTTGCGCAGAGGAGGGGGCAACAACGACCTATATTCCATCAAACCAAGCTTACTTATTCATGCCTCTTTCAACTATGGGTCGCCGACCAAAACATTTTTCCCCACCTTGAATACTGACAACAACCTTCATCCCCTAAGAAGAAGAAGCAGCACCAACGTCTTGTGCAGTTTTGTCCGTGCCCGTAGGAGGTTTAGAGTTTGATTACACTTCCATCGTTAAGGAATTTTTCTAATACTTATATTGGGCCAACGTAGGATAATAGAGCGCCCTGAAAATTATTGTAGGTGACACTAATTGACCGATCATACGCGCGAAAGTAAAATCAGACCGTAAATACTACTCATAAGGTGAAAAGAAAACAAAATGGGATGACAATTTAACCTTTACCCACTCTTGGATGGATTTTTTTTAACCTAATATCTCACTTTTGCTGTTAAACTATCAGCTAACTTAATTTTGTTATTTATGATTATATAAATAATATATAGTACATATAAATAATAATAATAATAATATTTATTATTAATATTAATAAAGAGTGCATATCTTATTATAAAAATAAAAGTAATTATAAGTATATATATATATATATTTCTATCATAATAAAAACTTAATGTACTATTAATATTTGATATAAAATGTAAATTAATTAGATTTAAATTTAGTTTTAAATCTATTAATAAGTTGATTTATGATTAGGTGATTCAATCAAATATTATTTGATTGAAAATGTATTACTATTTAAACTAATAATATCATTTAACTATTTTATTACTTTTAATTCAAATATGAAATATATATTATCAAATGTCAAAAAAACTCTGAACTCACTCTCACCGTGAATGACTCATATCACGCATAAAATAAAATATGGATACTAGTCATATTAATTTGATTGAAATTTAGTTTTAAATTTATTATTATATATTTAAAACTAAATGATCAAATCAAATATTATTTGATCGATAAATACATTTATATATGAACTTGTGATATCATTTACATTTACATGATTTATTACTTAAGTTTTTCACCAAAATATGAAATACATACTATTAAAAGTCAAAACTCACTCTCACAATATATTCTCTAGCATATCAAACTTTTTAGTATTATTTAATTAACTAATAACATTAGTTATAATTATAATAGTGTATATATATACTTATCATACCCAAGAATATACATACATATATATACACTTGCACTTAATAACTAGTCTTATACAAAAATAATCATATTATTGATCATTTTAATTACATTAAGGGAAACAAGTTTGAGAAACATGATTTATCATATTATTATATTATTTATAACAAAAGTAATATGATAACTATGTTATATAATTATATTAATTAGGTTTTCACTAATGTGTTATCATTTATTATCAATGATAATTGTATTATTTAAATTATTACTACTCGATACTCAAATCATTATTTATTGATTATAATTTATAAGTGTATATATATAGTGACAATTATATAATTATATATATCATATATAATATAAGTAATATGATAATTATTGAGTATCTAATGTCTAATAACTGATTTCAGAGAGTTCGTTGATAATTATATATGTCATCGATGATTAGTGTTACTATGTTTACATAATTAGTGTTAATGTATATACTTTAAATGTAACATATAAATAATATTAGTAGCAATAATAATAATACTAATACTATTAGTATTAATGATAATAATAATGAGTAAATGTTTTACTTTAAAAAGAATACCGATTACAAAATATATATACTTATATTTTAATAAAAATAACATTAAAAAGTAGAAATAATATTTTAATATAAAATATAAGCATATAAAATACAAGTAATATAATTATATAGTATATTAGTATGAACTATTATATTACGTATAACATAAGTAATCATATAATTATTCAATCAAATAATATTTGATTACATTATTTAGTATTAAATCAACATAGTAATATTTGTCAAAACTAAATTTGAATCTAATTAACGTCCATTTACAAATTATTTTATTCATGATATGAGTTATGCATTGTGAGAGTGACTTTGATATTTGATAGTATGTATTTCATATTTAAATTAAAAGTAATAAAATATTTAAATGATATTATTTGTTTAAGTATTAATATATTTTCAATCAAATAATATTTGCTTGGATCACCTAATCATAAATCAACTTATTAATAAATTTAAAACTAAATTTTAATCTAATTATTTTATATTTTATATAAAAATATTAATAGTACATTAAGTTTTATTATAATACAAATATATATATATATATATATATACTTGTAATTACTTTTATTTGAAAAATAAAGTATGCACTCTTTATTAATATTAATAATTATAATTATAATTATAGTTATAATTACTATTACTATTATTTATATGTGATAATAATAAGTATATATATCATTTACATAAGTGTTATAATGACCCGTGTTTGAGCTTCTTAAAGATAGCAGTGTATTGTGAGATAAAAATATCTAAACAAGAATGTGCTTGTCAAATAGAGCATTTTAACAGTAATTGGACTCGATTTAGAGTTCAATTGGTGTTTGGGCCTTGTGAGGGTATAGTTGGAATTATAAAGAATAAAATGAGTTATAAATAGAGAAAAGAGGGGAGGAACCCAAAAGAAGACCGCTGTTGTGGTGCGTGAGACGTGAAGAGAGTGAGAGCGTGAAGAGAGAGAAAGAGAGAGAAAGTTTGAGGAACCAAGAGCTTTCCAAGGGAATTGGACGATCCAGACTCAAATCGCCCAAATTTGAGGTAAGGATTCATTCATCTCACTCCTGTGTTGTTGCTTATGCTTGCTAGAGTTGCTAAAACATGAGATTTAGCCCAAAGTTCGTGAAATTTGGATAAACCCTAAGTTTTGGGGAAAACCCAAGTTTTGGGTTGAATATTGTGATATGAGTGCATAAGATGTGATTAAAACGTAATACCTAGTATTGGGTATGAGTTTTATGAGATTTCAGAAGGTCTGGGGGTTTCTGGGTTGAATACAGACGAGAAACACATGAAAAATGACGATGAACAGTCGATGAGATCGACTGAAAATGGGAAAGTTCGAATGTGCAGTTTTGAAGTTTCAAAGGTAGGTTCGAGGTAGTGTTGATGAGATCGACTTTGGAACTGGAAGTTTCAAATGTGTAAATGTCAAATGGTGCCTCAAATGGGTAGTTTTGAGTGTCCAATGTATAGTTTTCAGGTGTAGTTTCGAACATTTGAAGGGAGCTTCGAAGGTAGATTTCGAAGGCAGTTTGAGGGTACTTCGAAGGTATTTCGAGTGTAGGGTTGAAGGTTTGGAGGCCGAGGGTCAAAGGGTCGAAGGGCCGAAGGTCGAAGGAGCTTCAAGTCAGGATCTTCGAGGCCGCGTTCTAGGATCTTCGAGACAGAGCTCCGAAGTAGTGAGGCTTTGAGGTAGGGCTCCAAAGCAATGAGGCTACGAGGCAGAGCTCCAAAGCAGTGAGGCGGTAGGGCTCTAAAGCAGTGAGGCTTCAAGGCAGAGCTCCAAAGTAGTAAGGCTTTGTGGCTGATCTTTGAGTCTTCGAGGCATATCTTTGAGTCTTCGAGTCTGAGCTTCCAGTCTCCAGGTCAGCAGTGCTGCAGCTTCGGGTTAGCAGTTTGAAGGGATACTAGGATCATTTACATGGTAAACTAGTATGCTTCTCTTTTGGTTAAGACATTAGGATAGAGTTGTGAACTCTAGTGGTCATGTGGGCCTATGAAGTTATCTTAATAAGCTTAGGAGGCAACTGTTGAGGGCCTGAGAGGCGAGATTTCTTTATAACCTGAGAGGCAATACTGTGCCTGAGAGGTAAGATGATACCCCTGAGGTAACACTGTACCTGAGATGTAAGGCGGGGCCTGAGGTAATAACTGTACCTGAGAGGTAATAAAATATTGTGCCTAAGAGGCCATACTATGCCTGAGAGACAATACAATGCCTGAGAGGACGTACTATGCCTGAGAGGCTATATTATGCCTAAGGGGGTAATACTGAGCCTAGTGAGGCTGTGTGACGAAACCATTGTGGTTGTTTTGAGGCTATGGTTTGGGTCATGAGGGCTAAGGTGTTGGAGGGGCGGTGAGGGTGGTCAATACTGTGAGAGCCTCATGGTATGTTGACTGATATGGTTATGCTTAGCTCATATACATACGTGTATTGTGTGGGACCTTTGGGTCTGCTGTGGTATGCTATGCTCTCTTGTATACCTGTGTGTAAGATCTATGTGATATGTAGCACTCTTGAGTCCATGTGAGATGTCAATTGTGCCTGGTGGCATATTCGGTGGTTGAGTTTAAGCTGAGTTGAGCTCAGTGCAGATGTACCCTTGTGTGGATGTGATAGGTGGCTAAGGCCCTTTGTTTTGTGATGTACCCTGTTGGGTGAGGCTATGGCCTGATGAACTTATTGTTTTAATATGTTCCTTAAAAGGATTGTAGATAAGCTGTCCTAATGGGGACAGGCTATGCCCTAAGGTGCTGTGGATCCTGTTTAGGATTGTGATGGATATGCTATATCCTTGTGTGGATAGGATAGGTTATCCTGCTGATGTGATTTGTTGATAATCTTATGTTGGATTAGGGGGAACATGCTGAGTCCTGATGTGGAAAGGATATCCTGATGTAATGTTGTATTAATGGGGTGTTGTAAGGCTTCTGATGATTGGTAGTAGAGACCACTGAGATGTTATGTTGGTGTCAGAGTCTGTTTGTCCTTAGGAAGGTATTCCATGATATCGAAAGTCCTCTCAACTCGAGGTGGTTGAGCAGCGTTGTAACAGCCCAAGTCCCTCGTAGTATGATATTGTCCAGTTCAGGGCCCAAGCCCAATCCCCGATTTTGTTCTTGGCAGTGCCACACAGGCACCTCAAAAGGCCTCGTGCCAGGAAAGGTCTCCACACCCTCTTAAGAGGCACGCTTCGTTCTCCTCCCCAGCCGATGTGGGACTTGCAAAGTCCTTAGACTCTACAATCCACCCCTCTTAGGAGGCCCACGTTCCCGTGGAACTATGACACACCGACCTAGTCCCCAGCTCTGATACCATCTGTAATAGCCCAAGTCCCCCGTAGTACGATATTGTCCGGTTCAGGGCCCAAGCTCAGTCCCT